>CM047817.1:39886965-40414812 GCA_026214975.1 Gentiana macrophylla
CAAAGGTTTACCTTGCTTTGCATCAAATTATCGAATATGTATTTATTGTGTGAGTGCACACCGCCACTCCAGGAATAAGGCATTCTGATCGACACTTTGATTCTGCAAGTCTGAACTCAGATATCACTTGTCACCGACTCGTATGTCTTTACTTCATATAAATTATGCTGGGAAGTTCACTTTGTAGTCCCTTGTGATTTACGCTGCCGTAATTTCTACCCCTTTGTCGTGCCAACTTGTCATGTCTTGTTGAATCGCCGCTTTTACATTTGATACTCTTTAAATCTGCAGGATGTCACGCAAACTTGACCAAATTTCGCAATTTTAAATACCTTGTAATAGGATTTGAATCTCGGTTTATGTATCTTTTTACCTACAGCTTGGACCTGGCTGACATTTGTGATCAGCTTCAACATCGACCGTGACAAATATATCGTAGTTGCAACTTCGATCCGACCCTCGCCTGTTGTTGAACCGATTGATCGCCTAGTCCTGGTCCTTCTTGTTGTGCTCATCGTAAATGGCAGTAATCAATTTGAACTCATGTGCTGATAAACCTCCAAGTTAAGAAAGTTTATCATCACTGAAACTCATCTGACATTTTTCAGTCCGAGCAGTGCCCTTGACTGATCTAAGAATCAATTTTTATCAGTTTTGTATCTTGTTTAAATCTACTAGATCAGTCTCAATTTGTAATTTCTATTCTCACCATTGTTTCAGTGTTTGTAAACATCTACAACCTGGTTGTTAATTTATCTATTGATTTAAGTTTTTTTTTTATTAAGATTGACTTTGATGTGATGTGCTTGTTTATAAACAATATTGCTAGAATTTTGAAATCAATGTACATTCGAACTGCATTCATAAGTTTTCACACAACATATTGATCACCTAGGTAAATACACAATCGAATAACTTTATTAAATAGCTTCCAGTCAATAAACTATAAACTAGTAATTAATATGCTCCAACTCCAACTTGTCTACTTGATTAATTTCAAAAGTGGTATAAAGATCATACACTCTATTCAACCCCCCATTTCTATAGTGTAATTTATGCATTATCGATCCAACAATTGGTATCGGAGCAAGGTCACCTAGTGATCATAACACACGATATCTCTTGGTGTGATTTATAGTGTCTCTCTGCTTCTTTGATATACCTTGGTCTTTGCTTACTTTGTTTTCAGATCATTAGTCACCGAGTAAATCATCTCCACTGTGTGTTTATACGTTGTTCATCACACACACACATCATATTTAAAAAAAAAATTTGCATTGTCATTCATTCATATTTGTGCATTACATACTTGTTGCATATTATTGTACTGCATTGTAATGGCCCCCGTACTTTGACGGTTCTCGATTTATTCAGTGGAAACGCTCTACGATGACTCATGTGCAACAAACAGACTATCAATTGTGGATTATCATAAAACGCTAAAGTTGTCGCCATTCTTATCAACTCTTTAAGTCCCTCCGAGAACCGAGATGTTGCCACATGCGAGACAGCCAAAGAAATTTGGGAGACTCTTATCAAAAGGCATGAGGGCACCAAAGAAGATTAAGTCTAAATAAGTCAACTAAATCATGCATATGAATATTTTCAAGAAACCGAATGAATCTATTATTGACATGGATAATAGATTCACCGACATAGTCAATGCACTTAGCGCTCTTGGTAAAGACATCTCTATGAGGACTAAAACTATAAGATACTTCGCCCCTCCTCCTATATTGGAAACCTAAGGCCACGGCCATAGAGGCGAAGGATCTCGGTCCTCACTAAATATGAACTTATCGACACGCCTTAGTATACGAACAACATCCTGAACGCACCAAGCCGAAAAGTATCGCGAGATGCCTCGTTATCCGAACTCGAAAATGAACAAGTCGGATGATGAAAGTGAAGATGACGTAAGAAACCGCTATGATGGTTCGTAAGTTCAAGATTTTGAAAAATGAACGAAGATAGCAAGCCATCCGGGAATGCAAGTCCCAAAACAAAAGTGGCTGGAAACAAGATATGACATGTTTCGAATGCAACCAGAAAGGTCACATTGCCAACGAGTGCCCAAATAAGAAAGGTGGAAAGCCCAAGCCTACATCCGGTCAAAAGACCAAAAATACTCAAAAAGGCAAAGGCAAGAAAAATGGCAAAGAAATGGCGGCTACTTGGGATGCAAGCAACGAATCGCATAAATGACAATAAGTCCTCAAACATCCGAAAAGGCAAACTTGTGCTTTACGGGTTTCACAACCTCAAACTCAAGTGACAAAGTGAGGTATCCGACTTTTCCTTAACTAAGGAAGAACTACATGCACTTAATGAACAATTAACTGGGAGAACTCACACTTCTGGGCGGTAAAACGAAACACTAAATAAGTTTAAGGTACAACAAGACAACGATTTTGTCACATTAACCAATGAACTAAGTAAATTGAAGCTTAAGCACCAAACGACCGAGATTGAGAATGAATCTTTGAAGCTTAAAGGTTGCGGCGTTTAAGAAAGTCATCTCAAGACTTGAAGAGAAAATTACTCACCAAAACGCAACCCTCGACTTCTCAGACTTCAAAGGTAAGGACATTTGTGTGAAAGGTTCATCCGACACACAAAACTCACCCGCTTCAACCAAAGTCTTGAGCCTAAGACAATTGGCTTAGCACACACCACGACCGCACAACCCATCAAAAAGAAAAGAAGAAATAGAAAGAAAATGCACACACCGCACCTAAAAATGCTCCATCAACATCCACTCACACAACATGCCGTTTCTTCCCCCATACTTATGCATACGCCTATGATCGAAGAGGTTCAAGAAGCCCCGTCAATGTAACCTCTTCACTCAAAACAACTATGCTTCACCCAATTTTACCCAACTACAAACTACGATCCACGATACACCAGTGCACACACCTATACACATAGATTTCCCGCTTGACCCCTTTGGCCCAGATGTTATTCTGCAAGATCAGTCAATCGAATGCAATTTCCCACATACCAACCCGACTCCACGCTACTAAAATAGCCCGAGTCCTCAAGGACAAAGAAGGCTACTAGAAAACCAAGGCTTAAGAAGGTATGGTGCAAAAGACTCGATCAAGCCTCGATTCTAACCCGAAGGACCCAAGAACTAAGGGTACCTATATAAACTCTTTGTATTGGTGCATGCCTTAAAGGTAAACTATACTGTAGCAATACGTATGGTGCTTGACAAAGGATGCTCTCGACACATGACCGGCAACTCCGCAATCATCCGGGATTACAAAGCTATATCAAATGGAGGGTCACCACATTTGAGACAATTCAAAAGGCAAGATCCTTGGCATAGGATCGCTTGGTAACCCAAATTGTTTTATTATTCATAATGTCTTATTAGTCAAGCATTTAGAATATAACTTGTTAAGCATATCACAATTGAGTGACTCGGACCTTAAAATTGTGTTTCATGAGGATAGTTGCACGATATCTGATAAATTAGGGAATGTAGTCCTAACTGGTCTTCATGAGCATAATCTCTACACAATCGAATCGACAACCTCACTAATTGCCCAATAACGTGCCTCGATTCTAAACACGAAGACACAAATCTATGGCACCGTCGCTAGGTCATGTTGATATCACCACTATTGAGAAGCAAAGGCAAATGTAATCTCATACTTGAGGTATACCAACATTAGATCTCGATGAGTTTGACACCGTGAGTCGTGGTATACATGGTAAGCTAGAACTTCATTTAGATCCAAACAAAAAGTGTCTTCCACTCAGATTCTAGAATTGTTGCACATTGACTTGTTTGGACCTAGTAGAGACTAGTAAGTCTCAGTGGAAAGTCTTATGTGCTCGCTCGTCATTGATGACTATTCCAAATATACATGGACTCGCTTTTGACTCACAAGAGTGATAGGTTTCAGCATTCTCTACTCTCACGGAAGCAACCATGTAATACTTTTGATATATTCGCTGTAGTCAGCCGGAGTGAGTGACAGAGGTGGTGAATTCATGGATACTAGTCTCATAGAATTCTATGAGTACCTTGGTATTCGCCATGAATTCTCTTCGCCTCGAACTCCACAAAAATGACGTCGTTGAGCGTAAGAACCTCGAACACCGCAAGAATCGTCAACCATGCTAAATGAATTCAATGTGCCTTAATTTATATGGGCCGAGGTTGTTTCTTGTGCATTGTTATGTTGTTAATCGAAAGTGTCTATTAGACACATGATTGCACAAGACACCCTACTAAGTCCTGAAAGAAATCACCTCCAAAAGTTAACTACTTTCACGCTTTTGGATGCAAGTGTTTCGTGTTGAATGATAAGGGAAATTTGGATAAGTTTGCATCTAAGTCCATCGAATGCATATTCGCTGGTTATTCCGAAACCTCACGGGCTTATAGATGCTACAATCAGCTTTCGACGCTTCTCGAGTCCATACACGCTTTCATTTCATGAGTCTATTTCCTTGACTAACATGTGCTCTAGTATGAAATATAAGCAAGTTAGTGTAGAGCAGTTGGACTTGGAGGATGAGCTCGAGCTGCTTCCATCTCGCACAAAATGAAACATCCTGAACGGAAGTAGCACAAGAAGAAGTAGTCATGAACCAACAAAGACCTGCTAGAATGACATCTTAGCAAATGATGCTCCCAACGAAGAAAACGTGCAAGAGGAGAATAGTGGTGCTCCACAACACAGATGGGAAAGTTATCACACCCCAGACTTAATCATTGGTGACCCCACTGCTGGTGTCAGCACCCGAAAGTCTACTTTCTATCCTCATCTTTGCATGCATTTGTTTCTAACATCGAACCTAAGAATGTTGATGAAGCCCTAGATAATGAGTGGGTTATAGCTATGCAAGAAGAACTTCATCAATTTGAAAGGCAAGATGTTTGGGAACTCGCTCCCTCGCCTAAGGGTAAAACTCGTGCAGGCACACGTGGGTCTTTCGAACAAGTTAGATGAAAACGGTAAAGTCGCTCGAATAAGGCCTCGGCTGGTGGCCCAGGTTATACCTAATGGTGGAAGGCATCAATTACGATGAGACCTTCACCCCCGCTTGCTCGGCTCAAGCCATTCGACTTTTAATTGCGCTTGCATCCGGCTTAGAATAAAGCTCCATCAAATGGACGCCAAAAGTGCCTTCTTAAATGGACTTATCAATAAAGAAGTGTATGTTCGACAAACCTCCGGCTTTGAGGATACACTCCATCCCGATTATGTCTTCCGCCTCAAGAAAGCACTTTACGGACTCAAACAAGCACATAGAGCATGGCACGATAAGTTGTCATCTGCTTTTAGCTAATGGCTTCGCTAGAGGTAGGGTGGATAACAACTTGTTCATAAAGAAGCCCGGATCTCGACATCTTGGCTGCCCAGTCTATGTCGATGACATTATCTTCGGTTCTACCGACCCCGCCTATGCAATCGAAGTTTGAGACTTTGATGTCTTCTCGCTTTTGAGATGTCACCATGGAGAGTTAAGTTTCTTCATTGTCTCATCGATCGCTGCACTCAACCGCACACATAAGTCAAACTAAGTATATCGAGACATGTTCACCAAGTTTAAGTTTGACGCGCTGAAACCTACTACGACTCCTGGCGAGCTCGCCACCAAACTTACACTTGATCAAGATGGTGAGCCGCTTGACTCTCACTTCTATCGATCTATGATCGGTTCTTCGCTATACCCGATCAAGATCAAGACCCGACAAACCGCTTGTCGTAGGACTATGTGCACGCTTTCAATCTAATCCTAAGATATCGCATTACAAAGTCGCAAGCTTAGTTTTCCGATAACCGTGCACACACCCATATTAAGTCTCTCGTACTTTCGAGATTCATCACTTACACTTATCGCCATGCTGATGCCGAATATGGTGGCTCTCGTATTGAACGGAAGAGTACTAGTGGTACTTGTCAATTACTCGGGACCATCTCATTTCTTGGTTCTCTGTAGCAACCTAGTGTTGCCCTTAGCACTACATCGAGGCCGAGCACGTAGCCTTGTGGGAATTGTTGTGCTCAACTCCTCCGATCAAACAACGCTAGCGCACTTCTCGCATGTCTATAGATTATGTTCCGATTTATTGTGACAAGATCAAAGGCAATAGATCTTGCTCACAACTCGCTTTGCACTCCCGAGCCAAACACATAGACATTCGCTACCATTTTATACGTGATCACGCAAAAATAGAACGATATCTATTGCGCTTGTGCCAATCGCGCACTGTAGTCGATATTTTCACGAAGCCTTTACTTCTGTGCCTCGCTCAAAATGCGTGAATGACCTACATATGGTACCATTATGATCCATTTTGCTTAGTTTTCAAACTAAGGGGAGAAGTATGTATGTAGGGAAGTCGTAATCATGGGGAGTGTATGAGGTATTTTAAAATTAATCAAAGTGGGGAGATTGTTGAGTTATGAGCCCTGGGCTTGCACTTAAAGTTTGATTAATTTACCAAAATATCCTCAATATATGTTTTTATTAAAATACCCCTATCACTAACCGCCATGAAGTTAAAACTTAAATCATATGGCACATTTTTGTGTTTAACTTTCTTTGCAGGATCATTAATTAACTTGTTAAACTGCTTGATTAGATTTATAAAATTAAGTGACTTAATTTTATAAGTTGATTATCAAATTAAATTATTTAATTATATATTTAAACATACTCATACACATTCTCGATGTGGCTCCCCTTTAAAATAAATCGCCCAACGCTTTTTTTTTGGTCCGCCCATTCCTCATTCTTTTATCCAAGACACAAAACCAAAGATATCCCCAACCCTACCTTCAAGCATTTCACCATTCTCTTCTATCCTCTACACTATCTCTCCATATCAAATCATCTTCAATGACGATCCTCTATCCCACCTAAAATCAAGCGCTTCTCCTTCTCGACTGTAATCTAAGCCACTATGTGATCGAAATCACTTTTAGAAGGCTTTCATCTCAGAGAATCATCTAACCAAGCAACCATGTGACGTAAATTCGGTTTAGAAGGTTTCAAGGCAAAAGCGTGAATCTTTATCGCAAATTGTGATGATCCAAGCATTTACTTTCGATTTATTCAAGAAACACAGACTTTCACCGTTAAGTTTTTTGAAGCTATAAAGGTGATATATTTTCCATTTATCGTTAATATCGTTTTTTTTTTTTTCCGATTTTGAACATTAAAGCTACCCGATTTTGTGCCTCTTGTGCTCTTATGGCGGTTGGTGTAAAAGGCTTGACCTTTTCGATTGATTCGAGCATTAATACTCAAATCGGAAGATTTGGCAAATAACTTGCTTGATTGAGGTAAATTTGTTCTCGATTTCATATCGATTATCATTTATTTGCCGATAAGAACTTGATTGTCATTCGATTCTGGTCTATTATATGCTTGACTCAGGTTTGACCACCCGGATACTCGTGGATTGAACCTTGTCATACCTTCAATCAATCCCTAAAGGATTGAGTGTTGCCGCTGCTACAACCGGTGGTCTCTCTTTCGTTGGTTCAACCATTTCGGTTTGGTGAATCTCAACCCAAACCGGTCGTAAATTGGCTTGAACCTACACCGTGGGCTAGTAAATTTTGACCTAGGGTTCTTTAACCCAATGATGGTCCTGTTTGAGTCATATGTCGAGGGCCTTGGTCCAAGTTGATGCCCAAAACATGTCACACCCAACCTAGTCTAGACTAAACAGAGTCTACTTGGTCCAAGTTTGTCAATAATTTTTTTTTAAACCAAACCGTCTTTCAAAAGTTGTTTTAACCCTATATATAGACCTCACACCCCCTAAGTTTCAGTATCAGTTTTTTACAAAAAGCAATTCCACTATTCTACCTTCAAAAGTTTTCTTTATAAGTTATTTATGAAGTCAGTAGTGGGGTGTAAGGTTCATATACTTGCCTGAAGTATTGTGAACTTGGCTGGAATCTCAGAGGAGTGTGTATAGCTTGTGGATTGGCAAAAAGCTATACACAGGATTCTTGGATCAGCTTGTGTTTGTGTCTGCATTTGTGCACCTCATAGGAAAGTTTTCATTTCAGGCCTTTTTATTATTGCTTTTTTAAACTATTCAACTTGTTTTTCAATTAAGTTGGTACTTGAATAGTCTTTTTAATTGAGTCTGAGACTGTGAATTGATCTGTGTTGCTGAGTATTGGAATCAGGAATCACAATTGAAAGTTTGAGTCAATTTCTGGCCCTGAAAGGATTCTGGCCTCATTGACTTATATTTCACTGTGATCTGATTCTGTCTAAATCTAACACTCAGAAAAATCACCTACTTGCTGTGTTTATCCTACTTTCAGTAAAAAAAATTGTATCTAAGCTGTGAAAAGTCAATGAATTGGTGGTATCACCAAGATTCACTACCTTGAGCATAAGGATAAACTTCTTGGTTTCACATCCTTGGTCGCACTTTGAGTTGAAATAGGTCCAAACCCAATCGGTTGAACCAGATCCGACCGGTCGGATCATTTCTACAATTTCTTTATGTTTATGCATATATTAAATGGCTTTTATGTTGTCATATATATGTTCTTTTAAAGAACCAATTATGAATTGTTATATGATAACGCCCCTAGTATTAACTTGTGATAGAGAAACCATGATTGATGATTATGGTTGATTTAGATCTCTAATCACTTTAATAAGTTTGATAGTTAAATGTCTCTCGGCCGATGTACTATTAAACAGTGGCATTGACAAGATAAAATGAGATCAGCACGTATTAGATGTCTTCGCCTTTAAGGGTAGTGGATAGATCTCGCCTATCAAAGCATAGAGACACTTGGACCAGACGTGGACGGTATTAGAGAATGCGACGTTAGATCACTCCACTTACTCGGATAAGTGTCACATTATGTGACGGTTGTGTAATTATCTCTAGACCGAGTCTACATGGCATCACGGTGTGGATTGTCATGCTTTGACACTATTGAGGTTTTCAGCCACGGGCGATCATGCGGTAGTGATTGGGTGTGATATCAAGCATACGGAGTATACATGTTTGGTCGCCTGGAATCGCGCACTTATCAAAGATGGGTGAATATCCGAAGCGGCTTCTTATAAGGAATGTCTTACTCGTGAATCTTTCCAAAGTGGAAGTAAATGAGTTACTTTGAGAGAGCATGATATCCAGATTGTAAGATACGCCTGCTAATGTTTGACACTGACGATTTAACCGTATGGATATTATTACAAATGATAGGATTGTAACTTACACGGTAAATCGCTTTCACATGAAAGGTAGTAGTAATTGCATTTGACTCTTCCGATGATTAGGGTCACGGTATGTTTCTAGACGCTATCCCGTGATCGTTAGGTATGTAGGGCATTTTCATAATTTGCACTTTGTGTCTACGGTCAACATATTCGAAGCCTATCGGGTCACACACATAAGAACATCTAGCCGGATTAAAATGTGGTTATAGTTGATGACCAAATAAGGAAAGTTTATCTCGAGACTATAAAGGTTATAGTAGTAAATTATTATGGTGGTATTTATTTATTATTAATAAATTAAATACAAGATATTAATTATGTTGATTAATTAAATATACATATACTAGATATGTGTATGTTTAATTTATGTGTGCATATGATATACATGTATTTAGCAAATTAATTAATCATAGTATTATATTAATTGATTAAACATATATATATTTGATATGTATGTTAGGTGCCACTTTCCAAGTACATTAGATGTATTTGGATTGTGCACATTGATTGATAAAATAAATAATATTATCATATATTAATATCAGATATTAATGACTATAGATTTGCACATATGTGTAAATTGATTTATGGTAATAAGATAAATATAGTCAATGTAAGATATTGACAATATATTGGCAATATTTAATATAGGAGATTAAATTAAATGAGATATATCAATCAATTATATTTTCCTTATTTTATTGGAAAAGTTTTCTTCTCCTCCACATACTGGGCGCCACATTCTACTATAAATAAGAGGTGGGTGTCAAGCTCTTTTGATCATCACAATTCTAAGAACTAATAGTTCTTGTGTAAAATGTAGAGCATCCTATGTAGAGTTGGAGAGAGGGAAAATGCCGGTCTAGCAACCGGAGTTTTCCAATAGCAATCCATGATGTGATTCCGGCGGGGCTGTCCGTGTGGACTAAATGGCAGAGGCCGAACACTGGGTGGCTCTATGCAACCACTCTCCTTAGACGGTCAAAGCGCCGATCTATTAGATCAACCAAGGTAACCACCAACTACTAGCTTATTTGTTTATTGCTTAAACGAAGTCGATCTTGGGTAAAAGGAAATCAAAATTTTGAATTCCGCTGTGTTCCCGCGTAGTTTTCCTAATAGTGGTATCGGAGCGAGCTTCGAGCTTAGGCAATAAGCATGTTATTTTGCGTAGTTAATTTTATCGTTTAAATCACGTAATTAAAAGATGAAAGATTTTTTATTCGCAAAACGATACACGAAAAGAAGAAGAAAAAAAGGGAGGGGCGGCTTTTGGGGTGCTCGGCCGATCGGCGGCGGTACCCCCACCGGAAATTGCGCCGGCGGCGGCGGCTCCTCCTTGGGGCGGTCGACGTCGGCTGGCGCATTTTTTGTGGATCCCTAAATTTTGTTTTGTGTATTTTGTGTTTCAATATGGTTCATAGTTGTGATTGATAGTTCTTTGTTTAGCTGTGTCATGTGGCTAACCAATAGTTCAAATAGTTTGGGTCATTGAGATGCCACATGGCATTAAAACAATATTGGCATTTCCAAACTTTGTTTGGAATAGGCCTAGGACCTTTCCAAATATTTGGTTCAGAAAGTTCAGCCTCAGCCACTTCCAAAATTTTGATTTTGAAAGTGCCAGCATATTAAATAAAATATTGGCCTTTCCAAATTTTGATTTGGAATGTACTCTGCGTCCTTTCAAATATTTGATTCAGAAAAGCGCCAGCTCACGCTACTTCCAAAATTTTGATTTTGAAAATGACTAAAATTATTTGGCCTTTCCAAATATTTGATTTGGAATAGTGGTGCCTGCGCTCTTTTCAAATATTTGATTTGTAAAAGGCTTAAAGATATGCCACTTCCAAAATTTTGATTTTGGAAAGTGGTGGTGCCTAAACCAAATTTGGTTTTTGAAGATGCCTTTGGTTTAGTGAAACCAAAGTCATCCCTTTGATTAGGAATCAAAAGGAAAACAAAAGAGACTTAATTTTAATTTTGATTTATTTTTAGAATAGTTTTAATTAATTAAAATCGCTTAAAATTAATCGTTAATTTTATTTCGATTAAAATCATTTAATTAATTAAATGTTAATTACTTATAATTGATTGGATAAAATTATTTAATAAATTAAATGTTAATTGATTAATTAAGACGCAAGTAGTTAAATTTTAATTTTATCTTTTTCATATGATGTTATTGTATGGATTAGATATAGTAGATATAATATGATTTTACGGACCCCGATCGATCGCTGACTCGACCGACAGTGATAAATGTGAATGATTTAATGGTTTAAAAATTGTCCTAGGTCGTTATGAAGAACGTGACTCAGTTTATTTTCTCGCATTTATCCCATTCCGTTAGCTCCACCCCGCTTATGCGGCGGGTGTATTTATTTTATTAGATAGAATTAAATGTAACAAGAATGGAGCAGAAGATAGAGACCAAAAAAAGAAGAATAAAGATCCCATCGAGATGGCGATTAAAGATCCTATTGACGGTTGCAAATACCCTTAGATTGTGACCCGCGGTTTCTCGCTTGTATTCAAACCGCACTCAGAAAAGTCCATGATCATACCGGTTACTTTACGATTTATTTATTTTGTGCTTGTATTTATTTTATATCATACGATAGATGCATGTCTAGAACGATCTAGATAAATGTGTAGGATGTATATCTATAGAGATAGATATATTTGATCGATGAGACCGTAATTAAATTAATTAAGTGAATCAATTTACGTAAATACTTCCACAACAAAAATCAAGTCGAAATATTGTCTCCCAATATTATAGCGACGGTGAAGAGTCTTTGTTCGATCCAACTCGATCGCCCTCGCCGAGAGTTGACTCTACCACGGGTATATCGCCTTTATTGAGATATGATCGTATTTGAGATCTCGCGAATATTGGGTTATGACTTGACTAGAGTATCAAGGTGATTGGCCCTCGTCAGGATCGCTCTTATTCTAGCAGGCAAGGGTTGGCTACCACATAAAGATGTGAATTGTCAAAGAGTTGACCACCAACCACCAAGAGTCACATAGAGATGTGATCGCAAGTGTTACATACCTTCGAATTATTCCGTTGATCGGTCCTCTTCGGGAATCGTAACCAGACGGGATCTTGGCCACTAAAGAATTTTGAAAGGATTCTTGAAAGTCAATTGGGAGTAGTTGACTAGTTGGAGCAAAATCATAAATCAAAAGACCATTTTTGATTTTTGCGGTATAAACAACAACACTCTTTTATCTTTATTTTTATGTTGTAGTTTTAGCAAACTTTATGTTTATGTTTTTAATTCTTGATTAGTAAAAACCAAATCATGACTGTTACCTTTTAAGAAACGTTCTCAAATATGGTTAAGTAATTTTAATCCTGTTAAATAAGCAATGAGACGAGCAACCCCGTTGTAGTAGTTAGAGACAAAGAGACTACATATTTGATGCAGTACTCCAAGGCTTTAATTATTAATGAAAACGGAAGCTCACGATATGATTGAATCATTTGAAATAAGTTTCAACGAAGTTAAACATGTATTGATACGATCCAAGATGATCATTCACCATAACGATGACAATTAATTCAAACGTTGGATAAGAATGACCACATCTAATTTTGGAAAGGTTGTTTTCAAAATTGTAAGATTTAAGTATCGACTTAATTTTATCATTGCTTAAAGGTTAATTAAATAGTCAATGTTTTGAATACGATTCAAAAGGTTAATAAACTATTTAATAAACTTTAGATTTTCTTTATGAAAGGAAATTAAAGGCATGGCTCTTGTTATCTTTCTTAAGTCTTACGAAGACTATAATAAGAATCATTTTAAAGTGCTTAAAGGATTAAAAAGGAAAGTTAGGGCATGTGCTTAAATAGAAAACTTATTCAAGTTTATATTCTAAGCAAGTGTGTTGAGATAAATCTATCTAATTTCAAAGTCAACTCTAAGATATATGATACCTTACGAGTGTGATTAAATTAGAAAGATTGAATACAGATATGAAAGGTGAAACAAACGTTGTAACACTTACCATATTATGGATCAAGTAAACTGATAAGGGAACTAAATAAATGTTATTGTGTTCCGGTTCTTATGAAGGACACAAGTTCAGTTATTTGTTAGGATTTAGCAGACATAATCAATTGTAAGGAATAAATGTTATTCCGATAAAGTTGAAAGGTCACCGAATCTAACATACTAGATTGAAGTCACTTATGGTTGATATAGGTGAAAAATCTCAACTAAATATTTGTATGGCTGTTATCCTTGATTTGTGGTTACTCTAGGCACAGTCTCTATGGAAAGGAAGCGTGTAATCAAACGTCATTCTGATGATGCTGAACCATATGATTATGAATCATGTGGGTTATACGTATCTTATCCAAAGAGGACTAAAATACCCTTTTAAGAAAAGGTTATAAAATCTAGAAAGTTGTCCAAAGCCTAAACATACCGATGTTTGTTGTCTTATGTCAATTAATGCCACAAATAATTGTTCGTTAAATCTCTATGACTATTTTAGAAATAGTTAAATGTACTCAAATGAAGTGCATAATTCGGAAAGCCCAAAGGTTCGAGCTAGTATTTAATATGAGATTGATGAGTCGCTTAGGAATTAATCTTCAATTGATCAAGCAATTAATACATGAAGGGTGTTTGAAGTTGTCGTAAATAGAATCGATTCTCCTTGAAGGATATCATCTTTGGGATACGCAATTAGATTGTGTTCCCTAAATGAAAAAACACTTTATATGATAAAGTGTGATTAGTTTTACATAAGTATCCCTTACCCATTTCGGGATAGTGCCTCTTTATACTTAACCGAGTTCCAAAGAATAAATGTTGAATAAATTCCATATTATATATCGAAGAGGATAATGTCGAATCTATCTTAACCGATGATTTGAAGTTGTCATAGGCAAATTCGTAAAGGCTTGGAGCCTAGTAATGCATATATGTGACTTTGTGGAGTATCTTAGCAAGTACGCTATATATTATTTACATGTCCATGAGCAAAATGTTTTTTTCCAAACATGTTGCTTTCTAGAGGAAGTTACTTCCAAAAGAGACAGTGGGAGTAAATAAGATCTCAAAAGAGTTTGAGAACCACAAAGATATATTCAACCATTGGAACATGAGCAGACGCCGTGATATGATTAGGTGTAAAACACCGCTTCAAAGCACACAAAATTTCTGTAAATCTGTGGATAACCTCAAGCCTGAAAAGGCTGCTGGTATGTTCATCTTGAAGAATGAATATCTCATGACTTATGAAAGAATGTTTGAAAGGCAAGATTGAAAGATATGGCCATGAGCCATAATATCCGAATTAGATTCCATCGCTGACAACCTGTGTTATGAACCTAGTCTGCCTTTACCTGCAGGAATGTCCCCCGTAAGGTCGAGCCTGGGCTTCTATTCAGATAATACTTGTTATAACTTCAGATCATGACTATATGATAGTGTTGAAGAAGTTGAATAGAAAGCTCGATGTTCATAGACGATGACATGATATGTAATCCCACGAGATTTATTTATGGACTCAAACAAGTTTCTCTAGACGATTTCTTTGTTTGATAATCAAAGGAGTTTGATTTAGTCAAAAGAAGGATATGCCCAATGTGCAAGATGGATAGTGAGAATGTGTTACGATTTTTGAGTAAGGTATTAGATATCTCTCTCGAGAATTATCACCCCATGTCACAGTCAATTAATGTTTGGTAGTTCAAGGTCTTTACGAAAGCACTTGGATTGGCAGTTCTTATTTTTAGAAATAGGAATCTATAGCGATAGATTTAACTGCTGTTAGATTATAGTTTACCTATATAGATGTGATGCTAAAAGAGTTTAGCATAGATCACGACAGGGGATACTGCTAGCCGGTGTTCTCAAGATCTATCTATGTTAGGACGTTTGTCCTAAGGATAAGGTGAAAGATGATACTTATGGAAGATTCCCTTTGCTACTGCAATAAGATCCATCATAAGAGTTATGCCAGATGTTCATACTTCATGAAAAGTCATGAGCAAGTATGAAAGTAAATCTGGTGAATGTCAAGAATATCCTTAAACAAGTTAAGGAAAAGTTCCTAGTTTATTGAAGCTTGGAATTAAAAACGTAGATATACAGACGTACATCCTGAATCTTATGAAGGTGAGTGGGAGCTACTTTCTAGGTTTGCAATCACTTTGATTAAGTGATACAGTGAGCTGGAAATGTTCTCGCCATGGGTCATCAGAATTCTACAATCGAGCCAAAAACACAAGATTGCCTTGGAGGCACAGCGGGAGCAGTACATGGATCTAGAAGGTTCATTCTTGGACCTTGTACGGTTCTTCCACCATTTATATATAGCTGATATAGTAAGTGGATTCATTGCTTTAAGCAAGGACCAGGGTCTCGTCGGAGATTCATGTGTGTGTTGAGGCGGTTCCTTTGACTTGGTCATTTGGAACATGATATGAAGATAGTCGGGGTCCCCACGGATAGCGATCCGCTCATGGCTAGTGGTCGGGTTAAGTAGTATTGCATGAGATTCTTGTGTTTCAACATGGTCTTGTGTGTGCGAGTGATTGGTTTTAGGCCAAGTGGGAGATTGTTGAAATAGTGTCCTAAACCCAATCGGTTGGACCGTATCCACCGGTCGGATCATTTCTACTATTTCTTTATGTTTATGCATATATTAAATGGCTTTTATGTTGTCATATATATGTTCTTTTAAAGAACCAATTATGATTGTTATATGATAATGTCCTTAATATTAAATCGTGATAGAGAAACCATGATTAACGATTATGGTTGATGAGATCTCTAATCACTTTAATAAGTTTGATACTTAAATGTCTCTAGCCTGATGTACTATTAAATGTGGCTTTGATACTATAAAATGTACTAGCACGTATTAGATGTCTTCGCCTTTAAGGGCGTGGATAGATCTCGCTTATCGAAGTGTGTAGACACTTAGGTCAGACGTGGACGTGTATTAGAGAATGCGACGTTGGGATCGGACTCCACTTACATCGATAAGTGTCACACTATGTGACGGTTGTGTAATTATCCTCAGGACCGAGTTCACATGGCATCACGGTGTGGATTGTCATGCTTTGACACTATTGAGGTTTCAGCCACGGGCTTATCATGCGGTAGTGATTGGGTATGACATCAAGCATGCGGATTATACATGTTTGGTCGTCTAGAAATCGCGCACCTATCGCAAAAGAGGGTGAATATCCTAAAAGGCCTTCTTATAAGGAATGTCTTACTCGTGAATCTTTGCAAAGTGGAAGTAAATGAGTTACTTCGAGAGAGCATGATATCCAGATTATAAGATACGGTCATTAATGTTTGACACTCGACGTACGACCGTATGAATATTATTACAGTGATGGATTGTAACTTACACGGTAATAGTTTCATATGAAAGGTAGTAGTCATTGCATTTGACTCTTCCGATGATCGGGGTCACGGTGTGTTGCTAGACGCTATCCCGTGATCGTTAGTATGAAGGAATTTTCGTAATTTTCACTTTGTGTCTACGGCCAACATATTCGAAGCCTATCGGGTCACACACACATAAGAACATCTAGCCGGATTAAAATGTGGCTATAGTTGATGAACAAATAAGGAAAGTTTATCTCGAGACTATAAATGTTATAGTAGTAAATTATTATGGTGGTATTTATTTATTATGAATAAATTAAATACAATATATTAATTATGTTGATTAATTAAATATACATATACTGTATATGTGTATGATTTAATTTATGTGTGCATATGATATACATGTATTTAGCAATTAATTAATCATAGTATTATATTAATTGATTAAACATATATATATTTGATATGTATGTTAGGTGCCACTTTCCAAGTACATTAGATGTATTTGGATTGTGCACATTGATTGATAAAATAAATAATATTATCATATATTAATATTAGATATTTATGACTATAGATTTGCACACATGTGTAAATTGATTTATGGTAATAAGATAAATATAGTCAATATAAGATATTGACAATATATTGGAAATATTTAATATAGGATATTAAATTAAATGAGATAAATCAATCAATTATATTTTCTTTATTTTATTGGGAAAAGGTTTTCTTCTCCTCCACACATTTGGGGCGCCACCTTCTACTATAAATAAGAGGTGGGTGTGAAGCTCTTTTGATCATCACAATTCCAAGAGCTAATAGTTCTTGTGTAAAATAGAGAGCATCCTATAGAGAGTTGGAGAGAGGGGAAAAGGCCGGTCTAGCAACCGTGAGTTTTCCAATAGCAATCCATGATGGGATTCCGTGGGCTTCGTGTGTGGACTAAAGAAGAGAGGTTTAACACTTCGGCGGCTCTATTGCCGAACCACTCTCCTTAGACGGTCAAAGAATCGATCTTTTAAATCAACCAAGGTAACCACCGCCTACTAGCTTATTTTTTATTGATTAAACGAAGTCAATCTTAGGTAAAAGGAAATCAAAATTTTGAATTCCACGCTGCTTCCCATCGTAGATTTCCTAACACTTTGACCATCAAGTATAGTGTTAGAGTTTGTGCAAGTTTTCTTTCAGTTGTTCACCTTGTTGTGCATCAAATTATCGTAATCAGATTTGTTGTGTGAGTGCACACACCATTGAATAAGGCATTACAGATCGACACTTTGATTCTTTGCAAGTCTCGAACTCAGATATCACTTGTCACTGTCTGGTCTGTCTTTACCCTATATAAACTAATGGGAAGTTCAGCATGTAGTCCCTTGTGATTTACTAGCTGAACTTCTGCCCCTTTGCTGTGCCAACCTGTTGTCCTTGTTGAATCTGTTGCACATTTGATACCTGCTAAAATCTATGATGTCTGCAAACTTGACTGAAAATCTGCTTTTTTTATTACCTTGTAATAGGATTTGAATCTCAGTTTGCATATCTTTTTTACCATAGTTTGGACATGCTGATCATTTGTGATTAGTTCCAATACTGACCGTGATAGTCAGATCAGAGTTGCAACTCAGATCTGGCCCTCAGATCAGTGCTGAAACTAATTGATCAGTCTAGTCTGGTCCCTTCTTGTTGTGCTCACTGAAATCAGTGTAATCAGTTTGAACTCAAGTGCTGATAAACCTCCAAGCTAAGAGTGTTTATCATCACTGAAACTCATCTGACATTTTTCACCGAGCAAAGGCCTCTTGACCGATCTAAGAATCAATTTTTTTCGCTTTTGTATCTTGTTTAAATCGCTAGATCGCCTCAATTTGTAATTTCTGTTTCTCACCATTGTTTCAGTGTTTGTAAACATCTACAACATGGTTGTTAATTTATCTATTGATTTAAGTTTTTTATTGAGATTGAATTTGATGTGATGTGCTTGTTTATAAACAATAATGCTAGAATTTTGAAATCAATGTACATTCGAACTGTTTCATAAGTTTTCACACAACATATTGATCACCTAGGTAAATACACAATCGAATAACTTTATTAAATAGTTTTCGGTTTAATAAACTAGTAATTGTGTATTAACTTGTAATTAATTTGCTCCAACTTGTCACTACTTGATTAATTTTGAAAACGTGGTATAAAGATCATACACTCTATTCAACCCCCCTCCCCTTTCTAGAGTGTAATTTGCGCATTATCGATCCAACAGCCCCAGTGTCCAGAATCCACACATCCCTGTGCCCTGTTGATTCTAAAACAGGTAGTGCCAGATTTTCTTCAGAGTTGGTGTCTTGTTCTCGCAAAGCAATAAAGACTCGCTAGTACCCCGGCCGATTCTTCCTTTTTAGACATTCATTTTTCCAACGCCCATGGTCTTTGCAGTAATTACAGACATCCTTAGCCTTAGGTCCCTTGAAACTCATCTTGGATTTCTTCTTTCCTGAATTTCTTGACCTTCTCATTGATTCCACCGCCACCAACCCATCGGGATCGATTGTTTGTACCAGAACTAGATGCCTTATGGCGTAGCTCTCGAGTATGAAGTGATGATCTCACATCCTCCAATGACAAAGTGAGTCCTTTCCAACAATAAAGGACGGCACAAAGTTCTCGTATATGATGCATTGAAACAAGTAGGATCAAGGTCGATCCTCATCTTAAATCATCACATCAATATTCCTTAGGTCAAGCAATAATGTATTCAGCTGATCTGGATGATCCCCCGGCTGAGTACTCTCATGCATCCTTAAACCGAACATACATTGTTTCAATAACAGCTTTGTTGGTTGAGACCTTTCATGTACAGACTCTCAATCTTGGACCACAAATTTTCTCCGATGTGTCCTCTTCACAAGAAACTCGCGATAATATCATCTGATAAGCACAACATAATTGTTGAATGTGCTTTCTCCTCCATACTGGCTCTCTCGGCAGTACTTCCTTCTATTGATTTTGACAGAGGACCCCATAATCCCTATTGCTTCAACAAAGCACGCATCTCGATCTGCCGCAGACTAAAACTATTTCTTTATGTAAACTTGTCAATCTTGATGTTTTAAGCCGGCATATTTCTTACCAGAAAAGCTTGCGTAGATCCTAAATTCTAGCGTCAGTTATGACCTTGGTGCCAATCTACCTTGCTTCAACAGATAAACAGATTTCTTGATGAACATGGACGTTCCGATACCAGTTTGTTATTACGGATCGACCAAGAAGTGATGGTGATTGTGAATAAAGATAACCAATTAATAATTAAACAAACACATAAACAAGAAGAACACAGATTTAACTTGGTTTCTGGCAATCTGCCGTCTACTCCACGGACAAACGAGGACTATTTTATTATCACAGAAAAGTTACAAGTTACATGCAATTACATATGGTATTTATAGCCTTGGGAATCAAACCCTAACCGACTAATCAGTCAACCCAGTAAATGGCTGAAATACCTCAAAGTAACTTCACCAAAAACCATGCAGATGTGCTCCTAAGTCTCGCATTGTTAACCAAGAGACACAGCCCAAAGAAAGTTGATCAACTCACATCGCCCCAAACGAACACTGCACCATAGCTTTCACCCGGACTTTAGCAAAGATAGTTCAAGTCACCATTACATCATCCCTTTTCATTTTTTGTTCCGTTCTACTACTTTTTTTTAAATGAGGTGGAGAAATCATGTTTTTGCAAAATCATAGTTTGTTGTGCGGTCATTGTTAGGAACATTTTATAAGTTTTGATAATGGGCTAACTAGTTATAAAAAGCTTGAAATAAGTATATCTTCGAATCTATGTATGTCTGACCTTGCATAGGTTTGTCGACTAAGTATTGTAGTCTGGTAGGTTAGCTCAATGATGTGAAGTGCATCAGGATCAGCTGAGTAAGAAGACTGAGGATCCAGACTTAGTGAAGAATTCCTATTGACTGGTTTACAACCAAGGAAGTCTGTGATGACCTTAGGTAAACCTAAGTAATCGGCAAAGTGATGCTTTCTATTAAGTGGTGTACTCTGACCTCACCCAAAATAATGGTCATAGAAAAGCAATTCAAATAGGCTAAGTAAAATCAACTCAAATGAATCAGTCAAAAGTCAGCCAAGTGCAATGGAGTAAGCTGACTGCAAGCCAACTGAGAAGCGCGTTCAAATTTTAGCATGTGATGAAATCGAAATTAATCAAGAAATCAAATACAAAGAAAATCAAGGACGGGGATCATGCAAGAACGTTGGAAATAAGATCAAGGATCACACAAATCATTTATGAATAAATCAAGGAAATAAATCCTCAACATTTAATAGCCAACGAACAAAAATTCAAATTCCAGAGGAATCAAGGCTATAAATAGAAGGCCCTTACAAACGAAAAAAAATAACACGAATTTTTCTAAGTTGTAAAACGCTCTCAAAAAGCCTTTTATTCACTGATATTCAAAGCTATATTATAAAAACCAAGTTTCAGAAATTCTAAGGACTCAATCCATTTATCAAGTCTGAATTTGGGTATTGTGAATCATTGATTCACATCCCTTTGTCTCATTCAGATATTTCAAAATCAGTGAAGGACCATGATGTGATCCAGCCCAAGAAGACTGAAGATCAGCCCATAAAATGCACTATATATTCTAATAGGCTTGGGGAGAATACTATTGGGGTTGAGGAGATTAATTAATTAGAGTCTTGTTATCTATATTTGGTATTAATAAGGCTAGGCCCATCTAGGGGAGGCACCACTTTTGAAGATTGAAGAGTTATTGGACTTATTTTACATTATTTTCATTTATTCTTTATTAATAAGTGTCATATTGGGCTTAAGTGATGCATGGGAGCCCAATAAGTCATTATAGGCAAAAATTACAAAGTAAATTATCCCACGTTGCTTAGCTAGTTTATTTACTTGTATTTTATCCCACATTGTTTAGATAATTTATTTACTTGGAGTCTGTAGCCTATATAAAGGCATTTAGAATCATTATAACAATTAGTACTATTCAATTTTGAGTGAAAATTCATAAAGTCTTTGACTTCTTAGTGAGGATCTCTTCGTTGTACAGTCAATCCTTTAAGAACTTATCATCGCCTTGAGCAAGCGTTGTGGCGTTCTTGCCAACGTTTCTTAAATTGGATTATCTAAGATCGTTATTTCGAGCTCTCCATTGATTCCTTTAGAATGTCTTGGGCAATCTTTGTTCGTGTTTTTGTATCATTTGGTATCAGATCCAGGTTCTTGCCATTGTTTCTTAGATTGGTTTATCCAAGATCATTGTTTCGAGCTCTCCAGTGATTTCTTTAGAAGGTCTTGGGCAATCTTTGTTCGTGTTTTAGTATCAGAACCAGGTTGACAAAAGGTAATCAAATATCCGTTTTTTTTTTTTCCTTTCTTGCATTTCATTATTATAAAAAACCAAAAAAAAAAATCGTGCCTAATCTCAATCTTGATCAAGAACCCAAACCTAGTTGACCAAGAACATCAAGAACCATAATCCTGCATATCTTTTATTTTCTTATCTGACACACATTTTTATAACCGTTTATTTTATTTCTTAATCACCCCCAAAAATTCTGAAATTTTTACCACACCTAAAACACATCTCTTTATATATTTTTCCTTTTTACATCAAATTGAAATTTGAATTAGATTTTGCTGAAAACTGCATCTCAATATAGAACAGTATGTTTAGAAAAAATGCAGCAATAAATCTTATTTCGAATTAGATTGGAAAGGGTTAAACAACTCCAAATGACCTGAAGTTTGGTGGTGTTATACGAAATTGTCATCTCTACAACTGTTCTCTTTTGAGTTTTTACTGATTCATTATAGATTGATCACAATCTGTAAATTTAACCACTATTATAATTCTGGAAATTTTGACAGATTGGTGCAGTTGTAGAAAAACGGTTGTTTGATCAATTTATATTCATCCAAAAATTCTGATTTTTGAGTATCATCAGGAAAACTCCTTAATCTAAAAATCTCTTTTTTATTCAAGTTCGTTTAACTATCGTTTGGGCTGTACGTGCCAATAATTGCAAGGATGAATTTTGGGTTAGTCTTTTTTTTAGGATTGTGTTGCTTTCGTTTGCTACACTTTGCTCGATTTTCTGATTTTCTTGAAAAATGGTTATCTTTGCAACTTAGAGAGAGGGTGAGTGTAAACACGAGAGTTGCGAGGTTGAATTTGCTGAATTTCGCATAATGTCGGGAAGTGAAGATAGTGGTTCACAAGGGATTTCCACAAGAGATTTTGGTTTGTTTATGGATGCTCAACAATAGTAAAACTTACATATTCTTTAGGAACATAGGCGTATAAATGATACTTTGGATAGGGTGATGGCTCAACTTGACGCTTTGGGAATTTTGCCAAAAATGGTGTGACCGACGTGATAAGAGGGTGAAAAGGGCTGCAAATCCGTGCGTAGAGAAGAATTTAGTTTTTCAATCTATTCACTATCCTCCCCGGATATGAGGAATTTCTTTTGCTTGGTAAGGTGAACAGTAAAACCGTGAAGAATGTAGTCAAGAAGGGAGGGGAATGTGAAATAATTTGTCCACCAAAATCCGTGGGAGAATTTTTGGGAGATGTCATTGGAGAGGAAAGTGAGAGTGTGGTAGGGATGGACGGTGAAAATGGTCCTAAATTTGTTGATGAGAAAGTGGGGATTGATAAGCCTGAATTTGTGGCCAACAAAGTGGAGATGTCTGAGGAGTCTATTGTAGAGGAAAACTCAAGGAGTTGATTCTGGTTAAGGAAAAAGAAGATTCTATGTTACTCAATTCTTGTTCTAGCTTGTTGAATCTTCTTTGCAGGTTGATGATCTTATGGAGCCAATCACTTGTTCGAGCTCTATTTTATCTTCTTTGCAGGTACATGATAATCAAACACTTGAAGGAGAACCCGGATTAGTAGCTATGCTCAATCCAACACATATATTGCCTATGGATGATCTTGCCCTGTTGATATTGATGGGAAACCGGCGCCCGCTTTTGTCGATCCATTTTTTGGCCATATTGATGATTATCCAGATTTGCATTCTCTATTTATATTGCTGCCCCACAGAGCTTCATCCACATTTCTATGAAGCCGAGAAACAGTTTTTATGTTCCGTTGAGGAAGCATGGATCACATCTACACCTATTATTGCTTTAGAATTGTATTTATACATTGTATTTGATCCTCGATATATCAATGGTGATTTTTTAGGGTTGTTCAAGCTTGTTACATGCTGCTGAATTCTATGAAATACTTTGATTTGATGATGAATCATTTCCAACTGGGAGGGAATGATGTGATCCAGCCCAAGAATACTGAAGACCAACCCATGAATGCACTATATATGCTAATGAGCTTGGGGAGAATACTACTGGGCTTGATGAGATTAAATTAGAGTCTTGTTATCTATATTTGGTGTTAATAAGACCAGACCCATCTAGGGCAGGCGCCACTATAAATTTGTGTTCATATACTTTACGTACTTACTTTTTGTCTTTACTTTCAGTATATTTACTTATCTGTGTGTGCATACATTCTTTGAAAAGCGTAATTTAGAAAGGCATTTTCCGCTGCATAACATTTAAAAAGTATGTAACATATATGTATCAAGATCATTCAAACCCCCCGACCTTTGATCTCCTAGGACCAACAATCATGTCTTTGTAGTAAGTATAATTCCGTTGATATTGTAGAACCGGTGACAGTAACAGTGGAAAGAGTGACCTCCATTGCGGACACAAAAGAAAGCTTCATATGTGCAACTTTAGAGTGTCCATAATGGTACACTTATTAAGCACCGCAAATTCCTTTTAGGATGGCTTGTTTACCTTTTAAGCCACAATGGACTCCCTTTTATGCCCCCTATCCCAGGCCCAGCATTATGTTAACACACACCCTAAATTTGGGGAGAGTCTTAAATGGAATAGTATCCATTTTTCTAGCATTCAACCCAATCTCCTCCCTCTCTCTCCACATCATTTCATCTTCTCCTACCACATCAAATACAAAATCAAGGAAGAACACAAGAAAATAAACAATAAATCTTACTAGAAGAAACTCATTTCTTTTTACTGGGTCACTATATTTTCAGACATAAATTTGTTGACTATTTAATTAGACCATCTCCAATGGAGAGGTTTAAAAAAAAAAAAAAAAGCTTTTGGAAAGGGTTTTTACCATTGGGAGCTGCTGAGTTGGCAAAAGCTTTTTAGAATAGGTTTGTGCAGATAAACCGGTTTATATCTGACAAAATGCTTTTTTTTTTTTAGTTTGTGTGTAGTAGAAAAAATATTTATGTGTAGTGGGTCCATTCTATAAAGCTTTTCAAAAGGTTTATGAGTGGAGAAGAAAAGGTTTATAAACGAAAAGGTTTATAACCGATGACGTGACACAGTCATAAACCTTTTAAAAAGTTTATGACTGGAGATAGCCTTAGAGACTTATGTGCTCTCTCTGATTAAAAAGCTGAAGAAAGAAGTGGTTCTTTTTCTTTTTCTTTATTGAAAAGGAAGAGGTGGTTCTTTGCATTGTTTTTTGCGCATGTGTCCTTTAATTTGTTGGCCGGAAGATTCTCAAGAAATGGGTATATGTTGGGTAGGAGATGGGATGGTTGGGTTATTCTTTCCCAATTCTTTCCATTTATATCGTTGATCTGGCGTGGATGATTTTGGACCATGCAATTTGAATTTGCCTAAAAAATTGTGTGGCCTTAATTATCCGTCGCCACTTACTCCTCAAATATCCTCCTCATATAAGAATTACCCGTTGTATATGATGTAATTGTTGGAGTTAATCGTATTTTAGAGAAATGAAAAGGTGTTTTTGAGAGGTGTTTTTGAGAGGTGGATATTCTAGAAAACCAAAAAAATAAAGAACGGGAGAAAAAGTAGAAAACACTAAAAATTAAAATTTTAGAAAAAAAAAAAAAAAAACTAGCGCTCACATTGTTCTAGAAAATATGAGTTTTTCTTAAGGAAAATCTGCATGTCATTCTACACAAAGTGTAGTGGATGATGTTAATGGATGATCCTGTCATGATTGGAGAGAAATTTTTTTTTTTTTGTGGGTCCTGATTAAATGTGTGGTGTGGATGATGTTGTGGATGATGTTGTGGAGGTAGTTGTAGTGGATGTAGCACTCCCGCTTTCTTAATTTCATGTTTTTTTCTTAGGGATTTTTCTGAACCTTTACGTCGGTTGATTGCTTTTTGAAGTTGAAGAAAACTTAAAAGAAAAAAAAGGAGCAAGAAAACATATAGAAAAGACAAAATCTACCCTTACTAGGTTATGAGAATTTTACCGTTTCACAGCATATTTTTGTATTCTTACATATATATTCGTATCAAATATTATTACATTATGATGCCAACATTAAATTGACCTATTAATAATTACTGTGGTCCTCATCTCGAAGGTTTCGGGTTCAAGTCTCATTTGAGATTAAAAAAAAACGTGCATGCGTCTATTTATTACCCGAATATTTGAATCTCATATTATGTAACATGATATTACCCTAATATTTGAATCTCCTTGTTTGTATTGTTTATTTTTGTTCTTTCTTCACCATCAGTTTTATTATTAAACGAACATAGTCGTTCGTGAGTAAGCTCGTGTTCGGCTTGTTAGTGTTTATTTTCGTTCTTTCTTCAACATCACTTATTGTTACTTGTTAGTGTTTATGCTCGTTCGTGGCTAAGCTCGTGTTCGGTTCGTGAATAAGCTCGTGATTGATTCGTTAGTGTTTATGATTGTTTTCTTCGTTTAACTTAATGAGCCGAGCTCGAATATTATTGTGAACTCATTTTCTAAACAGACAAACACGTGTTTGGTTTGTAAACGTCTGATTATCTTCGCAAACATGCGCATATATAAATAAAACAATTTTACAATAACCTTAACTAAAAAAGTTAATAAGTCATTTTTTGATCTAATAGAAATTATAGATCGGTTTTAAGAAATACTTATCTGTAATTTATTAATTTTGCATGTGCAATAATATTTTATACCTTAATGTGTTTAACTAAAATCAAAAGGCAAGAAAAAATATGTTTATCGAATTCGAACTCAAACACGTAAGAATCGAATCAATTCATCTTTTAAACGAGTCAAGTTTGAACTTTGAACATAATTATTTATTTGTTTAACAAATGAATAATCATAAGCGAGCTAGTGAGCTAAACGAGCTCGAATTCAAAACCACTAATACTCGATTCGGCTCGTTGAGATCACTAATCATAGTCTTCTTTATAACGATGACTGCTATCTTTTTTTTATTGAGTGGCTAATGAATTTCGTCTTTCTTGAACGATACTTTTCATTCAAGTCGGTGGTTGGCGTGCAGGTTCGGCAACCCGCGTTTACTTGCTTTCAAGCAAGAACTTTGGAAGAAGTTCGGGAAATAGTTGGATGCGTTTCTTTAATTTTTAAAGAACAAAATATACTGAAGGTTGGGTTTTCTTTTCTCAATTTTTTTTTCTATACCTTTTGAAATATATTCTTGGAGTCAAACAGGATCAAGATTTCAGACTGCATCCACTATTTTGAAAAGGTAATCGTTCATAGTGTTTTTGGGGTTAAGATGGCTCTTGAAAAGAACGAATTCAATTTCCTTTAGTGTATTTTGATTCTTGGTTTCGTGGGAGTGTTTGTGGGGGCGGGTGGTGGTGCTATTTTTGTAAATTTAATGAGTATATTCGGTATTCATAGGAAATTCATCTTTTTTTTTAGTAGAAGGGAAATGCTGATTGATTGTTGCGTTTCTACTTCTCTGATGCAGCTCTCTTTTTCAAGTTATAATATCTTGTTTAAAATGCTTTTAAAATTTTATGAATGCCATGAATTGATCGAGGAGCTTGTCATTGTAGCTAAATCAATGTGATGGTTGTGTGAATGGATAAACAACAATATATATCTATTTTCACAACTGCAAGTCTTCCTTGGCTTACTGGAACCTCTGTCAATCCTCTTTTTCGAGCCGCCTATCTCGCTGCAGATGAGGGGAGAAAGGTCACTTTGGTGATTCCATGGTTGTCTCTCAAAGATCAACATCATGTCTATCCTGAGAACATAACGTTTAGTTCGCCTTTACACCAAGAAAAGTATGTTCTTGAGTGGCTTGAACAGAGGATTAGTTTCACCGCACGTTTCAATATTCGATTTTATCCCGGAAAGGTAAAAAAAAAATCTTTAACTTCCATTGTTGATCTTGTTGCATACATTTGAACTAAAAGAAGATAAAAGGGTTGAATGTATTCAACAGAAATCTTGGTTTAGGGGATGTAGACCCGTCTCTGGGCATAGGCCAACAAGGCCACGGCTTAGGGCCTTCGAAAAATGTTCAAACTTTAGGGCCCGGATTTTCTTTAATTCAATAAGTTTGTTAGTATAATCACGTGACATATATTTTAAAAACCGTTTGTCTTTTCTCAAAAGGTCCAGTTTTGATAACTTGGCTTAGGGCATCTACACACTCAGGGACGGCCTTGAGAGGATGTGATTTTCAAGGACGTGCATTACGCTTGGTTAAACCGGTATCGAAATAGTGCATATCAGTTGCTCAGAAACTCCATCCTAAGTTTAATATCAAGATTAGCTTCTTCACTTTTTAAGGCAATGTTGTGCTGATTAGATCATGATCTGAGTAGTATTTGGGTAGTTAAGTTAGTTCGATTTGAAGTTCTTTCAAATTGCATCACATTACACATACTCTAACTCCTCAAATGGCATTGCAGTTTTCTGTTGATAAAAGAAGCATTATTACTCTTGGGGATATTACAGAAATCATCCCCGACGAAGAAGCAGATATTGCTGTTCTTGAGGAGCCTGAACATCTTACCTGGTATCATCATGGAAAAAGGTGGAAGAAAAAATTCCGCCTCGTTATTGGAGTTGTTCACACCAATTACCTGGAATATGTTAGAAGAGAAAAGAATGCATTACAAGCATTTCTTGTCAAGCAATTTAATAGTTGGGTGATTACCATATACTGCCACCGGGTATGTTCTTTGCATACGGACAATCAAAAACTCGTTCTTTGCCAATTTATAAAGAATTTTGTATTCTGCTTTACTATGCATTGTGCCCAATGTTTTTATGGGAATAGGATTTGACCCAGTGCTAGTACCATTGCACTTACTGGTGAGAATCAGGGTTCAATTCTCAACCCCGCCCCTGATATTTTACCGACTCAAAGAAACATTTTTCTTCATTTTACGGTGAAATGCATCAAAATCTCTTTGGGGTGTAAATTATACTATGCTTTGACTGAACAACTGATTCTCTCGATAAAACTGCAGGTAATACGATTATCTGCTGCCACGCAGAATTTTTCTAGATCCATCATCTGCAACGTCCATGGAGTAAATCCGAAGTTCCTTGAGATCGGTATGAAAAAGAATGAACAACTACAGAATGGGGAACTGGCCTTCGGAAAAGGTGCCTACTACATTGGGAAGATGGTGTGGAACAAAGGATACAGAGAGCTCCTTACGCTTCTTCACGACCATCAAAATGAACTAGCTGGGATTGAAGTTGATTTATATGGTAGTGGAGAGGATTCTGTTGAAATCCAGAAAGCTGCTAACAAATTGGAACTGGCAGTTAGGGTTCATCCTGGCCGTGATCATGCCGACCCTCTATTTCACGAGTAAGTCCTTGAACTGGTAAAAACTTAATGTAATTTGAATGCAACTTTTAAGTGTTCCCAAAAGTAAACACCTTTTTTTGTTTCAGCTATAAGGTGTTATTGAATCCAAGTACCACAGATGTAGTGTGTACAACTACAGCTGAAGCATTGGCCATGGGTAAAATCGTCATTTGTGCCAATCATCCGTCAAACGAATTTTTCAAGCAGTTTCCGAATTGCAGAATGTATGATGAGGGCACTGAATTTGTTGAAGCTACTAAGAAAGCATTGAGCGACGAGGAGGAGCCTGCTCCAATGCGTGATGATCAAAGGCACGACGAGCTCTCGTGGGAGGCTGCAACCGAAAGGTTTCTAAAAGCCGCACAGATTGATGTTTTGCCTACAAATAGTACTGATAAGAAAGTGAAAAGGACCTCTTCAAGGCTATATTTGTCAACTTCATTGAATCTATGGAGGCGGGTTGAGGATGCTTCTACACTTGTGCATTTTATAGGAACTGGACTTGTAGGTGAGCTACCTGATGAGGAGCAATGCAGAGAGCTCGGTTTGGATTCGAGAAGAAGAGCATTTTACAAAGGGAAAATGGGTTTTGAGTGGGACTGGACTCTCTCGGAAGAAGCGACATGTTTGAAAAAAGAAAGGTTGTCTTTTTTGTTCAATGTCACCTATCTGAGGGCTGTCTGGTGTAAGAAAGACACTGTACTTAAGGATCTCCATAGTAAGGGCTTGATAGATACTATGTTTGTATTGCACACACAGGTGAAGTTGGTGCAGAAAGTGTAGAAAGTGGTGTTCATATCCTTTTCTTTCTTTCTAGTTTGTAAATATGGTACTGGTTTGTGGATTATATCAAATGGAATGATAGAAATTATTTTTACTCATTCTCTCTCATATAATAATAATAAGTGTTTAAAAGAATTATTATACGATACTGATTTGTGAATTATACCAAATGAATGCCGGATATGATGTAATTTTACTCATTTTCTATCATATAATAAGAGTGCCTTAGAGATGAGTCGGACACATCAAGAAGGAGTGTTTGTTGTATCATCAAATACATGTGGCGTAATGGAGGGTTGTCCCTGAGTTTTTTAAGGCCCTAAATCAATCTATCAAGATAGGCATTCTGAAAGAAAAAACAAATGGTGTTAGTGGATATTATACATGTTTAGTATAAAAGACTCGTTGTAGGTCCTAAGTTTTATAATTTGTCGGAGGACCCTAGGCTATGACCTTGTTGGCCTATATTCAGAGACTGATCTGTGTAATGGTTGAATGTTTCTTTAAGCAAATCCGCAAACTTCGGGGGGCTTGAATCCCGTGTGATGGAGCAAAACAAACAATTGTATGTAACGCTTGCTCAGACGATAGGTGCCGCAACAATGGTGGGTAGGGTCCACCGCGAATATGGTTGTAGAATTCTCGCCAATTTTGAGCAAACTTCTTGCGAGTGGGTAAATATTTTTTTTGTGTGTAATATTCACTATGCAAATTAAATTTCAACAATGGTTTAATTGTTGAATCGATGCGTAACATGGATAACTTGATATGTGTGATTAAAGATGTGATAAATAAATCAAAATCATACGGTTCAATGACTAATTAAGTTCAGAATGAGTCACAAGATTATCTCAATGACGATCCTTTAAGATTTTAATCCCTTGCAAAACGGTGTTTATATCATAAATTCCGTCTCAATATCATTGTTGCTTTCGGAATACCCCGTACGAATTGAAAGCCAGCCAACCTCTGCGACGTCACTAGCCTGAATCTCCTGCCCCTAGAGCTTCCATGTCATCGTGAAACCCACTTTTCGGCTCATAATTCTGTTTAATTAAATTTTTTTTTCGGTTACGAGCAAGGCGGATCTTATATATGCAGAAATTGCTAAGCACATCAGAATGAAAAAAATCTTACACTATAAAATCATATAATCTTGTTTGATCAGTAAAAATTTAATTCGATCAGTAAGCGAAATTCGATATAGTCGATTAATCACTCCGAAATTGAAATCCCGGTTCCGCCCTTGGTTCTGAGCAAATCTGCTAAGTTGGGGGTTTATGAAAACGTGGTTTTTTTTGTTGTTATTTTGTTCCGTCTAACATTAATCCACCCGAGTGATTTTGAAACACTATGGTATACTGCAGTCGTGAAGCGTTCCATGATGAATATTAAGCCATATATAGAGAGAGAGATTTGCCGGCAACATGCTTTTATGACCATCCATATATTGGCCTATGTATTTGCATGATATGGCGATCGTCAATAGTCTCCGTGCCCAAGAGAATTTACAAAGTTTTTTTTTGGGCATCATTGTGGTTTCAGACTAGTGACTTGAAACTCAAAAAAACAAAAATTTAGGTTGCTTACAATGGACTGATCCGGCAGGGCACTGCGTAGACATACGGTCGAGACGAGAGGCGTGAGTGGAGTACTTTGTGACACCACCATGAGTAGCTCATCGAGACATTCAAGCGATCAGGGCGTGAGTGAGGTGCTTTGTGACATCACCTACGTAAGACATCTAGATGGCATCGTTCAAAAAGACCATACAAGGCGGGAGATGTATCTTGTTGTGCCGTAACGTCGTCCATCTTTGCCATGGAGGCGAGGATCGAGCTTTGGATATGCCTAGCGACCACTACTATTAAGTTTGGCGTTCCATCTTCCCGTGGCGCGAAGCATCACCACTTTCTAATGAGCTTAAGCACGAGGGAGTTAGTCTATATGTTGGCTTCTTCCATACACACCCAAAGCTCTCGGGAAGATGCCTTCATGACCCTTGGGCGGAGCATTATTGATGGGGAGTGCAATGGGGGCCCAAACACATGACACAATGAGAGTTTTGTTACGTCGAACGTTATTAGGAATGGCTTGAAGACGTCCTTTCCCGTAGCGGTGGGATGCTCAGAAACACTTGCATGTACGATGCCTTATATGCCTCTTTGTTTACTTATACACGAAACATGAATGCGGTTTGTGCCTTTTTTGAAGCTTTGTGCCCGGAGACCAACACTTACATACTGATCCCGGGGAAATGTCCATCTCTTTCATGGATTTATGGAAAATTGGTGATCTCCCAATCACTGGTGATCGTTATGAGGAGATCAATCAAGCCTATCATCTTTCAGGCCTTTTCTTAGGAGCCTTCGGTACTTATTTGCAGCATTTCTTCAATGTTTGGGTAACGAGTACGACAACTACAACCCTCAACTTCCTATTTCTAAGTGGATCGGTTTTTGGTGTCACATACCATTAAAGCATCTCAAACCCCTCTACGACCTGCAAAAGGAGAGAATCTGCGGACAAAACTCATAATCCAAACAGGTTTATTGTGGATGATCCACGAAGAAGGTCGCATAAAGATGAAACTCATTTTATTGCTCTAGGGGTGAGATAAGAAATGAAGAATGAGTTTCGTGCCTTCACAAAGGAGTTTCATCTTCATGCGACCTTGCTCGTGGCTCATCCGCAATAAACCCGTCTGGATTATTAGTCTTGTCAGGTCGGTTCGCTCCATTTGCTTATGTCGTATTGTGCTTGAGATGCTTCACTTGAATGTGATACCAAAAACTGATCTACTTAGCAATAGGAAGTTGAGGGTTGTAGTTGTCATACTCGTTACCCAAACATTGAAGAAATCTTTGCAAATATCTTGAAAGTTCTAGGAAAGGCCTGAAAGGATGAGTATTTGATTGATTATTCTCCTCATAACGATCACCAATGATTGGGAGACCACCAATTTTCCATAAATCCATCAATGAGATGGACATTTCCACGGCATTAGTATGTAAGTGTTGGTCTCCTGGGACCAAGATTCACAAAAGGCACGAACCACATTCATGTTTAGTGTATAAGTACACAGCAGAGGCATATCTGGCGTCATACATGCAAGTGTTTTTAGAATCCCACCGCTACAGGAAAGGACGTCTTCAAGCCATTGCCAATAATGATCGACGTAACAAAACTCTCCCTGTGTCATGTGTTTGGGCCCTCGTTGCTCCTCCCGTCAATAATGCACCGCCCAAAGGTCATGAAGGCATGTTCCCGAGAGCTTTGGGTGTGTATGGAAGAATCCAACTTATGGACTAACTCCCCTCGTGGAAGCTTAAACTCATAAGAAAGTGGTGATGCTTCGGCGTCATAGGAAGATGGAACGTCAAACTCAATATTATGGCATATCCGAAGCTTGATCCCTGTCTCTATGGTAGCATGGGCGTTATGAAGCACAAAAATATACATTTCCTAGTCTCGTGTGGTCTCTTTGAACGATGCCATATAGATGCCTTACGCAGGGTGGTGTCACAAAGTACCCCACTTGTGTCTTCAACTGCCTGGTTATCTGGAGAGATATCTTACGCAGGGTGATGTCACGAAGTACCTCACTCGCGTGCTTGATCGTTGAATGTTTGGATGAGCTACGCATGGTGGTGTCACAAAGTTTCCCACTCGCGTCTTCGACTGCCTGGAAATCTGGAGATGCTACGCAGGGTGGTGTCACAAAATACCTCACTCGCGTCCTTGATCGCCTGAAGGACTGGATGAGCTACGCAGGGTGGTGTCACAAAATATCCCACTCGCGTCCTTTATCGGGTGGATGATTGGATGAGCTATGCAGGGTGGTGTCACTAACTACACCACTCGCGTCTCTGACCAGCTATGTCCCTCCACGTTTGCCTGCATTTTACTCATTTCAAGCTTCCTCCTCCACTATGTCAGCCCATTTTCGTTTATTTCCTAAGGCTTGGGGCGTAAGCTATTTTCAATGGAACAGTTCAAGTAGAACTTGGCAACCGGAAAGTGGGTTTCGCCGGTGAAAGGTTTATCATCAGCAACGACCTTTCTCATCACACCATTACGCCAATATTTTAAGCATTGAGGAAAGATAGAGGGGACGATTCCATTCTCATGTAACCACGGCCTCCCCAGAAACATGTTATAAGATGTCCTAGAATCAATGACATAGAACAACACATTTGAAGACAATTCATCGACCAGGATATCGAGCTTTATCACCCCAATGGCTCTTTACCCCTCATGGCTGAATCATGTGATCATCAGGCGGCTATCAGATATTTCATCCGTAGAGATTCCCAATTCTTTCATAACACGGATCGGCAAAATGTTGACAGCCGATCCTACATCTAGCAATACTCAGTTGACTTTCCGCTTGCGAGTGTATACCATGACGAATAACGGGTGTATGGGGTGCCGCCCCTATCGGCATGTCATCATCCGTGAAGGTAATCTCGATGGTGCAAGTGATATTTTCTTTGAGTGAAGACTCTTCTTCAGTTGGCGAGTCTTTTTCCTCTTTTTCTTTGTCATTTTCTTCCACGTGGGTAGCATGACACGAGACGACTTCTTCTTCTGAGTCCTTTTCAATAGGTTCAACTTTGAAAATATTCTTAGGCATATATTCCAATAAGGTGATCATAGTGCGAAGGATTCTTTATTCGACGTCTTCAGGAAGAAACTTATTTGCCTGTTTCTTCCCCTCCCTTGATTTCATCTTACTTGTCTTTTCCCATCGATTTTTCTTTGGTTTGTTCGGCTTAGGATGGTTCTTTCTTGGCCTCATTGACTCAAGGCAAGGTGTCGCCATGTTCTTCTTTTCCGAGTCACCAAAATCCATCCATCCTCATCTTTTTGGGGTTTTGTGGCCTTCATTGTTTTGTCCACCACCCTTGTTTTTTTCAAGAAGCACCACCATTTTTCTCACAAATCTATGGAATTGCTGGAAGCTTAATCTCGACAGGATTGAGTGACCCAAATTGAATGGTCATACATTGACCATTAACCGGCTCTGCTATAGTGACTTGATTTATGCTTTCTTGTTCTTCTTCAAGAACTATATTTCCCTACTCAGCCAGACGTATTATTTTTTCCTTAAAGACAAATCATTATTCAATGGGATGCCCAGTTCATGCTATGGTATTTGCAGTAATTGCCTTCGTGAGCCTTTGTAGCGTCTTCAGGGCGCTTTGTTTCTGGAAGCTCGATGAGTTTTAGTTTTAACAACTCATCCAAAATTGCGGGAACATCAGAATCGAAGAAGGGATACTTCTTCTGTTGTATTTCATTCAAGGTTAGCCTAAAGCTTTCACTTTGTGGCAGCTCAACTTTCATCCATTCAGATTGGCTTGATGCCTGGTTGTTGACTTTGACAGGCGCCACCGTCGTAGCATTAGACTCTTTCTTCTCTACCTTGGGAGTAGCTTTGATGGTTTTCTTGAATTCTTGCTTCTTTTTCCCTTCCTTTGGGTCTTGGACGGGGGCTTGACCTCCGTTGGCAGAAATGCTCAGCTTCATGTCATGGGCGTGAGTGGACAACTCTTCAAAAGATCTTGGCTGAATTCCTTTTAGAATGTCTGGCGAGTCCCTAGTGTATGCCTTGGATGCACATCCAAATTGCGAGAGGCTTGAGAGTTGGTCGCTGCGGTTGAGGCTTAGACTCCTCCGTCTGTTGATATAATCAACAACTTTCTCATCCTTTCATTGATGGGAGTTAGTGAGTTCCACCATGCTGACCGTCCTACGAGTGCTGTAGAAGCAGTTGAGAAAAGCTTGCTCCAGTTGTTCCTAACTGTTGAGCGAGGCAGGGGCAAGATCGGTATACCAGTCAAAGGCGTTTCCTTTGAGAGAGCGCACAAATTTCTTCACCAGGTGATCTTCATAGGTCCTGGCATTGTTGCATGTCTCAACAAAGTGGGCCACGTGTTGTTTGGTGTTGCCCATCCCGTCGAACTGCTGGAACATTAGAGGCTGGTAAAGTCATCAATCCTTTGTGTATAAGGCTTGACATAGGTTTGGGACGATTTAGTGTCCCTTTAACCTTGTCATTGATGGTACCCAAGATGAATTCCTGCAACTGGCTGACAGGAATGGTGCCATCGGGGGAGATCTTCAGATCGCTTATAGAAGCGAGGGGTCTAACGCTTTCGTTGTGTGAAATGCTTTCATGAACGTTCAAGCTCTTCACCAGGGTAGAGGACTTAGCATTATCCTAATCCTTCGAGGATTCATCATTTTCCTCGTGATCATTGAACATTGTTTCTTTTCCCTTGTTTGATTCCGCAGGGGAATCAAGTTTTCTTGCAAGTTTCACGATTTGCAAGTCTTGAGTTTGAATATGAGTTGCGAGGAATTCGAAGGCCTTGGTCAAGTTGGCAATCTGTTCCTCGAGTGTGGTGAACCCGTCATCGTGACGCCCATGGCCATTGGTGACGTCGGTCTTTCATAAGTTGTTTGTGGGAAGGTGGTTCTTTGCCCGCATGCTTTTACCATGCTCCGAGTAACCGGGCCATAATGTTGTTCTTGAGACAAAGAATCAACATCAGCTTTGACGATTTTGGCCTTCGAAGGAGAAGCCTTGGAAGTGGTATCCTTCCTAGCAGTGACATCCTTTGGAATAACGGTCTTAGGAGTCATTCGTTCTTGATTTTTAGCAATGAGAGATAAAAGATAGATTGGTCCCTTCAAGGCGTGCGAGAAATTTATAACACAAATTTCGTTGTCGCGTAAATTAAATAAAAGATTGACAAGAAAATTAAGTAACAAATAATTTTTATTAATTTTCAAGAAAGTGGGGTACAATATTTAGCAAAATCCTATATTTACGGGATGCCTCTGGTTCTCCTTTTGATTTTGTTCCGAGGGGCATGGAGACTTAATCTTGGATCTTGGTGATATTCTTCTGATTTGTTGGGAAGGATACATTTGTTTGTTGAAGATCTCCCGATATGGTGGTTGATCTTCGAAGGTTTGCTTAGAGGTTGCTTCAAGAACTTGAAGGATTGTGGCTTCTTAAATCTTCAAAAATTGCTTGAAGGTTGTTTGAAGAACTTGAAGACTTGTGGCATCTTAGATCTTCTCTTGTTGATGAGCGGAGGGAGTTAAAATCCACTTCTTAAGATTTCAAGGAAATACCCCTTAAAAAAAAAAAAAAAAAAAAAGATTTCAAGGAAATAAGAACAAATTTTATTATTTTTTATCAAAATATCGTTGATTAACCCCTTTTTCCCTCTTTAATTGCAAAACAATGCATCCCCTCTCATACACCATTAAAAATGATAATCAACTATATCTTTCTTATTTAAACCTATCAAAATCATGCTTATTTCACCATTTTTTTTTTTTTTTTTGTCATTTATCTACTTTCTTTAAGATCCATATGCACCTCATTTCGACGTCATTTCAGAATTGTGAAATTTTATTGTTTACAACAGTGAAACTCAGCTACGTTTGGGAGATGAAATGAAAGCATAACCGATTCACCATAACCCAACTCCTTTTCCATGCTTGTTTACCCCTTACTCTACTAGACCACTTGGCAACATTTGCTTATGTCGTTTATTAATTTCTTCTATGTTCTTTTGTTTGATGTACTAATTGGATAGTTATTGATGTTTCCAACGGTGTTGCTATCTTCATTGTATATATTCCTACACCACAACAATTCACTAAATTTTTATAGTAAATACTCACAGTGAATTAGCAGTTCACTACGTTTGTAATGAATAATGACATGGAATAATGAAAGGAAAATGATACATGACCGAAAGTTTTCACAGAATCAGTCAGAAAATGAAAGGCTTGATTTTCTTGTTGACAAGACAGAGAGATAAAGTGCAGATTAAAATTCTGTGAAGTTTCGGGACTTTTTTTCGGGGCATGTAGCCTTTTCCATAATGAAAGGCCTCCTAAATGTATCACACAATCACCATTCAACGCAAATCATCAATGTTTGTTTCTGTGTCACTATTCGGTGAATAGTAACAGTGAATCATACGACATAAGCTTATGATATTTTGTGTTTCCTTGTTTCGTTTTCTTTTCCTCATCATCATGTGGTATAATCTTCCAGCTCCACAATCACTTATGATTGAAATGCTTGAGGAACATTGTTAGAATCAAACGCTTACCGTTGTATTAAAACTAATTGATGATAGTAAAAGTGCGACTATATTTTCTTATACCGCACATATTTTCATCGCATCGGTCAAACCCGCTTACGCATGGGCAGGCAAGACGGCTGACAACCCCAAGAAACATAAAACTAAGCATTGCAGTAAAAAAAAAAAAGCTTTAAATGAAGCTATGCATATATTCCACATGAATATCTTTGAATTGATTACATTGAGAAAAGTGTAGCATATGTGTACAAGCAACTCTACCAGAAGTTTTTGTGTGGTATATCAGGGATATTTTCTTTCTGTGAATTGAGGTAAAATAAATTTGGATCGATTTTCTCGTTTTTGAGTTTGGTTTGTTTAAAAGCAGTTTTGCGTAGATCGCAAAGCTCGGTATATCCACATCTCCTAATTGTAAAACTCCGCGTATGGTGGAGTGGCTGGCGATAAGCTTCCCCCAACTCTGCTAGCTAGGATAGGTGTGAAACGAGTAGAGGAGGAGCAACTAATTAAATGTTAGATCACTCCATATGGCTATATCAGTGGCGGATGTAGAAATTTTTTTTCCTAAGAGGCTATGATTTTTTTTCAACGAAGTCTATAAAATTTTTTATAAATAAAACTTAAAGTATTTTTATTTCTTAGCGGGGCCATGGACCCATTTGATATAATGTAGTTCCGCCCCTATGCATGAGCAGATCTCCTGCATTTATTGTTTCGAGGCCACCTTGAGATTATTCACTATTACTATTCACTGTGTGTTTAGAGATTATGTCGGAAACATGGGCGTAGGTATGTATATCAACGTGGGGTCACGTGATCCCACTGAGATTCCGGAAAAGTAGTATTAAAACGATATAGTTTTGTTATTAAAAAGTGTCGTTTTGTAGTTAAAAATGTCTTTTAGGGCGGTGACTCACGAAACAAATTTTCGAACAAAACCTCCGGTGGCCGGCTGAAAAATATTTACAGATCCGCGCAGTCGGAAAGTATTCGATGTGGATGTTAAATGAAGAGGAGGAGATATAGTTTTGTGAAGAAAATGTGATTTTAAGTCTTAAATCCAAAGGCGGGAAAGGATCTCGACGGTGCAACGTGTACAATCTGACTCGCCATTTTGTGCGTCAAACAGCGTCATGCTCGGGTAACGCGCCGTTTTGATTTTTTATTTATTTATTTATAACATCGGGCAAGCTGCGTCGTATCGAGCAAAGCGTATGCGTTTTGATCGCATTTCGAGGAGCTGTACATGTTTGCACCGTCGGGGATCCTTTCCCCCAAAGACATCGTTGTGTGGATGTTGTGGATGAGACGCTAAAAAGTTTTTATTCTCGAGTGTATCCTCTGCCGTGAAGGGAAGCGACGGCGTTTTAGTCTTAGCTTTAAATTAGGGCAATGACGGATACACTTGGGCGGCGCGAATACAACAGACGTTGGCACAACAGAGGATCCGAATTCTCTAGAAAGCAACCATTTAATTTTTAACTTTTAATTCTCTTATAAGGGTTTTTTTTTTTCCTTATGTTTTTCAATCACCATATTAGTGACATGTATTTTACTAATTCTCATCTGACGACCTAAATTATTTATTATCTTAATCCATGTGTCAAAGCCTTGTTATACTAACACTAATTCCACTAGCAAGGAATAAGAACACTATATATTGTACCTCTTAAAATACCATACATACAAGATTCAGAATCAAGAGTACTTATTTCCTAAAATATAATTATTAGATAGCAATTGAGTGTGTACTTTATATTCTAGTAATGGCTCATTAAAAATAAAAAAATATTAATTTCTATTTATAGCGTGATAATGCCCATGTTTTGGGGCAAGGTCTGTGTGTGTGTGTGTGGGGGGATGCATAAGTTTTATATGCACTGCATTATTACTACAGAAGAAAAAGAAAAAAAAAAAAGATTACAAATATGAATTCAAAATGAGGTAAAACTTGTACTACTGCAGCCACACTTTTCACATATCATATTTGAAGAATTATACCCAGGAATCAAGGTGCCTTAGCCTTCTGTTGAGAAGGCAACAACTGAAAAATAACAAAAGAAAATAAATTTATAATAAAACGTGGACGATAATAATATACATATGCATATACATATTTAGAAACATTCTTATGTACACACATGATGTTAGTTAATTAAAGAAAGAAAAAAAAAATGAGAGAATAAATACCTGATAACAAGATATGAGCGAGCTAAGAAATCCAAAGGCTCCAGTTACACGAGGTGTGACTTTTTCGGAGTGCTAATTGAAGCAATCCAGCGGAAACTACAAGATCCATTGCTGCTTTAACAAGCGCCAATGATCTTTCATTCGACTTTTGGAGTTTAGCACGGTAATGCTCGTTCTAGATAAAGATGCATCAAAATCAAGGAGAGCAAATGCTCTCTCTCAACACAAATTAAGCAAAAGCAAGCAACTGATTATGTTCATGAATTAATGCTATGGCAGACAGAATTACCTTGTACTTGTTTGTACCCTTAAGTTCCTTTTCCAGCTTTTTCATTGATGCGGAAAGCCTCCCGAGCTCCCCCAACTTGAATCGAATCGAAGAAAAACAGAATGGTTTATTATCAGTAAATTTTAAAAATAGAGATTTTTGCTCAGAAGGCAGTGTATTTAAAAGGGAAGGTGCATACCTCAACCAATGTGGTACAGATTGAGATCCCATCCAGCAGAAGAGGAGATCCTGCCAATCACTTCAGCACTTTCTTTATTCTGCATTATTCCAGAACAAAAGTTCATTATAATCAAATATAGATCGTATAGGTAGAAAAAATTATGAGCCATGAAAAACACGGACAAGTAAACTACTACCTACCTCGTATATGCCTGTCCTACCAAGCCACACAAACTGATCAAGGAACAGGAAAGTTGACAACAGTGCATTCTTGGACTGCAAAACAAACAATTTATGAGAAATTTATGAAATGGAAATAAAATATGAAAAATCATTGGATATGAACATCTTACACCTTTCCTAACAAGACAATTGGGAGTGGAGTTCCAGGAGTTGTAGGGCTGATAAGAGCATGTAAATCATTGTGAACTGTAAAAGAAGATACAGTCAAGAAAGAACAAAGGGATATACTTCTAAACCATACAAGTGTCCCAGCTTATCATCAAATGATTGTTACTAAGCAAAGAGGCACAAGAAAATCTTTGCATAAAAAGCACATGACATATCTTTGGCTATCGGAGGGATACTTGAAAGATGCAGACCTTCAATAGACGAAAAACTTTGCGAGCTAAGCTGGTTGACTTGTCAACATTCTGGGCAGTGCCAGGCTCTCCATTACTGACAAATTTCGACCCATACTGTATTGCCCGACAGATTTTGTCCCTGGCTTCTGCTTTGTTTAGATACAGAACTGTAAGAGCAAGTTCTGCCCGAGCCACATCTAGAGTGCTCATTGTGGGGGTTAATTCACTGAAAGATTTTATACTATGTAAAAGAAGACACTGCAGAAAATGATGAACAATCAATGAACTTGCACAATGCTTACCACAACGAGACATTCATAATCGATAATTACTATTCCAATTTCTTGGTCAGAAATATTCTTGGTCTTATTCTCATTCGAGAAAGTTTGGTACTTTTACAGTTTCTTTCCTTGATCCAAAAATCAATCACTTAGTCTATATAGATAAAATGAGCAGTGGGGATACTTAAATTACACGTACAATGCCCAAATGTAACTGTCTTACAGTTAAAACTCTATACGCATACACCAACAAGTTTAGCTCATACAATTAAATCAGCTTTTACTTACAAGCAGCTTACATATACAGCTGATCAAAATCAGTTCCACAATGACGAGTTTTCCATTGATGTATTCACTCTTTTTAACACGTAAAAATTGTATACACATGCTTGCATTCAGAATTACACCAAATCTTTCATGTTTTCATCTTGCAAATATGTAGATTTCTAGAACGTACTAAATTTTAAGGCAGGCTACCAATAAGCAACCTACACAAGAGTGTCTGACAAAATCTGAAGTCGTTATAAAACCAAAATAAATGTTAAGCCAAGCATCATCTTGAGTACGCCTGAATAATATGATCCGATAAGAACAGAAAGAATCCATGTAAAGTTTTGCATGTAATAAGCAGATACACATACTTCGACACAGTTCGTGACTTGAAATCAACATCCACCATCATTTTAGCTTCATTTTGAGAATACAAATTCCTACATCCTCTTAATTCAAAGTATAGGAAGATATGAAGGCATAACATAAAAATAACAAATAAAGGATTAAGTGGATTAGCATCATAAGCAAGAATTGAAGCTAATTCAAAACATAAAGCAATATAAAATATAATGCATTTCCTATTTTGCTAAGTCACAATGAGGAGGAGCCTCATCATCATATTTTATTTATATTTATTTTCAGTTCCACCACCAAATGCAACAAGAATAATCATATTCAACAATCATCTTTCAGACTGCTTAAAAGTTAAAACTACCAATTAATATTCCCCTATTGATGTATTACCCTTATTACTTGATTGAACAAAGAACCTAATGAATCCAAACATCCCATGAAGATAAATAATAGGAGAAATACCATAGCTGAATTCATCAGAAAAATAGGATCAACGCCGTCAGAATAAGGACCAAAACTAATCTTACAATCAAACACGACTACACAAACACGGATTTCAAAAAGTGCAAGAGGAGAAGAAGAAACACAAATTTCAAGTAGAAAGACGACAAGAATCAAGCTGTATGAATAAGTCAGATATTTACTTGACGAAATAAAGGTTTTTAAATCAACAAGATCAATCCTTTAGCTTTTGTAAGAATCGACTAAAATAAACGATTTCTGAGAATTTTCCCCTCGATGATCTGATTACCTCGGTTCAAAAAAGAATATGATTACTTGAGAACGTGACGGAATAACTTCGCCTGAAAGCTGACGTCAGAGAGGGAAGAACGGGAAATGCTACCTAGAGACTCCAACATAGGGAGTCGTTTATGTGGCATGTCACAGATGCGCGGTTTAATTACATAAAGCATAATGGGGGTGCGCGGTTTAATTGCGAGAATGAAGCTATGTAGTCAGGATTGTCTTATCATATTTCACTATGTTGGAGTGCAGAATAACGCCTCCGGAAGAACGACCGCGGACTGAGGTAGAGTGGACTCCCGCCGATACAAATGGTCAATAGACATTAGACCGTATTATTTCTTTTTTATTTTTTATCAATCACGGAAACGCTGTACTCTTTGCGATAGATACGGCGCCGATATACGGACAAAGGGCTGTACTAAGCCGTGGCGTTATTGAATTCCAGCGCAAAAATCTCGCGGTATCGTGATTATTACCGTTCTTTCTATAAATCATTTTTTGCTTTATATTGAATATTTTATTATTTTAAGCGATTATAACATCGAGTGCGCGCTTTGCGCCGCGTTCGCGATACGAGCAGCTGGGCCGAAGCTTTTGGTTTTCAATCCCGGCGTCGGTGTGCGATTTTCTGATTACAAATGTGTCATTGGTGTAAAACGTCGAGACTAGCAGCGTTGTGGAGAGAAAAAAAAAAATGTCGATAGCTATGTCGCGCGTAACGTGTTGCCAAAAAATGATTTTGTGGTGGAATGAAGTAAATAAAAAATAATAAATAAAAAAATGTCAATAGTAAAATGGTGTTGCCGATATAACTCGCCTTTTTTTAAGAGTGTCTGTAAAGACACGCATTTTTCATGTGTACCTGCGCATAAACTTTTTAAAAATAAGTGTTTACCTTTGGCATCACACACTTTATTTTTAATTAATGATACTACTAAATACACCACACATTTAAAAAAACCAAATATATTATTTCCAGAATCCTTTTACTATTGTCATTTAATTTATTTATGAATTAGTCCCTAAAATTTACATTAATATATTTTTATTTACCTCCCGGTAAAGTTTACATTTACCCTCAAAATCAAAACACTTCCCAAAATTTACTCAATCTTCATTCATCTGATGTCGCCCACTCATCTGCTGGTGCCCGCTTCATTCCTATGTCAGCGGTGCTCCACGGTCCGTCACCAAGCCAACAACGATCTTGAATCGGCGGACACTTATCTCTTCCAGCTTTGGCGGATACTGTGTATACTCGCGCGAGTCGCGTGACGCGCTGAGTTCGAAGAAATTTTTAGTATTAAAGCGATGTAGTTTTATTGTTCAAAAATATCATTTTGTTGTTAAAAATATAGTTTTAGGCTCCGGTTAACCCATTGGAAAAAATGTCTGGATCCGCCATTTGATCTCTTCGGCGGTTTTCTATAGATCCAACTACATAGTTGTTGGATGTGTAGATCCATTGTGACAATTTGTTGGATGTATTACGAACATTATGAAAAAGATCCAAATGCGGAATTTGTTGGATATCAGTCATTGTGGCATTGTTGGATGTCGAGGTCCATTATTTGCCTTTATTGGATGTATTATTGAACATTGATGGATGACAAATTAAGTCACCTTGATGATTTAAGCCCTAATTTAATCTAGTGATGAACACACAAGAACCCTAATGCCAAAGAGGAATGAGGGGTGGATTTTATGTATCTTGGTGAGTCCAAGGCTGAATCTTGAATTGCCTACGTATCTGTTAGGTTCCAGGAATCAAGCCTTACGTAGTTCTGGAATGGGGTATTTATAATGACAATACTTGCCTAAACCCTAAGGTTAAGTCGAAACATGTTATTGTCACCTTTACCCCTTAAATGGGCCTTGACCCTTTGCCCAAGCTATTGCTATTAATGGGCTTAGTAGGCGATGCGGACTCTATCCTTGATGTCGATATACCGACTGCGGTTATCGATCGACGGGATCAACGTCCCACATTGCTGGTGAGTGCGGATGAGCGTCCTACTTCGCCGATACTCGATAGTCGATAGTCGTAGCCTGGCTTTGATATGATGGCCTTGGCCTCGAGCCTGGCATCGACATGGATATCTTTGGCGTTATCTCGGTGTGATGACCAACCAATAGGCGACACGTGGAGGAGTGAAACCACCTCAGATCGTCATAAGCCCCAGAGACTTGAAAAGGCGACTCCCGTTGTCGAGGTCGAGTCTGTCACAAGAGTCGTCTTGAGTTGGGCTTTTTCTTTGGGGGAGAAAGCCCGCTTTTCATAACCCTAAGCGCCTAGCATCCACGTGGAGCGGTTTTAGCCCACTAAAGCGCGAATCCCGCAAAAGACGCGTCATTGCCTTGATAACCCGCGATTTCCAGGGGTTATAACCCCCATAACTCACGTCTCTTCAAATCATTCGCAAACTTTTTGCCTTCATATATAAAAGGAGAGAGGTTAGACAGCTGCGCCAACTTGCTTGCTACCTCTTATCACAATCTCCAAATCTTCAAACGCAAAAAAGTAAGCTTCTTTTTCTGTGTTGTTCATTTTTACGTGATTTTGTTCATGTGTCAGTAGTAAGCAGCAAGAATCGAATCGAGATAGGGGTAGTGACACACCCATTCGTAGCCAATCTCTCGCACTGTCATCTCCGATCTTCTTCTCCGGGAGACTCCGGTGAGCTGTAGCTTCCTCCTCTCGCCCCTAACCCGACCTAAAAAGCTAGTAACTAGGATGGATGGAAAGGGTGCAAAAAGGTGTCTTAGTACACTTACTCCAGAGGATATTGTTGAAATCTGTGGGAAGTATAGCATAGTTCATCCTCCGTTTGAATCTCGACTCCCATCAGGCCTGCATCGATTCGCGGATGAGCCCCCAGAAGGGTTTTGCACTGTTTACGAAAATCAACTGGCAAGCGGACTAAGGTTTCCACTCTGTCCAGCTGTTCTGGCCGTCCTTCACCATTATGAGATAAGCGTGTCTCAACTCGCCCCGAATGGCGTCAGAACTCTGATGGGGTTCATCATAGCGTGTCGAGTGGCGCAAGTCTGTTTCTCAGTGCCCGTGTTCCGATTTTATTACAAGATGGTTGCCACACCTGACAAGTTGTGGTATTCCTTCCAGAGGAGAGCAAATCGCCACGAGTTCATTACGAGGGGGCCTTCTTCTCATGGGGAGTGGAAGCCTCGATTTTTCTTTGTCCGTCATGGCCTTGATAACCCCTACATCGGTCAATGGAGGTCGAGAGAGGGAAACAAGACAAGCTTGGGAGGGAACCGGCTCTCACGAGGCTCGACTCTGAGTGGGCATGATTTGAGGTGTGTACTCGAGACTTGAGTCTCTTGTATCACTGGCTCGCTTAGAGGAAGCCGGGCCCATGCCATATGTAGGCCTGAACGTTCCTGATCACGAGAATCGTAGGATGTTTACTTATTTGCTTGTTTTTACACACTAGTAGTTCTTTAAGTCGATAACTTGTTGTTTGTTGGTTCAAACTAACTTGTCTTTTTCTTGTATTGCAGTGGGCAAATTCTCCACGGTCACCAACCCTCAGCGCATTCCTGAGTCGACGGTCGTAGCTGCACCACCTCTCGGGGGTCAGGCCTCTGCCGACTTGCCAGTGGCTGAGATCAGCATGCCTTCCTCTTCTCGAGAGGGGGGGGTCCCTCCACCTAGAACCAACCTTGCTGCGATCGAGTCATCTGCCGGAGCTGGAACGACCGAAGTGCCCTCGACCACCGGCGAGCTAACCGTCCGATATGGCTCTCTTCGAGATGAAGACGAAGAGGAACCTATCGATCTGACCTCGAACGTTGAGGCTAATGTTGAAGAGCCGGTGGTGCAAACAAAGAAAAGACCTTACATTTGCCGAGGTGGTAAAGGGCAGCGACGAGAAGCAAAGAGGAAAAAGGTTGCTGAGGCCACTGCCGAGTCAGGAATCGGTGTGGACTGGGTTTTTGATGATTACGCTGGTGTGGAGGACAAAGACTTGTCTTACGTTCTGCGAAAGCTGAATCGCCTCGTAAGTCGATCCTTCTTTTTACAATTGCTTTCCTTGAGGCCCATGCCCTGCTTATTTACTAACTCGTTCTTTTATTTTGTAGCATACTCTTGTTGGTCGTGAGGCTGCTCGTCGGCTGGCCAGAACAGGAGAGTCGGCGAACGAAATTAAGAAGGAGAACGGCAGGTTACTCCAAGACAACATTGCAAAAAGCGCCGCACTCTCTGCCGTGGAGCAACAGTATAACGAGTTGAAGCAACAGTCGATCGTTGAGCTCGAGAAGCTGCAAGGTAAGTTGGTGGTCAGCTTTGAAGCAAAGTGGCCACTACCGAGAAGGAGCTAGACCGATCGCGAGATGAAAGGCAAGATCGGTCGAGAGAGGCTGCTCAAGGTGGCTCAAGACTATGAAGCCGCTGCAGTGATGTCGTAAAGCTGCAGACGAAGAAGCTAGGAAGGCTCGCCAAGATCGAGACGCGCTACAAAGTGAACTATATCGAGCGCGACGCGCAGTCGAGAGAGGCTAAGATCGAGGCCATCATGGAGTATCGCAAGTCATCCAATCTTGAAGATGATGTAGAAGTGATCATGCGGACTTCGATGATGGGTGGGTATACCTGGCCGTGGATCGGATGAAGGAGGTCGTTCGAGCCGACATGTCGACTCTCCAGACGCCTATGTTCTACAATCGACTCGGAGAAGTTTGTATGATCGATGCCGAGGAGTTTATTGAGGAGAGTCCTTGGCCATAAAGTATGCTCCTCCTCGCCAAATGCCCCCTACCGCTAATCCGACCGCCGATCCGACCCGCCACAACCGAGCCGACTCGGAAGCCGACCCCTGATCTTGATGTTTTTTATATCTTTTGTTGATTTGTAATTCAAACTTGAAGTTTTGTAATAGTATTATTTTGACAATCGACTTGGGCTGGTTTTTCGACCTGGCCGTGTTCTTATGCTTCAAATTTTTTATTTGACTTTGCAATTTGTTTTTTATTTTCTTTCTTATTTTGCTTTGCTCGCCCTCTTGATGTGTTGTAGTCTTGATGTCTTCGATACTCGCTACTCGCTTTATTTGCTATACTTGTTGTTAGTGTTGTGTTGCCCCCCAAGTGTATTATGAACCCTTGGTTCTTATTACACTTGAGATTGATGTGCTTGCCTTAGTCTTTTGTCCCTTAGGCTTAGTTGACCTTTGGTGAGCATTTTAGTGTAAAGCGTCCACGATCTTTGGTCTTTTTGCTACTCGAGCTCTTTTGACCATCGATCGGGACAGTGGCCCGACTATGCGAACCGTCCTTTGTGCAGGCCTTTTAGCCCCTCTGGGCTCGTTTGGCTTTCGACTTGGGACAGGTGGCCCGACTATGCGAACCGTCCTTTGCTTAAACCTTGTTTGCCTCTTGGGCTCGTTCGGCTTTTAGCTTGGACCTTTGGCACGACCATGCGAACCGTCTTTATGCCTTTGCATTCGCCGCCCATTAGGCTAACTTTGCTTTGGCTTGTCTAGATTTCCGACTGCGGATTTCTATTCGTTGTTGATTATTTTGCCTTTAACTTTTCTCATCACATTGGACTTGTATCGTTTTGGCTATAAATAAATCCTAAAAACAGAAAACATCTCGAGAAGGCATACTTTTATTAGAATATCATAGATTGTCACATGGACTTATTACAAGATTTAACATTAAAAGTAAATAAAAGTTCATAAAAGCTTATCTCGGCACATAATACTTCCTCAGATTGTTGGCATGCCAATGTCGAGGAACGATGAGTCCCGTCCGCCCGACCAAGTTGATAAGACCCTTTGGGGTGGACTTTTGAGAATCGATAAGGTCCTTCCCAATTCGGGGTTAACTTTCCGACCGCCTCTTGTCGACTTGCTTCATTCTTCCTTAGGACCGGATCTCCAACCTTGAAGTATCGATGTCGACCCTCGAGTTGTTGTAATCTTGAGAGATCTTCGCTTATACCTTGCCATTCGGTGAGGCTATCTCTCTTCGTTCCTCGACTTTTGTCCCTCTCTGTCGGAGTTCGGGATCGTTAGTCTCAACATTGTATGCCGAACTCGAGGAGAGGAACTCCGATCTCGGCGGGTATCACCGCTTCACACAACCATACACTAAAGAGAAAGGAGTTTCCCTGTTGATGAATTAGGAGCCGTCTATAAGACCATAGGATGCTCGGAAGTTGAACCGCCCAATCCGACATACGCCTCACAGCCTCTTTTTTAATCCTAGCTTGATCTGTCGATTAGTTTGCTCAACTTGACCGTTTGCCTGTGGATGAGCTACCGAGGTGAATCGTTGGTCGATATGGTACTCATTGCACCATTCTCTCACTTTACGATCTTCGAACTGAGTACCATTATCCGAGATCAGAGCCTTAGGAATTCCACACTGCAGAGAGGATGTCGACCCACAAGAATTTTTTAATGGTTGCAGCACGGATGTCGGGCAAAGCCTTAGCTTCTACCCATTTTGTGAAGTAGTCCACCGCAACGACCACGAATCTGAGATTTCCGGAGCTCGAGGTAAAGGTCCTACAATGTCGACTCCCCCACTGGTCGAAAGGCCATGCTGACGAGATGACATTCATGTCTTGCGCTTGTTGATGAGAGATATTATCATGAATCTGACAAGCGTTGCATTTCTGGACAAGATTATTTGCATCTCGTTGCATCGACGGCCAAAAATATCCAGCTAACTTACATTTTCGAGTCAACATTCTGGCTCCACAATGATTCCCACAGGCTCCTCTATGAATCTCTTCTAAGAGGTATTCGCCTTCACTTTCTGAAACACATCTCAACCAAGGGTTCACAAAAGATTTCCGATACAAGATATCATCAAAGAACGCATATTGAGCTGATTGAAGTCGGACTTTCCTAGATTGTACTTTATCAGCTGGTAGTATTCCGCCTTTGAGATAAAGGGCGATCGAGTCCATCCACGTGGCCTGCTGAGTAATCGGCTGGGCCTCTGTCTCGATGTAACTCCTATCGTTCAGTAACTCGACTAGAACCTTCTTACTCGACATGAAGTTTGAGGCCAACTTCGAGAGTGCATCGGCTCTCTTGTTCTGACTTCGGGGAACCTGCTCAAATTGAACCGTTTTGAATTTTGGTATGAGGCTTTGGACAACTGCTAAGTAATTCTTCATGGTTTCTTCCTTAGCCTCATACTCCCTTTAACATGATTGACCACTACCGTGAGTCGTCAGAAATCGACAAATCTTCGACACCCGGCTTCAAAGCGAGCTTTAAACCGGTAATCATAGCCTCATATTCGGCCGTTGTTCGTTGCTTTGAAGTCGAAACGAAGGCGTAAGGAATTCCTCGCCTTCGGGCTTACTGAATGAGCCTGCTCTCGCCCCCTCCTTACTCGATCGCCATCGACTTGAAGAGTCCATTTTTCCTTTGGGCTTTGCTTTTCTTGATCGAGTTGGACGGAGATCCCTTCGGCTAAAAAATCCGCCAAGGCCTGTGCTTTTATCGCAGTTCGAGGAACGAACTCGATATCGTACTGGGCCATTTCAATCACCCACTTTGCCAATCGACCTGAGGTGTCGGGTTTTGCCAATATTTGCTTTAGTGGTTGGTCAGTGACTACCACAATGGGGTGAGCTTGAAAATAGGGCCTCAACTTTCTCGAGGCGTGAACGAGACATAATGCTAACTTCTCGGCTGGCGAGTATCGGACCTCGGGGCCATGCAAAGCCTTGCTGACAAAGTAGATTGGCACTTGGCCATGTACCCCTTCTCGGACTAGGACCGCACTCACTGCCTCCTCGCATACTGCCAAATAAATTAACAACTTTTCCCCTTCTCGAGGAGAAGTGAGGGTAGGTAACTCCGACAAATAAGTCTTCAACTCTTCAAAGGCTGTCTGACATTCATCATCCCAATGAAAAGGACTGGCCTTTCGGAGTATCTTGAAAAATGGTAATGCACTTATTTGTCTTTGATCTCGATAGAAACTCTGTTGAGAGCGGTCATTCGACCCGTGAGCCTCTGTACTTCCTTGATATTTCGTAGTGCGGGCATATTCTTCAATGTATCAATTTTATCCGGTTCGCCGAATCCCGTCCTTCAAATCATATAACCCAAGAACTTACCCGACCTAACTCCAAAAGTACACTTCTTCGGGTTTAATCTCATCTGCGTTTCTCTCAACACTTGAAAACCTCTCGAGCATCGACTAGTGTCATCGCTCATAGATCGACTCTTGATAAGCAAGTCGTCTACATAAACTTCCATACATCTACCAATTTGCCTTGCAAATATCTTATTGACTGCCCTCTGGTATGTTGCCCCAGCATTCTTTAATCCGAATGGCATGGTCACATAACAGAAGGTGCCGAATTCTGTGATAAATGCTGTTTTCTCCGCGTCTCGAGGGTCCATTAGAATCTGGTGGTATCCTTTATACGCATCTAAAAAACCAAAAACTTCAAAATCGATGGTCGAGTCTACTAACCTGTCGATTTTAGGCAACGGATATGAATCTTTTGGACATGCTTTGTTTAGATCTGTGAAGTCCACACACATGCGCCAACTGCCATCGGGCTTCTTGACTAATACCGGGTTAGCTAGCCACTCTGGGTAGAATACCTCTCTCACGATCTGGGCCGCCAATAGCTTGCCGACTTCCAACTCTATAGCTTCAAGTCGATCGGACGCAAAATTCCTCTTCTTCTGTTTGTATGGCTTTTTAGCCTGGTCAATCTCAAGCTTATGAACCGCGATGTCGGTAGATAACCCCGGCATGTCGGTGGCTTTCCAGGCAAAGATGTCTCTGAACTCGATTAGAAGCTTAACCAGTAGCTGTTTTTCTTTCTCACGGGATCCAAATCCCGACTTATACGCATTGATCGCCCTCTCCTTCCTGCAGTCGGACGTTTTCAACTGCATCACTGGAGACCCAACTCTTCTCCTCTTCTTCCTCTGGAATCAGTTCCTCGACTAAAACTTGTTGAACCGCCATCTTCCCATTCATGACCACAGAGTTACAACTCCGAGCGACTTCAACGTCTCCCTTTACCTCGTGGGAACCGTTCCTAGTGGGAAACTTCATGCTATTATGGAATGTCGAAATTATAGCCCGAAGGTCGAAGAGCGCAGGTCGTCCTAGGATAACATTGTACGCAGAGGGAGCTTTGACTACCACATAGCTTAATTCAAGTGTCCTTCCTTTCTCGCCATCGCCAACTGTCGTGAGTAACCTTATCGAGCCCATGGGATGGACTGCTTGCCCCGTGAATCCGAACAGGGGAGATGCTATGGGGGCTAGATCCTTCTCTTTCAACTTCATCGCTTGGAACGCCGAGTGATATATGATGTTCACTGCACTCCCGTTATCGATCTGGACTCGATACACGGGCTCGCTAATAATCGCTTCAATAACTAACCTTCGCTATGACTCGACTTGGGGATATCATCTCGAGGGCGTATCCGACTTCATCGTGAACTCTGAAGCCGCTGCGCTCTCTCGAGCTACAAAGTGGCTCTCATTCGGTCTGGTCTTTATCACTCTCACCGGGACCAAAGATTGTGTTGACATAATTAAGCGCCGATTATCTTCATACCTATCTCGACCAAAATTTTCTCTGTTATTTCCTTCTCGACCTGGGGATCGGTTCCTCTGAGGTGACCGATCCCTTCGTCTCTGGGTATCTCGACCTCGGTTCCTATCTTGGTCGGAGTTTTTTCTCTTAAGTTCTCCACGCCCCCTGGGACCATCATATCGAGATCTGTCAACAACTTCTCTTGCTCGACCTACGAGTAGCGTCTCGAATGCCCGACAACGCATTGCATCGGGTGCCCCATCCAACCTCATTTGCGACAGATACCTATGGAGATGGTCCTCTGGGTCGGTGGTGCCATCATAAGGTTCTATTTTCGGTATCTTGAACCCCTTGGGTTTTGGAAAGCTTTCGATCTCCTTCGTGAAGGGAGACTCGAGCCACAACGAGCGACACGATTCTTTCCTGAATAAATTCAACTCCTCTCCTGGGCCGTCATCGTCCCCTCTCGGTGTTTTTGGTGGATCTCACGTCTCTTCCTTTCCACTCGAGCTAGATGATGCGCTTACCGTCCCGGGAGTCGCTTTAGGCTTGTCCACTACATCTTTCGCCGCCTTCCGCCATGGCTGCTTTCAGGCGCGTCGCGCGCCGCCGTCTTTCAGAATCGCCTCGGCTATTATCCTGGACATCACCTCCAAATTTGCCCCTCGCTAATCGATTTGCAAGCGCCCGATATTCGGAGTAAGGGCTTGCTTTTTCAGTTGGTGGGTCTCTGAACAAGATTCAAAATCGGATCTTTTTCCCTGCTTCTGGCGAGGATCGTGTTGAATAAGATCCAAGGCGGGATCTTAAATCTCCTTGCATATCAGGATCGATTGGCTCGTTCATCCTGGGAGCTTTGATCGACCGCCTTAGATGCGATTTTGGATGCTGTTTTCTTGGGAGGCATCGTGTTTTTGCGTATTCAATCAATAGAAGGCCCTCCTTCTAGCGCCAATGACGATGACAAATTAAGTCACCTTGATGATTTAAGCCCTAATTTAATCTAGTGATGAACACACAAGAACCCTAATGCCAAAAAGAGGAATGAGGGGTGGATTTTATGTATGCGGCTGAGTCCAAGACTGAATCTTGAATTGCCTACGTATCATGTTAGGTTCCAGGAATCAAGCCTTACGTAGTTCCTGGAATGGGGTATTTATAATGACAATACTTGCCTAAACCCTAAGGTTAAGTCGGCTTATGTTATTGTCACCTTTACCCTTAAATGGGCCTTGACCCTTGCCCAAGCTATTGCTATTAATGGGCTTAGTAAGGCGATGCGGACTCTATCCTTGATGTCGATATACCGACTGCGGTTATCGACTGGGATCACCGCCCTACATTGCTGGTCGGTGCGGATCGAACGCCCTACCTTCGCTCGATACTCGATAGTCGATAGTCGTAGCCTGGCTTTGATATGATGGCCTTGGCCTCGAGCCTGGGCATCGACATGGATATGCTGGCGTTATCTCAGTGTGATGACCAACCAATAGACGACACGTGGAGGGAGTGAAACCCTGTATCGTCACCTTAATATCATGGAAGAGCAAGAAACAGACTACAGTTCGTAGAAGCAGCTCAGAAGTAGAATGCAGGGCAATGGCCCTAACAGCATGTGAAATTCAATGGGTCGTTGTATTTATCTCTCGACTTCAAGATACGACATTCTCGGCTGTTCCTCTATTCTGTGACAATCAAAGTGCTACCTACATTGTAGAAAATCCTGTCTTTCATGAGAGGACTAAAAATATTGAGACTGATTGTCACTTTGTGAGGGAAAAGTATCAGCAGAAAGTTCTAATTCCTATGCCAGTCAGAACAGAAGATAACCTGGCTGATATTCTCACTAAAGCAGTTGAAAAGGCTGTTCTTACTAGATTATGGCCTAGATATCCTACCAAGGACATCTATGCTCCACTCCCAGGACAACAGACATGAAGTTCAAGTGTTGATCAAGCTGATGTCAAGCTGTATTTATACCTAACTACAGTTTGAGGGAGGATGTTGAAGTTCAAGTGTTGAACAAGCTGATGTACTAATGCATATATGTATAATGTATATGTTCAGTTCTCTTAGACATTTCATGGAGCACTTGTGTGGATGAGCGGTTAAGTTTGTTAGTAACTAATTAGGCCGTTGTAACTGTCTTAGCTGGTGATTAGGTGATTAGGAAGTCTATATATAGACTCGATTGTAATCTAGAAGTTCAGTCTTTGCAAATGTAATCAAGATCAATGTGAATGAATTTTTCCCGCCTTTCTGTTTTTTAAATTTCTTCATCTTCTTCGCAAGCTGTTCTTCATATTTTCCCCAGTTTTCTATTCTTTTCAACATCACAAGTATGATTGTATTACACAATAGCAACCCCATAAAATTCCAACCCATTGAAACGTGCCTCACCAGAGATTATAGGCATGTAAAACACCGTTCAATGGCATTCACATAAAGGATCCTTAAAGAAATCTAATCCTAGATCATTATATATTAAATTATCTAGAGGTAGCAAAAACTCATTGACTACTAAGTCAATGTTCCACAAGGCCTAGACAAACGTCTTTCGGTGTTCCCACCTTCTCCCAGCAGAGGCTCTCAGATGTGGTGTGAAAAATGAGGCTACTAGAAATTGAATGCTAAAATTTTTCAAGTTTCGAATAATGTCCCAAAAGGACACACACATCAAATACCATCATGCTATACTAAATAAAAAGGAAAATAACAAAAAACTAGACAAAGCGCTCTAGCTTTGGAGGCGCACGCTCTGCTATGCAAAATCAAAATATACCAATCGGTCGACCAAAGCGCACGCTCTGCTCATATTGACAGCGGAGGCGCACACTCTTAAAATTAGAAGCGCACGCATCTGTTGAAAATCTACAAAAACTTCAAATTACATATGCACAAACTGGTGTTCATATTTCACCCAATTCACCACCATAACAACACCAACACATCCCAATACATGCATAAACCCTTTCTAAACAACAATACAACAAGAAACATCAAATAAAGCCCGATTAAGAACACCCCTCTTATTTTTTTTATTACTAGTGAAACTCAAAATAAAAGCAGCCCATGAAATTCCAATCCAAACCTAACATCAAGTCCTCGATTCCAATCTGAAAACACCAACCCATGATTACTACAATGCCTACAACATCAAATTACTGAGAAACCTCAAGAAAACACTGGATTCTAAAATCGGCTAAAACTTATTACCTTACGGATCGTGACATTCCTTATGTCAAAAGAATCATATATTTGCGGTGATCGTTTTGATATGAGTTATATGAAAATCAGATAGTGTTAAGATTAAAGGATGATGGAGTGGTTGTTTTGCTCTTTGAGACATTTTGTCGAGCACTTATGGTAGAGTTAGTTAGTTCAGTTGTAACCACAAATTCAGCTCATCCTTGCTCTGTAAATAGCAATTGGATGTGCAGAACAAGAGTTAGAAGTTCCAATTAAGTTTCTCAAGAGTCAATTTCTGTAAATCATTAATGTAGCGTTTTCCCGCCTTTTTCATGATTCAAATTCGTTCATCTTCTTCTTCTTCATCAAGAAGAATTTACAATGGTTGTTCTTGAATCGTTTCTTCGTTTCTATTCATTTTGTTTGAATTTAAACATGGTATCAGAGCTATGGTCCATATTTGCACTCTGAAATTTGTTTAAATTCTTGTTCATATTGTTTTCTAGTTCATCAGATTTATCAAGTTCTACTTGCTCGTTTCCATGGCTTCGGTGGTACAACCAGCTGCGAATCTGCACAATCACGGTGATAATCTTAGTCTTATTCAGTACAGACTTTCTTTGAAAAGGTGATAATTTCCTACATTTGAAAAGAGCTATTTTCAAATCACTTTCTTCACGGGGGTAAAGCTGGCGTTTGTTGATGGTTCTTCTCCAATGCCGAAACTCTGAGACAAAGCATATCAAGATTGGTTACAAACCAATGATTTGGTTGTTTCTTGGTTGATCAATTCTATGGCACCTACCATTGCGAGAAAGTGTGATGCTCTTTGACACTGCACATGAGATTTGGCTTGATTTGCAGGATAGGTTTAGTATGAGGACTGCCTATAATTTTTCAAATATGGAGAAAGAGATAGAAAAAGTGAAGCAGAGGAGTTTGTCTCGTGATATATTACTTCACCAAATCCGCATTATGGAATCAATATCATTATTGAAGCCAATTCCTCCTTGTACTTGTGCTGATCTTGCCCATTATTAGGGAACATTATGTAAATGCATATACTACCAGATTTTTAAAAGGGCTTAATGGAAACTTTAATAATGTGAAGTCACAAGTCTTGATGACTTTGCCAATTCCTGATGTAAAAACAGCTTTTGTTATGGCCTTAAACCATGAACAACAATTGAATTACATGAATTCTGGTATAGATTCTTTCATTCTTGCCTCTCAATCTGATCAAGATATTCAAGGTACGAGTTATTCCAATGCAGTAACACAGGCAAGATATCAGAATCAGGGTTATGGTCAAAATCAAAATTTTAATCAAGGAAGAGGTCAGAATATGGGTAATGGCAGAGGACAGACACATGGAAAGAGACCCCAATGTACTTTATGTGGCAAATAAGGTCATATTGTAGAGAAATGCCATAAAAAGTTTGGTTATCCACCAAATTTGAAGGGATATGGCAGAGGTGCAGGTCCTATGGCAAATAATGTCAATCTTGGAAATTCTGAAGTCAATCTAGGAGCAAGTTTTGCTCACAATGACAAATCTTCAAGTGATTCAGGACCTATCACTCAATCTCAATATGACCATCTATTGTCCCTCATTCAAGGTCTTCAGCCATCTTCTAATCAATGCAATGCTGTGGTAATGGCAGCTGGTGCTTCTAATCAGGGTCAGGGTATTTCTGGTAGCCTAAATCATTGGATACTTGATTCAGGGGCCACAGATCATATTACTTTTTCCATTTCTAACATGTTTGATCTTTATCCTTGTTAGGTGTAGTACCCGAAAGACAATTTCGTAATTGTTTTATTTAAATAAATGACAAAATTATATATTCATTTTATTATTTGCATTTATGCTTATATTATACACTGCTGAAAACCCTAAGTATATCGGTATGTAATCACATAACTCAGTGTATGGCATACACACGAGGATTGAGTTAGTGATGATATGCTTAAAACTAGTTAGTCCGTGGTGAATTTAATCAGAGTATGGGTCTCATGATTGATATACCAATAATGCGCCCAGAACACTTACTGGTGTGACCGTCTTATCCGGACCGTCGGTATAGGGTACCTAGTAGGGCATTTATATATGATGTCTATCATATCGGACTGGACCAATTTGATTTGAATTCTCGATATAATTCTATGATCGAGAAATCTTATCGAATCACAAGATGATCATATATGGATTAATCTCAATCCTAATGTGATCACAGTCTACTGCTTGGTTCAACGTAGGGTTTGATGTGTTAGTGAAGGATCACTTGGATACATGTGATCCGAACACTTTCGTTGGCTACGATCTCGGAATGAGTGAGTAGTCTGTGACTTCACGGATATGGAATCCATTCCTTACTGCGGGAAGTAGACAGACAGTTCCCTTATTTGTTAATCCTAGAAACTGATCGATAGGCCCAGTTCATATTATATTAGTTATGAACTAATTGATCACTAGGGGGTTAATAGTAAATAAGGATAAGATGTTTTGAGAATGGTTTACGGAAATATCCCGAATCAAAACGGAGAGTCTATGGAGGATTTATCCGTATGTAATGATTATATCAATGGACGCTTATCGACTCAGTGATTAGAGTGTAAGTATATATCTATAATGGATAGAGTTCAGTTTCGGGTTTATGGTGGCGTAATCCCGGAATTAATAGATTGAATAAGAATTGTTTTGTACGATGAATAATTTTATTTAATTTATTGTAGCTACTGGTTATAGGTCCATGGCCCCCCGATGTGGCTCCTAACATGCATATGTTTCTTGACGTTGGGCCTCAAATAATAATTAAATAGTTGGACTATTTAATTGATGTGCGATTTATTATTTATTGGACTAAATAATAAAATACATAGAAAAGACATTTTTCATGGACTCGGCCCATTATGTGAAATTTTCGTGTGAACCCTAATTTTCTAGTATTGGGGCGTGTTTTTGTCTTGGTAATTATTAAGGAATTAGTTTTCTTGATAATTATAAGACATATGATTAATTGTTTAATTGTTAAATAATTAATTAAGGAAAATATATTAGATTGATCCTTAAATATTCTAGATTTATTCTAGATTATTCTAGGAGTATCTTTTATGGAAAAAGATTATTATAATTGATTTTGTATTAATTATTAAATCCTTGGAGGAAAAGGATTTTCTCATATATAAAGAGAGTTATCCTAAGCCTTTTATAACAACACGATTCACGCATCATACACATAGTATTGGCTTAGAATTTTTGGCCAATAGCTAGGGGGTTTTCTGAGTTGGGAAAATCTTGGGATTTTCCGGGTAGCATATCAAGGAGGTCAAGCATCAAGGATCAACATCCACCGGTTGTTGCTTGGAGATACACATCAGAAGATCGTGGCATCTCAAATTGGATCTCGACTTCATCAATATTTTGGATCTCGCTTTTGATTGGTAAGCAGATCTCACCTTCTTGTAGGTAGATCTTAAATTATGTAGTTTAATTTTATATGATCGTGATCCTCTTTTTATTCCGCTGCGTAATCGGGTGGATCTAGATCCGTCCGGCGATATTACATCCAACAATCTTGTGGCTAACCGTACTGTTAAACTTCCTAATGACACATCAGTTCAAGTTACACACATTGGCAAAGTAAAAATTAATGCATTTATAGTCTTGCATAATGTATTTTGCATACCTAGTTTCAACTTTAATTGATTTTAGTAAGAAAACTGGTTCATCATAGCAAAATATGTGTTTCTTTTAGTCCTAATGATTGTGAGTTGCAGGACCACCTAACTTTGAGGAAGATTGGTATAGCTAGTTTGGAAAATGGACTCTACATCCTGACCTCTGATCCACAACATTCATCTTCTACTGCTAATCATGTTTGTCAGTCTTGTAACAATCCAGATTCTTTACTATGGCGTGCTAGATTAGGGCATTGATGAGAGTCAACTTTACTATGCTCTGGTGCATGTTTTAACCCCAATTTATGACACTTTTGGCTTGTATTGGGTAGTTTTAGACCATTTATAGGGCAAAATACATTGCACACTCACTTTGAGGCAATCCATCAAATTGATGGAAAACCTTATCATTTTACGGTGTTTTGGCCCTTTTCGAGCCCTATTTATCTTGCGGGATTATGCTTGGTATATTGTGCTATGGAAATGCAGGAAATAGGTGACTCGTGAGCCCGGAAGATGAGGCATGAGACTTAGAGTGATGAAACCGAAGCCCGGAAAAGGAACGGATAAAAAATAGTTGATGTTTTCACCTTACATTCACTTTATCTGCACTTTAAGCATTGTTGGAGGCATTTTATGGACTTGAGGTCTTCATGAAAGTTGTAGATAATTGAATGAGCTTTCCAACTCACTTTGAATCACTCAAATCAGAGCTCTACACGCAGAGATATTTCCCAATTACTGAAGGCCTATCAATGCTAAATAATAACACAGAAGGAATGTGCGCACATTCAGAAAGGTGTGTGCACATTGGATGAACAGGTTGTATTGTGTGCGCACACCAGGCGGAATGTGCGCACATTAGGCCGTTTCAAGCATAATTTCTGAAGCATATATACAGCTTTTTGCACAGATTTTTAGATACTTCCCCTCTACTTTCTACACTTCATAATTCACTCCTTGATCCCCAAATTCATCTCTAGGTCGAAATCCTTCTCCCTCACCCTTAGATTAATTCCTACACTAGATACTACTTCAATTTAGCTTAGATTCTAGCTATAGTTTCTTCTCTACTCTTGGATTTTATCATTTTGGGTCTTCTTCATCATCAATTGACATGGGTGTTGATGGAGCTTGATGTAAACCTCAATTTTTCTGCGTTTTGGGTAATCGGTTTCATTTCTCTCTCATTTTTATGGCTTTAATCTTTGTTTTGATTGTTATTTCTTGCTTTGAGATGAGTAGCTAGATATACCATAGTCAAATCATGTGAAAATTGAAGAAATCCTCCTCTAATTGATGAAATTGGGAATGGGTAATGCTTAATTGTTGTTATATTGATAAATTCATGTCTTAAAACTTGTTCTTAATGCTTGAATTAGCTTTGTACACCTAGTTCATGAACTCACACACCACTTTTATAAATGTATGTTAAGAAGGGTGTGGGAAAAGGGTTTTAAGATCGTTATTTACAATTGACTGAGTTGTTTAGATCAATTGGATAACGAGGTTAGTCGGTGTAAATCGAGCGGCTCTAGTTCTTAATCTTGTTTGGCCGATTAAATCCTTAAAAGGATTTGTTGAACCGGGCAAAGGGTGTTTGATTGTTGCATGGCGTCTTACACTAGCTTAGGAGTTTGCACCCATGAACGAGTCGATATACGCATTAGGATGGTTGGTTGGTAGTTTTCATTCCCAAATAATCGATTAGTGGGTAAAGTATTCAATTGGATCGTGGTTTGGCTATGTCTCTCTCTCTTTATTTCTTGTTTAAATAGCGTTGTAGTATAATTGCCGTGAACAAACTTTGGTTGACCTAAACTAAGTCCAAAACGGCTTTGATACTCGATTGATTCCTCGTGGGATACGACCTTGCTCGCTACTATAGTCGTCCGACTCGGCACAATCGCCGATTAAAGTTGGATCATCACTATTTTGGCCATCAAGTTTTTCGGCGCCGTTGCCGGGGAATTAATCGATATCACATTAGTCTCTTGAAGACTTAGGCTTAGGTTTTTTTTTTCTTTCTTGATGTTGGATTTTTGTTGAAGGGTCACACCACTTACTACGGTAGTGGTGGTGACTGGATACCGTGATTGTGTTCTTGTTTTTCCCTTGAATTGCAGTGTATGGATCCATATGGCCATGAGGGCTCTCCTCCCTACTCATTTGGAGGCTTTAATTTCGGTGGTATGGATTTTGGATTCCAACCATATTATCAGTTCAACCCATACACATCACCATACAACAATGAGTGGAGGAGTCTTCCAAGTTCTCAGTTTCATTACACCAATGCCTATTTGCAATATGCACAACCTTCACAAATACCTCTTCCTCCACAAAAGAGCTCAACCGACATCCTCTTAGAGCAAATCAATGAGACTTTGCAAGAGCAAGGCAGAAGGCCGAGCTTTGCAAGAGCAAGGTAGGGAGTTGAGGGATGTCAAAACGAATGCTACTACTCTTCAATCGGAATTAAAGAACTTGGAGGACCGGGTAGAGCAATTGATTGAGAAGAAAAAGGTTGAGATGAGTGCCAAAAATGATGAAATTTTATTTGCTCCACAGTCGAATCTTGAGGTAATCACCCCTCACGAATATCATAAAGAAGGTACAAATAATGCTAGTGAATCATTTATTCCTTCTTCTTTGAACCTTATTGAAAAAGTTGTGGTGGTGGATCACATTGAATATGTTGATGTTGTGGTTGATCCAAAATGTTATTGCTTGGTGTTTGAATCTTTGCTACTTGGCATATGCTCTCATTCGGGGAAGTTGAATTCATTGTGTTGCATGATAAATTGCTTGAACCAATCATGGTGGTGGGGATTGAGCCCCTTGTTTTTCTTGCTCTATTTTAAAGGTGTGCTCAATTCTTATGATGTGTGTAGGGAGACGCAACGGTTTGCTCTCCTTTGGTATAACTATCCTTAGTATTGTTGGGGGTAGAAAGTCGAACTAAGGACTTTAAACTTAGAATGTTTTAGGTAGATGTTTTTATTTTTGTTAAAAAATATAAAAGTGGATGAAAGTTTTTTTTTTAATTGCCATGTTCTTGATGCTATTGAGCAAAATATGTGCAATTTTTTTCTTTCATTCCACTCGTGCTTTGTTGCTTTTCCTTTAGTTTCTTAATAAGTCAAGCCAATGACGTAAAACAAATGCGCTTGGGGGAGGCAACCCACCATTTCTCTGTTTTTGCTTTAGTTTTTGTGCTAGGAGTGGTCTAGGGTGATACTTTGGGGTATGGGTACCGCTTTTGAGTGGTTCTTCTTCGATCCGTTATTGGCTCGTGATCTTTTGCATGGATGTTGTTTTACTTGTTTGATTATTATTGCATCGCATGCGCCCCGAGTCGGTTCCCCTTTTTGGTTTCATATGATCGTGTATGTGACTTTGCGCTCTTTTATTATATCTCGATATTTGTTGCTTGCTTTTGGCACGGTGGTTGTTCCCCGTGCATGCATTTTCTTGGTGTTTTTGTCAAATGGCTTCAGGTATACGAGTGGAACTTTCATGGATAAGTCATGTACATGGTTTGCGCCTCTCTCCTGGGTTAAGCTAAGCCTTCTTTCTCCTTTATCATTCACACACTGAGGACAGTGTTGCATTTAAAGTGGAGGGTGGTAGGCTTAGCTATTGTTACGCACTTCATTATTCTTTTTGAGCCATTGTGTTGCATGCTTAGTGTTTGGTCACTTCTTTAGTAAATTTGAGCAATTTCTAAAATTTTCCAAGGTTTTGATGTTACATTCGTGTGTTGAGTCTTCACATTGATAGGATAAATGGATTAGTAAATGTCTGAATACATGCTACTTGACTTACTACCTTATCTTGGAGATGGGATTTTCATGCACGTATAGCTTCGATTTCATGAACCACGGTGACTAGTGACCGATTATGGTAGACTTAGGCACAATTCGGCTATCTAGAACTCATACCATTAACTTCGAGACGAAATAGAAAGGCCGACCTTGGTAGAGTTTGGGACGATAGTTATGGCATTTCTTTGACCTAACTAGAGCCAGATAGCCATCCCATGACATATTCCATAGTAACCCTTCTAAGCCTTGGTAGGATGGTTAGACCCCCATCCGACACTTAGCCATTCATTTGTAGCCCGTAATTTCCCGACCCCCAAGCCTTATTTGTGGTCTACGTTCCCTTGGACACCCTACGAGTCAAGCTTAATCTTTTCATTTCGAGCACACTTGCTAAAGCAAGTGTGGGGTGTGGAGGAATACGATGTATAGAGGAGTTAGTTTTTACGAGCTATTACACGATTTGGAGGGTATGAGCTCATTTTTATATTGTATGTATGTGATGGCCTTTGACTCAAACCTATTTAAATTGTATAGTGCAGCTTTCTAAATTCAAAAAGTTTCTTGTCTTGAAAAAAAAAGAAGAAAACTCAAAAGAAAATGAAATCAATCAAAGAAAGCTTGCATTAAAGTCAATAAAAGTGTAATAAAGGTTGAGTCAAAGAAAGCCAAGCGTTTTAAGACATGTGTTTTGATTTGATTAGTGATGTTGGTGTTTGGGACGAGTCTCCGGTTTGGAAACATGATTTCATCTACATTTGAGCCTCGTTACACTTGATATATAGTGCGATATGGCGTTTTACTTAATAAATCATGTTTCTAGGCTCATTTTGAGCTAGCTAGAGAAGGGTAGAGCTAGCTACGTTTTACATTGTACACCCGTGATTAAGCTTGCTCGTTTTTATCTCTTTGTTGATTATTCCTCAGAAATTCCCTTCGGTTAGCACCGTCCCTAGCCTAATGTTACAACCGTGCAAGTCCTACTTGACCTTACTTAACCTCGGTTGACCTCGATTAGTGGAGATGCTAATGAAGTATGAGCCTATGGTGTAGTCGTATTAACTTGGCATCCATAATCCGAACCGGTGAGCCGTGGTAAATGTAGGAAAAGCCATTCACACACACACATCCCATTTTCTTGATAAGGTATGGTTAAGTTGCATTCATTTACTCTTTTACTTGTTGGTTATCTTTGATATGTGATTGGCTTGACCTATGCGTGTAACGTTGACTCTTTGGATTCTTTTAAAACGCTCATTTTGCTCGTGGGCGAGCAAACGCTAAGTGGGGGGTGGTTGATGAGAGTCAACTTTACTATGCTCTGGTGCATGTTTTAACCCCAATTTATGACACTTTTGGCTTGTATTGGGTAGTTTTAGACCATTTATAGGGCAAAATACATTGCACACTCACTTTGAGGCAATCCATCAAATTGATGGAAAACCTTATCATTTTACGGTGTTTTGGCCCTTTTCGAGCCCTATTTATCTTGCGGGATTATGCTTGGTATATTGTGCTATGGAAATGCAGGAAATAGGTGACTCGTGAGCCCGGAAGATGAGGCATGAGACTTAGAGTGATGAAACCGAAGCCCGGAAAAGGAACGGATAAAAAATAGTTGATGTTTTCGCCTTACATTCACTTTATCTGCACTTTAAGCATTGTTGGAGGCATTTTATGGACTTGAGGTCTTCATGAAAGTTGTAGATAATTGAATGAGCTTTCCAACGCACTTTGAATCACTCAAATCGGAGCTCTACACGCAGAGATATTTCCCAATTACTGAAGGCCTATCAATGCTAAATAATAACACAGAAGGAATGTGCGCACATTCAGAAAGGTGTGTGCACATTGGATGAACAGGTTGTATTGTGTGCGCACACCAGGCGGAATGTGCGCACATTAGGCCGTTTCAAGCATAATTTCTAAAGCATATATACAGCTTTTTGCACAGATTTTTAGATACTTCCCCTCTACTTTCTACACTTCATAATTCACTCCTTGATCCCCAAATTCATCTCTAGGTCGAAATCCTTCTCCCTCACCCTTAGATTAATTCCTACACTAGATACTACTTCAATTTAGCTTAGATTCTAGCTATAGTTTCTTCTCTACTCTTGGATTTTATCATTTTGGGTCTTCTTCATCATCAATTGACATGGGTGTTGATGGAGCTTGATGTAAACCTCGAATTTCTGCGTTTTGGGTAATCAGTTTCATTTCTCTCTCATTTTTATGGCTTTAATCTTTGTTTTGATTGTTATTTCTTGCTTTGAGATGAGTAGCTAGATATACCATAGTCAAATCATGTGAAAATTGAAGAAATCCTCCTCTAATTGATGAAATTGGGAATGGGTAATGCTTAATTGTTGTTATATTGATAAATTCATGTCTTAAAACTTGTTCTTAATGCTTGAATTAGCCTCAGACACCTAGTTCATGAACTCACACACCACTTTTATAAATGTATGTTATGGAAGGGTGTGGGAAAAGGGTTTTAAGATTGTTATTTACAATTGACTGAGTTGTTTAGATCAATTGGATAACGAGGTTAGTCGGTGTAAATCGAGCGGCTCTAGTTCTTAATCTTGTTTCGGTCAGTTAAATCCTTAAAGGTGGACTGTTGAACCGGGCAAAGGGTGTTTGATTGTTGCATGGCGTCTTACACTAGCTTAGGAGTTTGCACCCATGAACGAGTCGATATAAGCATTAGGATGGTTGGTTGGTAATCGATTAGAGGGGCGAAAGTATTCAATTGGATCGTGGTTTGGCTATGTCTCTCTCTCTTTATTTCTTGTTTAAATAGCGTTGTAGTATAATTGCCGTGAACAAACTTTGGTTGACCTAAACTAAGTCCAAAAACGGCTTTGATACTCGATTGATTCCTCGTGGGATACGACCTTGCTCGCTACTATAGTGCGTCCGACTCGGTACACTGCCGATTAAAGTTGGACTGTCACTATTTTGGCCATCAGGCATCCTTCCTTAGACAGGATGAAAGTATTTAAGACTCTAGATATTGCTATTACAGTCCCTACACATTCATGTACTATATGTCCTTTAGCTAAACAAAGGAAACCTAAGTTTCCTATCAGTGTTTCTACTTCTGTTTCATGTTTTGATCTAATTCATGTAGACATATGGGGCCTTAATAGGGTACCTGCTGTGAATGGTGAATATTACTTTCTTTCCATTGTTGATGATTTTTAGTAGATTCACTTGACTGTTTCTTATGAAAGCAAAGTCAGAAGCTGATTCTTTATTACAATAGTTCTGTGTGCTTGTTCAAAATCAATATGACAGATGTGTTAAAACAATTAGATCAGATCGTGTAGGTGAATTCAATATGAAAGCCTTTTATAGACTAAAAGGCATATTGCATCAGAAAGAATGTGTTAGGACACCTCAACAAAATGGTTTGATTGAAGAAAAACATCAACACATTCTAAATATTGCTAGGGGATTAAAATTTCAATCAAATCCACCACTAGATTATTGGGGACATTGTGTGAAACATGATGTTTATCTAATTAATATCACCCCTTCTCCTTTACTTGACAACAAAACACCATATCACTTGCTATATAACAAAGCTCCTTCTTATGAGAATTTGAATTTTTTTGGTTGTTTATGTTTTGTGTCCACTCAAGTGTAGGGTAGGGGTAAGTTTGATCCTAGGAGCAATCCTTCTGTGTTCCTAAGGTATGAACATCATATTAAAGGTTTCCAAGTGTTAAACCTCCAAAATAGATCCATATTTGTTTCAAGAGATGTGGTGTTCCATGAACAAACCATTTTTTTGACTCTAATCATGTTTCTTCTGATGATTCTTTGTGTTTACCATTGCCTTTAGCACACTCAGAACCGGCTACTTCATCTACTGATGCATCAAAGAATCATATCACTCCATATGCTTCTTCACAAAGTGATCCTCCAGTTTCTACAGATCTTTCAATACCTCCAGAATCTTCAAATGTTCAGAATCAAAGAAGGTCTAGCAGAAATTGGTTTGTCCCAGGTTATCTACAAGATTATGTATACATCAATCCTACAAAGAGGACATCTCCTCATTATCTAGCAAATGTGATCTCTTATGATAACATATCCCCTAATTATCAGTTTTTCATCAACAATATCAATTCAGAATCAAAACCTACAACCTATCAACAGGCTGCACATGATCCAAATAGGCAGGATGACATGAATAAGGAATTGGAAGCCTTAGATAAGGCCAATACTTGGACACTAGTTCCTTTACCCAAAATAATCAAACCTATTGGTTGTAAGTGGGTATATAGGATCAAAAGGAAGTCAGATGACAACATTGAAAGATATAAAGCAAGACTAGTGGCCAAGGGATATACACAAACAAAAGGTAGTGATATTTTAGAGACTTTTTCACTAGTTGCTAAACAGACTACAATCAGATTATTTTTGGCATTAGCAGCACATAAGGGTTGGCATCTACATCAAATGGATGTCAACAATGCCTTCCTTCATGGAGACTTAGATGAAGTTTACATGAGGCTACCACAGGGTTTACATAGCCATGGAATGGTGTGTAACTCAACAGATCCTTGTATGGTTTAAGACAAACAAGTAGGCAATGGAATGAAAAGTTAACCCAAAAGTTATTAGATCATGGATATAAACAATCTTAGAATGATCACAGCCTTTTCACTAAAGGTACATGACATAACTTCATTGCTTTATTGATATATGTGGATGACATTGTAGTAGGAAGTCTCAATCTTTCAGAAATTCAACATCTTAAAGACATACTACACAATGCTTTCACTATCAAAGATCTAGGAACACTTAAATACCTCATTGGATTTGAAGTAGCAAGGACTCAGGCTAGAATTGTTATTAACCAAAGAAAGTACTGCTTGGACCTACTAAAAGAGTTTGGTTTTTTAGAATGTAAACCAGTCTCCACACCAATGGATTCTTCTCAAAATCTATCTTCTGTCACTGCACCACCATTTGACTCAAACAAGCTATTGTATTTAGGAAACACAAGGCCTGATATTTCATTTACCACCCAGCGATTAAGCCAGTTCTCAGATAAACCTAATGAAGCACACACGACAGAAGCTCATAGGCTCCTCAGGTTTTTGAAATTTTCCCCTGGAAAGGGTCTTTTCTTTCCCAGCACAGGTTCAACTACACTTAAAGCCTTTAGTGATACAGATTGGGATGTTTGTACTAAAACAAGAAGATCTGTAACAGGTTATTTGGTTTATCTAGGAGGTGCTCTCATCTCTTGGAAATCCAAGAAACAACCAACAATTTCCAGAAGCTCCAGTGAAGCAGACTACAGAGCTATGGCAGTCACAGCCTGTGAGATTCGATGGCTTATCTACCTCCTACAAGACTTTCAGATTTTCTATAAAGACACAGTTCCAATGTACTATGACAGTGACAGTGCTCTACACATTGATCCTGTCTTTCATGAAAGGACTAAACATATAGAGATAGACTCTCATTTTGTTACGGAAAAGTACTTAGACAAGACATTGAAGCCACTTCCTGTCAACACTACACAACAACATGTTGATCTCCTTACAAAACCAAAGGACAAGGCAACATTTACAAGATTATCGCAAGCTTTACCTCAAAGACATGTACCAGATTAAAGGATGATGGAGTGAAGTTGTTTTGCAAGTCGTCCATGTCTTTATTCATGTCATGATCACTTGAGGGGGGGGTGGGGTGTAAAGATTAAAGGATGATGGAGTGGTTGTTTTGCTCTTTGAGACATTTCACGAAAGCACTTATGGTAGAGTTAGTTAGTTCAGTTGTAACCGCAAATTCAGCTCATCCTTGCTCTATAAATAGAAATTGGATGTGCAGAACAAGAGTTAGAAGTTCCAAATAAGTTTCTCAAGAGTCAATTTCTGTAAATCATTAATGTAGCGTTTTCCGCCTTTTCATGATTAAAATTGTTCTTCTTGTTCTTCTTCATCAAGAAGAATTTACAATGGTTGTTCTTGAATCGCTTCTTCGTTTTTTTTGTTTTGTTTGAATTTCAACAGATAGACGGATTGATCAAGAAGTTGGAGATTACCTCTTTTTTTTCTTCTTCCTAGATAAAACTCGTTCTTTTCTTTTCGTTTTCTGCTAATGGTCGACTAATGGGGTAGGGGTGAGGGGTTATAATTTTGAAAACATAGCCTCCCATTAATTCTAATTAACTCTCTCACTTAATTTCCTCAACAAAAAACAAACTCTCTCACTTAATTAAAAGAAGAATAAATATAATTAAATCTTTTTTTTTTTTGAGGAAATATATAATTAAATCTTGATTTACCTTTACACCTACAAAAATTCTGGAATTACAGAAAATATACTTGACAAATTGGACCTTTGAGAATCAATTAATAATAGATGAATTGAAGAGTAATTATCAGAAGGAAAGGAATACATCATCTTCTATAAGATCAGATTTCGGTGGAGAGACAGATTAAGAAAATGTAAATGATAATTTCCCATTCAACGTCCTTTTCTGGTCAAAGATACCGTATCCGGAACAAGATCGTCATAATATCAACGACTTGAGCATGTCTTAGTCTATTTGTTACAAACTAGAGACTTCAATCTCCTATTCTGCGATACAAACGGATGTCAGTCCCATATTATTATAAAAAACTGAGCAGATCTCGCTTTCTTTATTTTTACCAAATTTTGTTAGCGGCGCCTCAATCATTATGTCTCTTTTTATATAAAAGTTAAGTTGCCACTACAATACTCAAATTCTTTAGTCACCCAAATATGTCCATGAAGGAATTAAATTACTTCAACATATTTTTCAACTTTATTTAAATCAAATTTGCATTGCATACGGATTCATGTATCGTTTTTCTTTTTCTTTTTTTAGTGGATTCATGTTTAGTTCAATTTGTTATAATAGAACATTTTATGTGATGCCTATGATAAAAAGGTCCCCATATTTTAAATTTTGTGAAACAAGTGATTATCAAGTTGTGGTAGTTTGAAGCAAACAAAACAATACTCTTACTGTACTAACGTTGGTAGTGATTTCACCATTAGCTAGCTTTATCGTCGTCACAAAGAAGGGGAGAAAGAAAGAGTTGGTATTCCTACACGTAACATGCTTTATATTCACTCACTTTATATTTGAGCTATTCTTCTCATTTCTTCCCCTCCCCCAGCCCCACCCCTGAAAAATAATTAGACAAAACAAAGGAGAGACACATCCTTTTTTCTTTTCTTTTTTTTTCTTTTTTTTTCCCTTCAAAAAAAAGATTTTTTTTTTTTTGAAGTGTCGCTGAATTGTGCACCTGTATCCATTTCAAGGTCTCACACAAAAATCTAAGAGGCTGCTGAATCTTCTGAATTCTGATTCATCAAGTCATGTGGTTAACCAGATTCATGCACCAGTGGCAGATCTAGATATTTTTTTCACTGGGGTCACCGGACCGTAAAACCACATTTTTTATTCAAAAATTTGTTACAATGGGGTCACCGGGGCTTAAAACTACATTTTTTACCAATAAAACTACACTTTTTAACACCAAAACTACATCATTTTAATACTAAAAAAAATTTTCTGGATCTCAGTGGGGTCACGTGACCCCACCCTGATACACATGGATACGCCCCTGTCATGCACTGAATACTCACTTCTCACCCGCTCAAGGATCAGGTGACACCAGTTCACTAAAACATACACAATGGATTTTAGACTCTGAAGCAACATATTACATTGTGTGTTCTTTCTCAAAATTAAGTAATCATAAACTCGTTATTAACATGCAAGTGGGATTACCTAATTGCAGTAATGTACATGTGACTCATACTAGACTAGTTGTCATAAGTCATGATCTTACTCTGCATAATGTCATGTACATTCCTGGATTCAGATTTACTATGTTATCTTTATCTGCATTAACCAAGCATTCGATTGTGCAGCTGTATTCACTGCTAACAAGTGTGTTTTGCAGGACAACAAGAGGAAACAATGATTGGTTCAAAGAAAGTTACACAAAGGCCTTTACAATTTGGTTCGTAAATCGCTACTAACACAGCTTGTTTCAAAATATGTTTGTAATTCAGAAGAGAGTAAATGCCTATCTGATACTGTAAATGACAAACTACTTTGGCATTATAGATTAGGCCATCTACCAAATAAAAGATACAAGTCATTAGCTCTACTACGTCATATGTAAAATTTTGTGAACATGACTTGTGTTTTGTTGTCCTATGGCAAAGTTGAAGTGAAAACATTTTTCCTTTAAGCACTACTAATGTTAATTCTGTTTTTGACCTTGTGCATGTGGATATTTGGGGACATATAAGGTATCTCATTGTTATTACGGATCGATCAAGAAGTGATGGTAATTGTGAGTAAAGACAAGCGATTAACAAGTAAACAAACACAGAAACAAGAAGAACACAGATTTAACGTGGTTTTCGGCAATGTGCCGACTACTCCACGGACAAACGAGGATTATTTTACTATCACGAGAAAGTTACAGTTACATGTAATTTTAGATGGTATTTATAGCCTTGGGAATCAAACCCTAACCGACTAAACAGTCAACCTAGTAAATGATTGAAATACCCCATAAGTAACTTCACCAAAACGGAAAACCATACAGTAGGCGTGTTCTTTAAGTCTGCGATGAAACAGCAGACTCAACCCCAACAGCCTTAACTTCAGCAGGTTGATCAACGTGATGATCTTCCCCAGCTGAAAATCAAATCATAACTTCTATAACAGACTTCAACATCATAGTTTAAGTCACCATTACAAATCTCCACCTCCCCCTCAAAAAAAATCTCGGCCTTGACTTCAACTTCATGCAAACTGACCAGATGCACAACCAAGTGACAGATTCTCTTTGTCTTCAGATTTGAATACCTCACAGACTTCACATTCAAATTGAGTATTCCTGCATTTAGATTAATAGCTTTGGATATTTAACAAGTCCAGCACAACTAAAACTTGCTCTTGAATCTGGTTTAGTGAACATATCAATTTGGATTGACATCGGTCTTCGATCTTTTCCACTTTAACCCTCATCCCATTCCTCAGAAAATGGTACCTAACACCAATGTGTTTGGTTCTTTCATGATGAACCTGATCCTTTGCCAAACATATTGCACTAAGGACTGTCACAACACACCCTGGCTTGATCTTGATGAAGACTCAGATCATTGACTAGCCCCTTTAACCCGATTGCCTTCTTTGCTGCTTTTGTCAGTGCCATGTATTCTGCTTCAGTAGTAGATAATGTCATTGTACCCTGTAAAGTTGCCTTCCAACTTACCAAAAAACCACCCAAAGTAAACACATACCCAGTCATAGGTCTTCTGCTGTCCACATCAGCAGCATAATCAGAATCACATTACCCTGTGACAAAACATTGAGTACCACCTCTATAAATGAGTCCAATATCATATGTACCCCTAAGGTAACTAAATATCCTATTTACTGCTTTCCAGTGTTCCTTCCCAGGTTGAGCCATAAAACCTCATCGACAACACTCGATCGCTCGAGCCAAATCAAAGCTTAAGATGCACCATTGATACATTAAACTGCCCATAGCACTAGCATATGGAACTCTTGACATGTATTCTTCCTCATCAGCTGACTGTAGAGCAAACACATCAGACATATGTAGATTTAGAGTCATTGGAGTATCTATATGTTTGGCTACTGACGTGCCAAACTTGGATAATACCTTTTCAATATACCTCTGCTGAGACAAGAACAACTTCCCTTGCTTCCTATCTCTATAGATCTCCCTCACCAAAATTTTATTTGCATTCCTCAAATCCTTCATCTCAAATTCAGCCTTGAGGAGATTCTTCAGATCTTGAATATCAGACTTGTTCACAGCAGCTATCAACATATCATCTACATACAGAACTAGATAGATGAATGAACCATCCTTCATCTTGTTGTGATAAACACAACAATCATATGGACTCATGTTATAACCCTGCTGAATCATATAGATGTCAAACTTATACCACTTTGCTCTTGGGCCTCGCTAAGTCCTTACAAGGACTTCTTCAACTTACAAACAAACCCTTCATTTCCAAGAACTTGGAAACCCTCTGGTTGAGTCATAAACATTTCCTTATCTACATCTCCATGTAGAAAAGCTGTCTTCACATCCAATTGCTCAAGTTCAAGATTCTGATGTGCCACTATTGCTAACAACACCCTGATGGAAGTATGTATGACTACTGGTGAGAATATCTCTTCACGGTCTACCCCTTCTTTCTGACAGAACCCTCTTACAACCAAACGTGCCGTATATCTGATGCCCTCAGCAGATGTCATTCCTTCATTTTTCTTGAAGATCCATTTGAAGATTACCACCATTCCATCATGTAGTTGTTTGACTAAATCCCAAGTCTCATTCTTCTGAAGTGACTCCATTTCTTCTCCCATGGCAGCAAGCTAATGAGATGCCTCAAAACATGTCACAGCTTCCCTGTAAGTGTTTGGTTCAAAACCATCCACTTCTTCAGCTACCTATAGTGCATATCCAACCATATCTTCCTCAAACCTATATCTTCTGGGGGTTCTAATATTGGTCCTTCTAGCCCTGCTAAAAGCTATACCCTGCTGACCAACATCAGCTGTTTGAGTGTCTGCTGACCCTATTTCAGCAGACTGGTTTGGATTCAACTCTGGATCTACTAAGTGTTGACTATCCCCTGCTGATTCTTTCACTTCAGCAGATTCCACTTGAAGCTCCACCTGTTTGTCAACCTTCTCAGTTTCAGATCCAATTCTAGATTCTGATGTGGCTCTCACAGATGAGTTGAGCATAGATTTTTCATCAAAGACTACACTCATGTTGAGTATAACCCTGTTTTACCTGATGACTAGATTCTATACCCCTTAAATCCATCTTCATATCCGAAAGATACTCCCTTCTTGGCCCTAGGTTCCAGTTTACCTTCACTGACATGATACTAGACTTTGCTTCCAAAAACCCTTAGACCAGAGTATCTGCTGACTTTCCTGACCAAACCTCAAGTGGTGTTTTGAGCTTGATCCCAGTGTAAGGCCCCTATTGATTAAGTAGCATGCTGTACTAACAGTCTCTGCCCAAAATCTTCTTGCCAGACCAAAATTAGAGATCATGCACCTTGCCCTCTCCAGAAGAGTTTGATTCATCCTTTCTGCAACACCATTCTACCGTGGAGTGTCTCTGACAGTATGGTGCCTAGAAATGCCTTCATTCTTACATAATTCATCAAACTCGCATGCTGCAATTCCACCATTATCAGTTCTAAGTCTCTTGATCTTTTTCCCGTTTGATTCTTGTCCAATGCCTCCCACTGCTTGAAGTGTTTGAATGCTTCACTCTTGTGCTTCATCATAATTACCCAAACCATCCTTGAATAATCATATATAAAAGACACAAAATACCTGTGACCACCCAATGACTCCACCCTTGAAGGTCCCCAACAATCAGAATAGATCTTCTTCAGAGTTGATGTCTTGTTATGCCGAAGCAACAGTACCCTGCTGCTTTTTCTTATTTGGACATTCATTTTTCCAATGTTCCTACTCCTTGCAGTAATTACAGACATCCTTAGCCTTAGGACCCTTAGAACTTCTCTTGGATTTCTTCTTTCCAAAATTTCCTGATCCCCTGCTGACTCCACTGGCCATTAACCCAACAGACTGATTGTCTGTACCAGAACCAGATGCTTTATGGCGCAGCTCTCGAGCATGGAGTGATGATCTCACATCCTCCAATGAAACTGAGTCCTTACCAACAATAAAGGACTGCACAAAGTTCTCATATGATGCAGGCAATGAAACAAGTAGGATCAATGCTGCATCCTCATCTTCAATCTTTACATCAATATTCCTTAAGTCAAGAAATATTGTGTTCAGCTGATCTAGATGATCCCTCAGTTGAGTACCCTCATGAATCCTTAAACTAAACAAACGTTGTTTCAATAACAACTTGTTGGTTAGAAACTTTGCCATGTATAAACTCTCAAGCTTGGATCACAATTTTCCGCCGTGTCCTCTTCAAAGAACCTCTGTGATAATATTATCGACAAGCATAATGTAATCGTTGAATGTGCTTTCCTCCAGATCGGCACTCAAATTGCATTTCCTTCGTTGATTTTAAAGGACCCCGTAATCCCTGTTGTTTCGACAAAGCACGCATCTTAATCTGCCACAAACTAAAATTTTTTCTTTCTGTAAACTTGTCAATCTTGACGTTTAAAGCAGACATCTTTACTCACCACAGAAATCCCAGGGTCAATTATGACCTTGGTGCCAATCTACCTTGCTACAACAGATAAACTGATTTCTTAATGAACCTTGATCTGATACCAGTTTGTTATTACGGATCGATCAAGAAGTGATGGTAATTGTGAGTAAAGACAAGCAATTAACAAGTAAACAAACACAGAAACAAGAAGAACACAAATTTAACGTGGTTTTCGGCAATGTGCCGACTACTCCACGGACAAATGAGGATTATTTTATTATCACAAGAAAGTTACAGTTACATGTAATTACTATAGTATTTATAGCCTTAGGAATCAAACCCTAACCGACTAAACTGTCAACCCAGTAAATGACTGAAATACCCCAGAAGTAACTTCACCAAAACGGAAAACCATGCAACAGACGTGTTCCCTAAGTCTGCTGTGAAACAGTAGACTCAACCCTAGCAACCTTAACTTCAACATGTTGATCAACCCTGTTGATCTGCCCCAGCTGAACACCAGATCATAGCTTCCATAACAGACTTCAGCAGCATAGCTTAAGTCACCATTACACCCATTGTGAATGATCAACAATATTTCCTAACTGTTGTTGATGATTATTCTATATTTAATGGGTTTTTCTTATGAGACAGAATTTTGAAGCTTCTAAACTTGTTAAATACTTTGTTAAGTTTCTTTCAACTCAGTTTAATAAGATTATCAAAGTTATTAGATCTAATAATGATGTTGAGTTTGAGATTGCATCCTTTTATGAACAACATGGCATCATCCATCAAACTTCATGTGTATGTACACCTGAACAAAATGGAAATGTTGCGAGAAAGCATCAACATCTGCTGAACGTAGCCAGAGGTGAGTTTCATAGTAACTTACCCATAGAGTATTAAGATATTTTTTATTACATTCTGTTAAACTTATGAATGCTAGACCTACACCATTGTCAAAGGAAAACACTCCTTATGATGTATTGTATGGAACTAAGCCAGATTATTCTATTTTTAAAATTTTGGTTTTTTGGTTCTTTTTTCTTGTACTCTTCAGCAATATGGAACCATATTTGATTCTAGATGCGATACATGTCTGTATCTTGGAGTTCAAACATTTACAAGGGAGATTTTCTCTTGGACATCACAAACAAAGACATCTTTGTTGCCAGAAATACTCAATTTCATGAAACTTACTTTCTTTTATTCAACAAGGTTTTAGGCAAAGCTCAGTGTGCTACTGATATGCCAATACCACTACCTATTTTCAACGGCCTTAAGGACCAGCTGAGTAGTTTAGCTGGTGAAACCAGTAGAGGAGCTGAATCAACTGAGGAATCCATCTTAGGACCAGTCACCGCTGAGCAGGCACCTGCACCAACATTTCAGCTGAGGAGATCTACCAGGACTAGAAAGGCACCAAATTTCTATCAAGGAGGTTCCAATGTTGTGCAGACCACTCATCTGCTAAATCAAGTAATCGGTCTAGACAGATTCTCTGCTGGATATGCCAAATATGTTTGTGCAATCGATGCAGTCACTGAGCCCAAGACTTACAATCAACCAATCAACATGATGAGTGGAAGGAGGCAATGCAAAAGGAAATTGAGGCATTGTAGAAGACCAACACATGAGAGATTGCCACTCTACCATGGCCACCTGGACAAAAGCCCATGTGTATAAGATATAATACAACCATGATGAATAAGTAGAGAGATATAAGGCCAGATTGGTAGCAATGGGCTACACTCAGACTTATGACATTGATTATCAAGAAACATTTTCTGCAGTTGTGAAGATCACAACAATCAGAACATTGTTAGAAGATGCAGCAGCCAACAATTGGCATCTTCACCAGATGGATGTGAACACTGCCTTTTTACATACAGATTTTCATGAAGAGGTCTACATGCAGCTTCCTCAAAGGTTTAAATCTAACAAACCAAATCAGATTTTCAGGTTAATCAAGTCATTATACAGTTTAAATCAAGCTACCAAATAATGGAATTGCAAGTTGACAGAGTCCTCAGAAAGTCAGGCTTTTGTTTAGTCTAAGCATGATCACAACTTGTTTACCAAAGGATCAGGCAAAACCTTCATTGCTTATTGGTTTATATATATGACATATTGCAGGTAGTCCTGACCAGGATCATATTCAACAAGTCAAAGACCAATCTTCACAAGTAGTTTACCTTCAAGGATTTTGATAAACTCAGATATTTCTTAGGAATTGAAGCTGCCAGAATACCTAACGGCATCTTCATTTCACAAAGGAAATGTACCCTTAATCTTTTACAAGAGTATGAGTTTTTTTGGTGCAAAACCTGCTAAAACTCCAATGGAGTCTAAACAAGCAGTGCATCATGGGGATTCCCCTTTGTTATATGACAATACTGCCTACAAGTCATTGGTTGGGAAACTGATTTATCTCGCTTTTTACCAGACTTGACATTGCTTTTGCAGTTCAACAACTGAATCACTTTCTAGATACCCTAACTGAAAACCACATGAAAGCAGCTCATGGGCTCCCGAGATACTTAAAGGCCAGTTTAGGACAATGAATCTTCTTCCCATTTGAGAGCAACCTCATCTTGAAGGGTTCACCGATAGTGATTGAGCAAGATATCTTTAGATTATGATGTCCTAAAAACGAATGACGTATATCGTAGTTTTGAAGAAACGACACATTATACACATATACGTATTTTGAGTAGTCATTTTTTATTAGGATTGAGTAGACATTGTTGTAAACCCATTAGTATACAAATCAGTCAATATTACCAATCAATTTTTTGTTTTTGTTTTTTTGCCAATAACCAAAGTAAATAATCAGTTTCTAATCCTTTCTTGATTCTGATGTAGTGATGTGTAAGCCTATAGCTAATCAATCTAATTTTTATATTTTAATTTTGTTAACGAGATCACAGTTTCAATATAAAAAATGGTCCAGGTGTGCAAAGAACCACCGGTCCAGCAGGCCTATTTGTACTATCTCCTGTGTGCTTCTTTGCGACTTTTTGGCCACATTTTGTTGACTCCTTCCATTATTCCCCGTTCAATTTCTCTAATAAATTCCAAATATCCGTTACTTTGATTATATTTATCGCTAATCTTCTTTGAAATATCACCTCCTCCGTCCATTTCTCCTTTTTTTTCTTTTTAAGGTATAATAATTTCCTTTGTAATCCTTCAATTTAAAATATGTATTGAGTGCTCTAATAGGAAGTTCATTTCATTGATGAATTTTTTCAACTGGGTTTTATTCATTTTCTTTCGGGGTTGCAAATTTTATTCAAAGTCGGATTCTTGAAGTTAATATTAAGTGATTGATGATTTGGTTGGGGAAGGTGAAATTTTGAGGAGCAGAGTATTTGCAGCTTCATTGATGTATTAGAATCAAGCTGATGAGCCCTTTTATGAGTTGACAAACCATAAAATATGGATTAAATCCTCATACAAAGAACCTGGTGTGGTTTTTTTTTGTTTGTTTAAGCATATGTGGGTTGACCTTGGAAAGGTAGACAGAGGCCACAACCGTAGGAAAGGCGGTGATACTGTAAGATTTGGTCTGTTGATTTGCTAGAAAATCGAGGTAATGAAAATTTAGCAACTCAAGTTCTTCAAGCATTCTTGTCTATACTTAATTGGTGAAGCATTAATGCTTTTAAATATTCTGCTTATATTTACAAAACCCACAAGTTTGCTTTCTTCTGTTCCCACAGCTTGATTTAAGGATTTAGTCATTGGTACCTAGTACTTGGACATCATTTTGCTTAAAATATTAAGTGTGTTTGTTGTCAATTGTTGGTTGGCTTAGACTATTAATCTGCATTTTATAATCCACTGATTCACACGGGGACTCAGAGTTTATATTAAGGAGGAAACTGTACCTTCATTGTACTTTCAATTTGAGTTAATAATAGGGGGTTTTAGGAGAGTAGTAAACATTTAAATTGGGACATTTTACACTTGAGTCACTGATAGATATGCTGAAGTTTGATGTGAGGGAAGAGATTTTCTTGGATGCTGCAGAGTCCTTTTTGTCAGAAGAAGAAGAAGAAGAATCGTTTTCAGTTAGTGAAGGTTCCGAGCGTGCTTATTTAAGTTATGAAATTTGGTCTAATGATCTTAGGAGTGTAAAAGAACGACGGGAGATTTTTCTTAAGACAATGGGTTTATTTGAGGAGGCATCTTCCACTGATGCTGTCAACTCGTATGCTTCAGACAAAAATTTAGTGAATGATGATACACGGAAATCTTGTAGTGAGCCGATCTTTATAGTTAAGGAATGCGGACATGAACCGTCCATTCCTCATAAGGAAACCAGTGAACATTTGTGTGCTACCGAGCAGTTTATGAGTGATAAGAACATTAATTTGGATAAGAAGTTGAAAGATTGGTGGAAGAGTTTTATGGACAAGACGAAGAGTGGGAAATACGAAAAGTCCCAAGCCCAAAAACTTTTACATAAAGCTGGAGAAGTAGAACAAATGAAAGTTGAAAAGAACAGAAAGAAGTATAGGGAGCTTACTGCTCTTTATGCTGATCAAGAAATTAGTGCTCACAAAGGTTTAATTTGCACAATGAAGTTCAGTCCTGATGGGCACTATTTGGCAACTGGTGGTGAAGATGGAGTTCTTCGTGTTTGGGGGATCGCAACCGTCGATTCTTCTTGTGTAACATCAAAATGCGATTTCCAGAGCCACAGATTAGATGGCAACTCAAGTTTCATTAAGACGAAGTCGATCCATGCACCTGTTGTCATACCCGAAAAGATTGTCCAAATCAGTGAATCACCATTGCATGAATTCCATGGTCATGGCTGTGATATATTGGATATTGCTTGGTCTACTTCCAATGTGAGTAATTTTTCTGCTATTCGTCCTTTTGCAATATTTAAATATGTTTATGCGTTTTTCAGTTCATGTTTATCTCCATATTTAGTAGCTGATATGAAAATAATCGTCTTTTCTGTATAGAAACTCTTATCAGCATCCAAGGATAACACTGTTCGTCTTTGGGATCTAAATTCTGATAAATGCCAATCAATTTTCCTTCACTGTGATTATGGTAAGCATCACTTTTAGCGCTTGTCCTTTGCTCCGCTTATTGTTTTTAGTCGTGATACTAATATGTTTTATTGCATATTTTTTTCCATGTAATAGTTACATGCATACAATTCAATCCTCAAGATGAAAACTACTTTACCAGCGGATCTGTGGATGGCAAATTACGAGTTTGGGGAATTCGAAAGAATAGAGTTGTCAAGTGGGCTGATGTTCATGACATAATTACAGTGGTCTGTCACCGGCCAAATGGCAAAGTACGAATAAAATCCTTTGTTTATCGTTTTTTTTTTTTTATATTCTAAAAAAAGGGTTATCGCGAGATTAAAAGGGTTATTAATGTGGTATTTTATGTAAACAGGGCATTGTCACTGGTTCTCTCTCAGGTGTTTGCAGATTTTATGAAGTATCAGGTATTTACTACTATTTCATTTTTGTTGTGCAGATGTGTTTGTCTTCTCTAGGGGATCCTTATATGTTTCTTGTTATATACAGGCGATGAACTTTTGCTTGATGCAGAGATATGTATATCTGGGAAAAGGAAATCTGGGAACAAGATTACATGCATTCAGGTTATGATTGAAAATATTATTCAGAAATTATAGATTTTTTTTTTTTGAAAGTTTCAATCAAACCTTGCTGACACTGTGTTCAATTCTGTTGTGTAGTTCTTGGAGAAAAGCTCTCAAAGGGTTATGGTGACTTGTGAAGACTCGAAAATTCATATACTCGATGGACTTGACGTTATCCACAAATATAAAGGTCCAACAAGGTCAGGGAGTCAAACATCTGCTTCGCTTGCCCCTAGTGGACGACACATACTATCAGTTGGCGAGGATTCCCGGATTTACATGTGGAATTTCGGTGACCCGCTAATTCAATCATTCAAATCGAAGAAATCCACGCGTTCATGTGAACATTTCTTCTCTGAAAGCGTCTCTGTTGCATTACCATGGCCAGGGATAGGAGCTGAAGCAAAGGGCGTTGGTTTTCAAGAACCTTGTAATCGTGTCAGAGATACCGAACAATTTTCCTTGTCAAGTTGGTTCTCCATGACTATGTCACTAAAAAGCTCGGTAACATGGCCGGAGGAGAAACTTCCTTCATTCGATATGATGATGACATATGGCGGTGAACAAGGTGATCAAGAAAAGAAGCAGCCTCAGAATGGTTCGGGGACGTGGGGTCTTGTAATTGTTACAGCTGGTTGGGATGGAATGATCAGGACATTCCACAATTATGGACTGCCCATCAAAACTTAGAGCTTTCTTGATAAGATTTGATCATCATCGAGCTCGCATGAGTATTCATTCATTCGTTGTGTGTTGAAAATATAAACCCGACACCTTATATTAAAGAAGAATGGACTCGTCCATAAAACCAAGGTTAGGTTACGAGACAGGAAAAGCCGAGTTCTTGATTTCGCAGCAGATGAAAAACATTAAGTCTTGAATGTGGGCAAATTACAAATTACACGCCTGGTTCCAAAACCCGAGTATTTGTTCTCAGTGAAGTCTGAGATTCGGTGCAATGGTGGATGTGATTAATGGGGCGGGCGGGTATATAGGCGGTGATGGCAACGGACGGTTGCGTGACTTGAGATTATGGGTTTATGACATTGATTGTAGAAAGATTTTATGTACAGGGGAGGGGGGAGGTGTGTGTATTCGACAAAGTCAGATAGCTTTTATCATATTATTTTGCAGATAGTAATTAGGAGTTTTAGGTTTTGTCCATCTTGCTCGGTAGTCGTAGATTTGAGATCAAGACTGGACACTTTGTATTATTCATTTCGGCTTACATTGTAAATGCGAGCACTAATTAAGGTGGAAAAGAAAAAAATTCTTTACACCAAACAAAAGGAGGTTAAAGGATACCTTCTTTTTCTAGTCATCGTGGTTTGTTCTTATTTTATATTTTTAAATTTATTATTAAGGTGTATGGCAGTGCGCCGCAAATAGGATTACTGTATAAACAAGGTATTAATAATTATTTAACTAAAATGTCATGCAAAAGCCATACCATTCTTTTTCTTTTCTTTTTTTTTTTTTTTTTTTTGGATAAAAGATCACTTTATTAGCAAGCCTTCCAAAAGGCAAAAACCAAGTTTACAATCTTTTTTGGAACAAATTAAAGTTTAATCTACGCCCAAGTCAACCATATGCTTTTGCTTCTTTCAACTATACTAGCAATGAAAATGTACGCCGGGGGCCTATTGCCCTCATGTCAGTGGTATAGTTTATTTCGCCACATCCAAATCCCATATAATGCCTCTCTCCACGTATAGTTCCATTTCGTTGTCCCAAGAGTGCTCCCTCTACTGGCGATCATGTTTAGTCGCACCCAATCCACCACGTTTGTGGCACCAAAGAAAGCTCCTTTTTCTTCTACAGGTACGCAATGATTCCAAATCTCCTTTGCCCAGTTGCAATCACGAAGCGCATGAAGAATGGACTCATTTGTCTCCTCGCAAATATTACAAAGTGGGTCATCAGAAATGTGTCTAGAGTATAGCATGAGATTAACCGAGAGAGCTCCATGCATTATACTCCACACCATATAGCTGCCTCTTGTTGGACCTTTTAGAGCCCAAATCTTCCTCCAAAGATCACCCAAGTTAGTAGAATCAGCACTGGGTCGCAACAAGGAATAACCCGACGCCACAGTATACTTGCCCTTTGGGTCCCCTTTCCATTTAAAAACACTCTGATGTTGTCCAAGGCCTTCCCAAAGATGGGAACGCCTTACAGATTCCTCTCCATGTCGAAGAGCTTCCAACCTTGGCTGTAGTCGTTAACTCCTTATACTTGTGAGATAAAGCCTTAACCCACAACGTATCTTTTTGTATGACAAGATCCCACACCAACTTCCCTAGAAATGCTATATTCATCTTGTATAATCGCTTAAAACCCAATCCTCCAATTTGTTTTGGCTGGCAAAGTACATCCCAAGCTACAGTGTGCATTTTACGACCCTTGTCATCATCTCCCCAAAAGAATTGTCTGTAAATTCGTTCTAATCTTTCCAGTGTGGTACTAGGCATCAGAGTAGTTTGCATAAGGTAAAACGACTGCGTTGCAAGTGAGCTTTGTATGAGTACTCGTTTCCCTGCTTTTGAGAGGCATTTCGACTTCCAACTTTGCAATTTACTTCTCATCTTATCTTCCACATATGAAAAGTGAGCAACCTTTTTTCGCCCGTGGAGTATCGGCACTCCAAGATAATTGCCTAAATACCCTGTATGAGTCATCTGCAAACAATGAGATAATGCCATAATCTTCTGATATCCCACATTGCTTGAAGTATAAAACCTGGATTTCGAGGTGCTGATTTTCTGTCCCGAACACTGACAGAAGTCTAAGAGCACTTCTTCTATGACTTTGGCTTGGGCTTTAGATGCTTCTCCAAATAACAACAAATCGTGTGCAAAAAACATATAAGAGATAGGTGGGCCTTGTCGCGAGAGCTTCAAGGGTTTCCATCTTTGCTGATTAACTGCCTCATAAATTTTAGTACTAAGTACCTGCATACATAGCACAAAAAGGTATGGTGCAATGGGATCTCCTTGACAGAGGCCTCTGCTTGGGGTAAAAGCTTCATGTTTTTCTCCATTCCACAAAACAGAAAGCTTTGCTGTCGTTATGCACTCCATTAAAAGCTTTTGCAGGTGATCCGAGAAGCCCACTTTCTGAATGATGTTTTTTAAGAATTGCCAGCTAACACGGTCATAAGCCTTTTCTAAGTCCACCTTGATCACCATAAACCCTTTCTTGCCATGTTTCTTTGTGTGAAGAGTATGCACCACTTCCTGAGCTAAAATAATATTGCCCGAGCCCCCTCTGCCAGGTATAAACACACTTTGCGTAGTGTCCACTAGTTGTCCAATAACACCTTGCAAACGATTAGCCATGATCTTGGTTATAAGTTTAGTTATCACGTTTGCCAAGGCTATTGGCCGAAATTGCGATGGGGATTCTGGATGGTCCACTTTAGGAATCAAAGTAATTAACACCTCATTCAAATCTGGCGGGACTGTAGCTGTTTCAAAAGCATTTTTAACGAATCAAACAACCGAGTCACATATAATACCCCAACAGTTCTTGAAGAAGATCGGGGGCAGTCCATCCGGGCCTGCCACCTTATATGTCCCCATGTTGAAAACAGCATATTCAATTTCTTTTTCACAAACCTGTCTATTAAGATGGTTTCTATCAGCTTCATTAAGAGCAGGTAAATGCAGTGTGCATCCACAGTTATGCTGATCGTCCTCGTGTGCATACAGAGAGAAAATAGTTACGCATCATTGACTGGATTTCCCTTTCATCTACACTCCAATTCCCATCCGACCTTTTAAGTGATGTGATTCTCGTTCTTTGTTTCCATTTGACGGCAGTCATGTGATAATAGTGCGTATTTCTTACTCCCTCGATTAGCCAGTGTAAGTGTGACCGCTGGTGCCAAAACTTCTTTTCTTGATCTAAAATAATGTTATATTCTCCCATGAGCTGTTTTTCCAACTGAGCCAAGTACGCTGACGGATATTTAGATAAGGATTCTTGTGTACCCTTCAGCCTTCTTAAACATTTTTCTTTACGGAAAAAGATATTCCCAAACTGAGTTTTATTCCAGTGGAGAGCTTGTGCCATAAATTTTTTTGCCACCATCCCGAAATCCAGATTAGAGGTATCCCAATTGTTTACGACAAAATCATTGAAGTCCGGGTGATCAAACCAAGCATTCAAAAAATAGACCGGAGGAGGGCCCCTTCTTTTCGTTCTATTATGGTCCAACTGAAGAAGAATAGGACTATGATCGGAGTGCGTTTAGGCAAATGAGTGAGGGAAGCTTCGGGAAATAAAGTTAACCAAGAGGGCGTGCACCAAGTTTGGTCCAACCTTTCCAAGATAGGCGTACCTTTATACAGTGGTCCAGTCCAGGTGTATCTCGGTCCGTTAAATTGAAGTCCCACCATATCGCAGGTTTGAAGCATATGCCTCATGGTATTGGCATTTGCTTCGCACAAAGGACGGCCCCCTCTTTTATCATCTTGATCAACAACCTGATTAAAATCTCCTATTAAGCACCAAGGATATTTCAAGATAGCGGACAGCCGCTCAAGGTAAGTCCAACATTCACTGCGAATAACCGGAGTCGGAGAAGCGTAGACAACGGATAAAATCCACATGAACTCATTATTTTGCATAATTGCCACATTCAGACATTGATTCATACTGGGTCAAAGTTTCAATTGAACATTACTTGTCATTCTCATGATGCGTAAGAACAAAATCATGGACACCACCAAAATTTCCACGATGCTTGCATATTTTCAAAAAAAATTATCCTCAATTCTAGCATATTTTCACATAAAATCCACGTTTTAAGGCATTTTTTGCGGATTTTATCCAGATGGTTCATAGACTGGATCTCCCCGTTGCTTGTTATTTCCACCGAAAATCTACGTTTAAAGACTTTCTCGTGGATTTTATCCACCTTCTTCTTATACTGTTCATTTTTTCATGGATACCACGAAAAATCCACTATGCTTGTAGATTTCTACGTTGCTTGTTATTTCCATGGAAAATCCACAATTTAAAGTTTTGTTCGTGGATTTTACCCACCTTCGTAGATTGTTCCTTTCTAATGGATATATCAACGAAAAATCCACGATATTGGCCCATTTTCCACTTTGCTTGTTATTTCCACGGAAAATCATGTTTATAGCTTTTTCATGGATTTTATCCACCTTCTTCATAGATTGTTCATTTTTTTCATGGATACATCTACGAAAAATCCAAAATGTTTGCACATTCACATGTTGCTTGAATATATTTACTATTACCTAATTATTATTTAGCCTAAATAATTAATTAAAAGGATTTAATTATGATTTTATGGGATTTTATAATAAGGAAATAAATAATACTTTCCTATAAATAAACCCCTCCCTCATTATTCACCCACAAGGTGCATTCAACAACAAAAAAACGTAGTCTGGGTTCTGGGAGAAAACGGAATCGAAGAAGAAGAATCTTCATCCTAGAGGCTAATCCGTTGGGATTTTGAGCAGGCCACATGAGACCAAGGGCGGATGTACATAGGACTAAATGGGGTCCGCGGACCCCGTTAAAAATAAAAATACTCTACAATCTATCTATAGAAAAATATTTCGGGCCCCGTGAAAAAAATTATTTACTTAGTAAAATATTTACGGACCCCGCTGAATATAATTTCTGGATCCGCCACTGCAGGAGACGGAAGATTTCGTCTCATCGTGGTGATCGTATCCATACAAACAGTTCGTAAATCCGTAAGTTTTCATCTTTTAGGTTTCTTGGAATCTCGATTGTTTCTTGTTAAATTTCCTGAGTTTGATTAGCATAGAGGGTTGTAGTAATATCTGTGTTTCTGGTTCGTAGATTGTTCGTAGGATTTGGGAATCGAAGGACTCAAGCCTTTTGCTTTCAGTTCGCTTTTTGGGATCGCTTTTATTCGCAATTAAGGTAGGGAGTGTTCTTAAACGGATTTTGCGTGTTTATGAAAGTATTGTTATTCTAATTTGCAGGTTTTGGTTGTAATGAGGTTGGGTGATCATTATCTATTGACGGCACTGATGTTGAAGAACCGAAAATTGCACAATAAGTTAGGGTTTTATTATATTGTGTATGCATTACGATTGTACCCCTATGTACTCCTGTATAAACAATAGTTGTGATTACGGTTGATGCAATGGAAAAACACTTTTCATATTCTATGTTTCAATATGGTATCAGAGCAGGAGGTCCTAAGTTCAACCCCGCTCCAAGCATAATTTCAAAAAACAAAAAAAAAAAAAAAAACTATGCCTACAAGTGTTGGGCCTATCTCCCTTCTTATAGGCTCACACGGGCATCTATCTCCCTTCTTATGGACTCACACAGGTCTCTCCTTTCGTATTGGCCCACACTATAGAGGGCATAGTGAGACATAATGTTAATTATCTACCTCCCCATCAGCTAACTTTTGGGAGAGATCAGACTGGAAATGGTTACGGGAAAGCTTCGTTATATGGATATTAGAGGATGTGGTGAATGTAGGATAGAGAGAAGAGAGAGATTTGAGGCATCAGAATAACATAATAAAGATGTATTGTGTTTCATTGATTCAAGTGAATGGAGAGAGTACAATTATATAGGGCTCGGTGACTTAGTCAATAAGTCACTACATGATAAATACGATAATAACAATATTTAAAGTAAATAATAATATTAAACTAGAATATCATCGACACGCCCCCGCAATCCCGTGAGAAGTGGCTGAACACGGAGATTGGACTTTAAACTGGAAAAACGAGGCTGAGCCAACGGTTTGGTGAGGACATCAGCTAACTGATCCTTCGAGGATATAAAAGAGATGTCGAGCTTGCGAGTTGCAACTAATTCACGAACATGATGTAAGTCGATCTCTATATGCTTTGTGTGGGCATGAAACACTGGATTGTGAGCAAGGTAGGTGGCGCCAATATTATCGCACCACAGAGTAGGCGGAGAAGACAACGGAACCTGCATCTCACGAAGAAACTACAAAGCCACTAGAGTTCTGCGGCGGTGTTAGAAAGAGTCTTATACTCGACCTCAGTGCTACTTTTGGAAACCGTCAAGTATTGCTTACTACGCCATCTAATGAGATTATCACCAAGAAAGGCACAATATGCCCTAATAGAATGACGATTATCACTGTCAGCGGCCCAATCAGAGTCAGAATAAGCCCGGAGCAAAATAGGGGACCGGCGGGAGAAGAAGAGACCATCGGAGATAGTGTGCTTAAGATACCGAAGAATACGTTTAATAGCAACCCAGTGAGCTTCGGTAGGTGTATGGATATATACTTAACCTTGTGGACCGCGAAGGCAATGTCAGGCCGAGTGAAACTGAGATATTGTAGGCCGCCAATGATAGTGCGGTAAAGCGAAGGATCGGCGCGTGGAGGGCCGTCGTCAAGTGTAAGACGGGTAGAAGCCGACATAGGAGTCTGACAAGTCTTGGCCTTGTCTAGTGAGGCACACTGCAGAAGCTTAAAGATATACTTGTGCTGAGTGAGAAACAATCCATCGGAGGTAAAAAGCACCTCAATGCCAAGAAAATAGGACAAATAACCAAGGTCCTTAACCGGAAAGTGTTGACCAAGATAAGAGATAACCTGCTCAACAAGAGTAGACGACGAGCCAGTAATAACAATATCATCCACATAAATCAAAATATAAACACGAGCACCATCACGGGAATAAATATATAAGGAGGTGTCAGCTTTAGAGCCAACAAACCCAAATTAAGTCAACACATCAGTGAAGCGAGAGAACCAAGCACGTGGGGCCTAACGGAGGCCATAAAGAATGTGGTGAAGACGGCAAACATAATCAGGATAATCGGGTGAACAAACCCTTGTGGCTGCTGCATATAGACGGGCTCATATAAATGTCTATGGAGGAAAGCATTCTGAATATCCACCAGTCAAAGAGACCAACCCTGCTAAACAACAAGAGACAAAAGAAGATGAATAGTGACCGGTTTGACAACCGGGCTAAAAGTGTCAGTGAAATCAACTCCTTCGGCCTGATGAAAACCCTTGGCCACAATGTGGGCCTTGTGAGGCTGAAAACGAACATCTGCATGACAAATAGTGCGATAAACCCATTTATTGCCAACAATATTCATACGAGGATGCGGAGGAACAAAATCCCAGGTCTGGTTGCGCAACTACACATCGATTTCCTCTCTTATAGCATTACGTCAATTCAGGCGTTTAGAGGCTTCAGTATAGGAAGGGGGTCCAGGGTGTCGTAGAGGCAACAAGAGCTTTAAGAAGCGGGTAGCGGATAATGTCAGGCCGAGAAATAGGTTTGAGGGAATTGATTTTGGTACGAGTAACCATGGTGTGGGTAGGTGATTGGGAGATGGATTCTGGGGAGGTGCTGGCAGGTAGATAGGAAGCGGTACAGTGATATTATCAAAAACCACGTGGCGAGAAATATATATTCGGCCAGAGGCAAGGTCCAAGCACTTATAACCGTGGTGGGAAGGACTATAGCCGAGAAAGATGCAAGTTTTAGAGCGGAAATCAGTTTTGTGATGGTTATAGAGACGAATATAAGGCCAGCACACACCCAAAGACTCGAAGGAATGTATAGTCAGGGGACCGATGATGGACCATTTCGAAGGGAGACTTATCATGGAGGACTTTGGTGGGAAGGCGGTTGATAATATAAGTTGTAGTGATAAAGGCATCCTTCCAATAGGAAAGCAGAAGGTTAGATTGGGCAAGAAGAGAGAGGCCGACTTCAACAATTTGATGGTGACGACGCTCAATGGTACCAACTTGTTCGTGTGTATGAGGACAGGAAAGGCGATGCCGGATGCCAAAAGAGGTAAGAAGAGTGGAAACACGACGGTACTCACCATCCCAATCAGTTTGGCTGGATTTAAGTTTGTATTGAACTGACGTTCAATCATAGCAAGAAATTCAGGAAAGATGGTTTCAACATCAGATTTATTTTTTAGGGGATAAAGCCATAGGTATTTCATGAAGTCATCGAGAAAACTGACATAGTAATAGGAACCGTAAGGATTCAGAACAGGGGCCCCAAACATCGGAGTAAATCAGATCCAAAGGAGAAGTAAAGGTAAAGTCAGAGGTATATAGAGGGAAGCGGTGACTCTTAGCTAATTGACACGGAGCACACACAGTATGAAGTGTTTTAGCAGGAGTAAAAGTGGGAATACTCTTTAGGGCTTGACAGAGCACAGAGTATGAGCAATGACCAATGCGCTGATGCCATGTGGTGGACGAGGTAATGGAGGAGGAAAAGTCTTGAGCAAGTGCAGGGGGTCGGTGAAGCGGGGTGGAGAAGTGAGAGAGTCCATCCTTTTTACGAACCCCCAAAGATGGACGTGACCAGAATAATCTTTGACAATAAAATAAGACCCATGAAATTCAAAATACACGGAATATTCAGAAGCAAATTTATGCACATATAAGAGGTTTTTGGTGATAAAGGGGGTAACAAGAATATTAGATAAATAAAATGACTTGGAAGGGGAATTTACAGAAGAGCCGTAATGAGTAATAGATAAACCTGTACCGTCACCTACATGAAGTTTGTCAGGCCCAACATAGGGTGCAGATGATAGGTTGAGATTTTGAAGATCATGAGTGATATGGTGAGTGGCCCCGGTGACCGTAATCCAATCAGATCCGGGATGAGAAGGAGAGGCGACGTATGCTTGTGGTGGTGGCCGGAGGGCGGTGGGTGGGATCCGGCGTAGCGATAGGAGCAGGAAAAAGCGACATGGCCGACCTGAAAACAAATTTGGCAAGAGATGGTCATAGCACTAGGATTATGTCCGGGGTAGGAGGGGTGGGGAAAACCATATCCGTGGCTACGCCCCCGGCCTTGAGAAGGGTGGAAGGTGCGGCTGTTGGTGGAAGGGGAAGACGAAGATGCTGTTGTCGGCGAGGGAGAGGGTAAGGAATGACGAGCTGAAAATTGCGGGCGAGATGTATGCTGAAAATTGTGTGTATTGATTGTGGAAAATTGCTTTGACAAAATATAGTCTTTATCTCATCCATGCTGCTTGCAATTTTGGGTATTGATGGTAATTTTGTGATAGGTGATGTTGTAGTTTGTGGGCGGAATTAGGAGATTGGGGGAGTGAGGTTGCCGACTGGACGGTGGATGGAATAGAGGGGTTTTGTTGTGGGGTGAGGCGGAGGTAGCTGCAGTTTCTGGCAAAGGGGAGCAGAAGGTCGGCGAGTTGTTGTGGCTGTGGCGATTTGCTATGGCACCGGGAGGAGAGAAGGAATGAGAGTAGGGTGTAGAGATGAGGAACTTGCCGGTGTTGGTGATCTGTGAAGGGTACGACGGAGCTGATTTGCCGGAGAAGACGGTAGATGCAAACGTAGTTGCCGGAGGGAGGTGGTGGAGGGTTGCGGAACGTAGTTCCTGGGTTGAGGACGCCGGATAGTAGGGGGTTTTTACCATGGCAGTCGGGCTGGCACCAGATAGAAAACCCAATGATGGCCATGATGCTATTAGGGGCTATCTGGGAAATCCCGAGCCCATAATGCCGGAGCATGGCAAAAAGTTCCGGGCAAAAGGGCAGTCTCAAACCCACATCTAAATATTCCCGATGAACATGCAGAAACCCTCCGGCGGATCCGGAACAAATAAATGCGGCTCCGAAGGCAACTTTGGGGCAAATCTTGCTTTATTAACCCCATACCGCTCACATATCTCGTCCAAGTCTTCTTGACCCAAGATAGACCCAACGTCTCTACTATCCGCAATAGCCATCTCCACGAAATTGGACTTAGGGTTCCGGTAAAATAAGGTTTATATTTAAGGACAATGGAAATCAAGCTACAAAGCTAAAATACGAGAGAGAAACACTTACTTGCAAAAATAAATTTGAAAATTAAGAGACGAAGAATGACAATCGGTAGCCGGCAGTAGATCTTCTGGTTTAATAGACAACGTTGTGATGAAACGATTGATTTGACAGGGTTATAACCCCCCACTTACTTCGAAAACGACCTTAGTGTTAGTGGGCAACGACGCCTCGATTCCCGGTACAACTGTAACGACATCACAGCTAGCTTTGCCACTTGGCCATTCGAATTCAAAACCTACAAACTAAACTACCAAGTCAGGCTACCACATGCAAGCATATCCGACCCGACCTCACGAAGCTCGGCTGGATCTGGGGGGCTTATGACGATGTCAATAATTGAAATCACCCACGTGGCGCCTCTGTAGTGACTCAACAATAAGTGTAGAGTGAGGAGGGCCGTCCAAAGGGTCGGATGTCCCAACAGCTAAGCCAGAGTAGCTCAGCTACTCTCCCCGGCCCCTCTAGATCAGCCTATGCTTGGGATCGACCTCCAAGCCAGATAAGCACAAGCATTATCCCGACCTTGGCAGGTCGGCTAATACTTGTGTTCATACCTACTCGTGTCCGACTTCACCGATCGGCCCAAGTCCCTCTCGGGCCTATCCTTTTATGCACGAAAGAGTCCGAGTGGGTCCGGCTCGGATATCCTCCACGGCCTCCATAGGTCGGTCGAGACACAAGGGTTCCAATAGTCCAGCTCGGGCCATCTATGTCGGCCAGACTCAGTCCTTAATTGTATTTCCCACGTGTGTAATAAACGGGTAACTATGGAAAGATTCATGAGCCATAAAGGCTCCAATCCTTATCACTTAATATGAATATTTGAATATTATAATTATCTCCTAAAATCAAGGGGATCAACGAGTCATAATCTTTTTTTATGGAACACGTCAATCAGTGTCCGCCATGGGCACGCCACACGCTAAATCTAAGGCACAAGCCCCTTTATATAAACAATTCCTAAGGAACTACGAAGACTTGATTCTAATCCTTGCATTGGATACATAGGCAGTTTGATCACCATCAAGTGCAGTCTAAAAACATTCGAAACCACCCCCTCTCTTTTCATCGTTTCATGTATTCTAGGAGCCTCTTTAGGTTATCATTAGAGAAAGAACCCTAAAGTTTATACAGGCGGTTTTTGGAATCGGCAGGTCACATAATCTATAGTTTTCTCTGGAAAAATTGAAATTGAAATCGTTAAAATCATGAACCTTCAACGTTGTAGGATGACCGGCAGCTTCACCTCCCTCCAATTGTACTCTTCATCCTCCTTCAATGTTTCTAGCTCCATTTTTTTTCTCCCCGGACCTTTTACAGCTTGAAATTTGATAAGAATGTTTAATAGCAAACAATAATTAAAAAAAAAAAAAAAACCCTTCAATTCTCCGATGGCCTCATTATCCAACGGAATATGGCCCTGTTTTTCTCTGGTGGTGATAGAAAGGAATTGAAGCTTAGAATTACGGTCATCTTTTGTCTGCAATTGCATATGGTGCATTCTCATTCTCATTCTCATTCTCATTCCCACCAACAGAAAAGAAAAAAAGATGACATAGCTGCAAATCAAGAAGAAAAACAATTAGGAGAAGAATTCTCAAAATAAAATCAAGAAGAAAAACAATTAAGGAGAATAATCATAAGAAAAGCGAATACCTTTGTACAAATATTACTTTTAGGGAATGAATTAGGGAATGGAATGCAGAATCAAGGCCCGTTTGTTTTGGGCAAGAAATTAAGGAGTTTATTTTTGATAAAGTGATTGAAGTAATGATTAGAAAGTTGATGGTGTAAAATAAGTAGAATAATGATTGATGTAGATTATGAAATAAATAGTGAAATAAAGTAGAAGAATGAATAAAATAATGCTAAAAAGTAATAAAGTTGATAAAGTGAAATGATGAGTGATGATTTAATATTTTTTTATTTGTAGTTGAAGATTTGATTGGTGTGAGAATTGTAAGAAATGATTGGTGATGTGATGGAAAAAAAACTCACAAAAAAACATCTTGCAAAACAAACACAAGCTAAGGGTTTTGGGAAAGGGGAGACTGATTCCGTTTCTTATGCGCTTGGGGATAATGAATGAAATTTTTTATTTTTTTAAAATAAAAGAATACGTGGAAACTTTTTTTTGTAATAAATGTATACGTGAATGAGGTTAACGACAAAACACGTTAAATTGGACGAAAATTTCGAAATTGTCTTAAAACTAAAAAAAACACAAATATGAGGTCTTAAAATTGTCATTTTAAAAGATAATGGTCAATTTTGACACAATGTTAAAACATAAGGTCCTAAAAGTGTCAAAAGCCTTTATTTCAGGGCCTGTTTTGTACTCATGTTTTATATTAGTTTTTGAATCTTTGTTATACTAGTCTAATACCCGTGCATTATACACGGGGAGAATGCATTGCACGGGAGATTGTAAATTTTGAATAACAATCATTAAAATTTGATTACATTCCCTGAAAATATAAATCCATAGATACAACAATCACAAAAAGAATAATCAAAATAAATAAGATAATAAAAGAACACTAAACGCATTACAGATTACAGGAGTGACATGCATCTGCAGCCATATTAATATGTTCAAGCTTCAAACTCCCCCATATCTCAAGAATATATGCAATATTGTTGAATAATGTAGGAGAATAGACGTTGGAAAAGGTAAGCTCGAGCTCGAAAGAGGGGATGAAAAAAAAGCGTCATGCCAAGTACCTGCATAAATCATAAGTTAAACGGTAAAAGAATATTGAGTGCATAATGAAAACCAATGAAAATAATGTAGAATGTAATACCGCCGGATGGATCATAGATCCACCCGATTACGCAACGGAATAAATACAAGATCTAGATCTAACAACCAAAATACATAAAATAATAGATCTAACCTACGAGGGGGGTTAGATTACCAACCTTTTTATGGTGCAAAAACGCCAAGAACAAGTTGAATCCAATCCGAGCTAGATGAGAGCCTAGTTGAGAAGCCAAAGTCTTCCAACGTGTGTCTCCAAGCACCACCAGGTGGATGGTGTTTCAAGCTGCCGGACCTCCTCGATATGCTACCTTAGAAAAACCCAAAGTTTTCTAAAACTCGAACCCTAAGTATTATAGCCGAAAATTCTAAGCTATAATACTCACACAAAGTCGTGTATGTGATGATATTATTGGCTTGGAAGAACTCTATTTATATAGGAGAGTAATCATTGTCCTCCAAGGATTTATTTAATTAATACAAAATCAATCAAAATAATCATTTTCCTAAAAAGATAAATCCAGAATATTCCTAAATTAATAAGGATATATAAAAGATTTTCTTTTTCTTTAATTATTTAACAAATAAATAATTTAATCATATGTCTTATTATTTATCAAGAAAACTAATTTCCCAACAAATAAAAAACAAAACATGCGTCCCTCCCTAAATAATTAGGTCACACGCATAATACACCACAATGGGCCGAGTCCACGAAAAATTCCTTTTCATGTATTTTAATTATCTAGTCCAACTAAACAAATCCACATATCAATTAAATGGTCCAATCCAACTATTTAATTATAATTGAGGTGAAACGACGAAAAAACACATGCTATGTTAGGAGCCACGTCGGGGACCATGGACCCATATTCAGTAGCTACAATAAATCGAATTAAATTATTCGCCAGACCGAACAATTATATCCAACCTATTAATTCCGGGATTACACCACCATAAACCCAAATCGAACTCTCATTGAATATAGATATAAGCTTACACTCAACTTTGAGTCGATAAGCGTCATCGATATAATCATTACATACGGATAAATCATCCATAGACTGTTCGTTACGATTCGGGATATCTCCGTAAACCCTTCTCGAAACCTCTTATCCTTATTTACCATTAACCCCCTAGTGACCAAATAGTTTATAACTAATATAATATGAAATGCGCGCATCGGTCAGTTTTAGGATTAACAAATAAGGGCTGTTCATCTACTTCCCGAGGAAGGAATGGATTCCATATCCGTAATAGCACATGACTACTCACTCATCCTAAAATAGAGCCAACGAGAAGTGTTGGACCACATACTACGAGGTGATCTTACTAACACATCAAACTCTACCCTAGTCTAAGCGGTTATGCGTGATCACCTCGGGATTGAGATTAATCCATATATGATCATCTTGTGATTCGATAAGACTTCTATCACGGAATTATATCGAGAACTCAAATCAAATCGGTCAGCCCTATATGATTATCATCATATATAAATGCCCCACTAGTACCCTATTACAGCCGATCTGGATAAAGATTGTCACACTAAAGTGTTCAGGCGCATCATTAGCAAATTAATCTTGAGACCCGTACTCAGATTAATAAACGCTACGGACTAAGTTAATTTTAAGTACATCTCACTAACTCAATCCTCTTGTGTATAACTATACAGTGAGTTATGTGATTACATAAACGAGGTACTTAGGGTTTTCAGTAGTGTCTTAATTATAAGCATACATGCATATAATAAGATGAATTATTAATTCTGTCCTAAAACAATTATATAATTGTCTTTCGGGCACTACACCTAACAAAAAATAATATTTGACGTGAAGTGGTGATTAGATTAAGAGTTTTTTTGTTAATATTTATTACACCACTTATTTAATTTAGACTATCTGAAAACTCTTATGTAATTACTACCGAAATTTGCAGCCAATTCCTCACCACTTAATGCTGAATACAAATTCTCAACCGGTGGACCTTTTTATTTTAGGGGGAATGAGGGAGAAGGACAAAAATATTTCATCAATTGAGTAGAAGGCGAGTTTTTGAAACTTTTGCATAAAGCGACAAAACTATTTATTCATCGGTCGAAATTCACTTGTGTTCAAAATTCTTTATTTAAATTCAACGCCGAAATTCATTGTCGAAATTCACTAATTTTCAAAATTCATTGTCGAGATTCACCGATTGATTCTCATCACAAAAAAATTCATCGTAAATTCACCGATTTTGGGATTCACTAGGAAGATTCATTTGATTTTAGGATTCAGCTTTGTTTGTCTTCTCATTTATAAAATTATGCATGATTGTCCTTCTCCTATAAAAAATATGTAGTTGTCATATTCTTAAAAATATTTCAGACAAGGTCCTTATCCCTAATTTTCCATTTATTTTATTTTTTTTGCATCTACAAACCCACGATTGTTACCCATGTTCCCATTGTTCTATCATTTATTTCCTTTATTACTAGTGTCAAATGTGAATCATATAATATTCCAGCGTTTTCTTTACCCATAAGATCATTGTTTAATACTTTTATATTTTTTTCTCATGAAATATAATTTTTTTGAAACTTATGAAATGTAAATTAAGTATAAATAATAATTTCATCAAAATATAAAAAATATTGATATATTGAATCATATGTTTTGAAAATATTTGAATATGTAAGTAGTAAATATTTTCTTGCCGTAAAAGCCAATACAATATTTTTATTTTATTTTTCATATTTCAAATACATAATTTTATCAAATAGTCTAAACTAATTTTATTATGTACCGATGTAAAACCAAAGATTTTTTAGATTGCAATATATTGTGTTATTATCAAACGGTCTACTCAATTTCAGTATTTAAATAATTCAATTGCTTAATCCTTTCAGACTTCCGATTTAACAAACGGCTGATGCTTAGTTTTTACCAAAAGAGCGAAAAATAAAAATACACATAATCATAATCGAGCTGACGCTAACAGGAGAACCATATTAGAAAGATCAAACAACTATATTTTGTTTAGAACATCTTTAGAATATATCAAAGAAGTATCAGAGTAGAAAAAATGTAATTTACCTGTAAATGGAAAATGTATTTTATATGCCGATGAATTCTTTCAACTCGATCATGATTGTCATAAGCATGATCTTTAGCTCAACAATCTCTATATTGCTTTTCGGTGGCGGATCCAGCATGAATATCCAGCGGGGTCCGTAAATATTTAATCCAGCGGAGTGCGTAAATATTTAACACAGTAAATATTTTTTTTCACGGAGTTTGAAATATTTTTCTATAGGTAAAATGTAGAGTATTTCTATTTTTAACGGGGTCCGTGGACCCCCCTATAGTAAGGGTAGATCCGCCCCTGGTGCTTTTAGCTGATCAATATTCTTCGTACAACGTCCTTCCGGCCTGCTCAAACTCCTCATGCCATTGCCACTGCCACTGCCACTCTGCCTTTGCCACTCCCTTCATTTGTAGATAAGAATAAATAAATAAATAAATAAATAAGAAAAACAACACAACAGTTTACTCAAAATAATGATAATAGCATTTGAAACTAAGCAGCATACTTGTGTGGAGAGTGTATGTTGAGGTGAATTGACAGGTGAAACGATCAGAACCACACAGTTTAAATATAGACTTGCTAACAGAAAAGTGTATCCAAGGATAATTATTATTGATGATTGTGCCTTAGTACATATAGTTAATAGGATAGGACACATGTCACTACTACATTACACCACATGTCTAGTAGAATCTATCCTAGATAATGTAAATCTGAATATTACAATCAAGTCCCTCAATATCTAGATAATGCCAAATACTCTAACATCCCCCCTCAAACTAAATGTGGGTGATGTTCTACATTTAGTTTGGATCGAAAAGGCACAAAAGCAGTTGCAGACAAGGCTTTTGTAAAGATATCTGCAGGCTGCTCATTAGATGGGATATAGTTAACCACCAAATCACCTTTAATGACTTGATCTCGAACATAATGCACATCTATCTCAATGTGCTTCGTCCTAGCATGAAAAACAGGATTTTGTGCTAGGGAATTGGCACTGATGTTGTCACAGTACAACACTGGTGTAGAAGTGAGCTGAATACCAAGTTCCTTCAGGAGTGATTTGAGCCATGTAATTTCTGCTGCAGCATTAGCCAAACTCCTATATTCTGATTCTGTACTAGATCTAGAGACCACATGTTGTTTCTTTGAGCTCCAAGTCACAAGAGAATCACCAAGGTACATACAGTGACCAGCAACAGATCTTCTGTCATACTTACAACAGCCCCAATCAGCATCACTGTATCCTGTCAGTGAAGTAGCAGCATCAGTATATGCTGTCAGATCAAGTGTGCCCTGTGCTTTGAAGTGCATGCCAAGATCCATGGTTCCCTTTAAGTATCTGAGGACTCTTTTCAGAGCTTGCCAATGAACATCACTGGGTGAATGCATAAATTGACTCAAGGTATTTATGGCAAAAGCTACATCCTGGTCTTGTAAAGGTTAGTCTTGAAGGGCACTATGACACTCTGTACAAGGTAGGATTCTTCATGGGAGTTCCTTCTTCAGGAAGAAAGGACTTACCTGTCACCATAGGAGTAGGGCAAGGTTTGATATTATCCATATTGAGTTTATGCAGCAGCTGTTTGAGATAGTGTCTTTGAGTCAAAAGTATACCACTGTTGTCTCTGTGAGCTTCAACACCAAGAAAATGACTGAGTGCTCCCAAATCCTTCAAAGGAAATCTGTTATTGAGCAGTCTGATGAACTTCTGGATAGCATCAACACTGTTTCCAGTAATGAGGAAATCATCAACATATACCAATACATACAGAAGTGTTTTGTTGTGTCTCAGAATAAAGAGAGATGTGTCTGATACAGACTGAGTGAAGCCCTATTGAATTAGTTGAGTCTTGAGTTCCTCAAACCATGCCCTAGGGGCTTGTTTGAGCCCATATAGGGCCTTTTTCAAATGGCAGACATGACCAGGTTTGGTGTTGTCAATGAAGCCTTCAGGTTGGGGCATGTACAATGACTCATACAAAGATCCATTGAGGAAAGCATTATTGATATCAACTTGATGAATTCCCCAATTTAAGGAAGCAGCTAAAGATAATACAACTCTTATTGTCCCTGCCTTGGCCACAGGACTGAAGGTTTCTGTATAATCAATGCCCTCATTCTGATTGAATCCTTTAGCCACTAATCTGGCTTTGTACTTTAGGACACTGCCATCTGGTTTCAACTTGGTTTTGAAGATCCATCTGATCCCAACCAGATTCTGGGAAGGATCATGTGGCACCCGATTCGTGTGTTATTCGAATCGGTGCTTGATATTCATCTTGCATAGCCTGGAACCATTTGGATCTCGCCATGGCACGGGACACAGAGGTAGGTTCTAAAGTGGCATCTGGTTCCATAACAGTGGTCAAGGTGAAGATTTTTTTTGGTTTAGATATACCACTCTTGGCTCTTGTTTGCATCGATGTTTTGGTGGAGAAGGATTTGGAAGAGGATGTTGAGGATGTTGAGGATGAGTCAACTGGGTGTGGGATATTAGAGGTGAAGACATAGGAGTTGGAGGAGCGGGGAGACTCATCATGAGGAAAGGATGATGGATGAAGCTGGTGTAACTGTGTTATCTGGTGATGTGGGTATATCTTGGTGAAGGTGAAGCGGGACTAGCATTTGTACTACGTCATGGCACCCTGGCTTGATGAACCTGCAGAAGAAGTATAACTAGGAACATAGGACATAGTATGAGGCACAACAGAACCAGACATAACATCAGCAGTACTATGAGGATGCAACATCTTATAGGGAAATTCAAACTCATTGAATTTAACATGTATAGAAACATAAACTCTGCCATTAGTATCCATACACTTATGACCTTTGTGAGTGTGACTGAGACCTAAGTACACACATTTCTGAGTATGATACTGGACCTTTTGGGTGTGATAAGGTCTGAGATAAGGATAGCAAGTACATCCAAAAGTTTTGATCAGTTTTAAGTCTGGTTTCTTGTTATATAGGGTTTCAAAAGGGGATTTGTTATGAAGCACAGGTGTGGGAAGTATGTTTATAATAGAGACTGCATGATGAAAACTGTCCCACCAGTATTTCAAGGGTAAGGATGACTGAGCAAGAAGTGTGAGACCAGTTTCAACTATATGCCTATGTTTTCTTTCAGCCCTTCCATTTTGTTCATGAACATGTGGACAGGGGTGCCTGAATTTAATCCCATGATCAGCCAAAAAGGACTCAAAACTTCTATATTCACCCCCCCAGTCAGACTGGACAGTTTTAATGGTGGTGTTAAGAGTGTTTTCAACCAGTTTTTTGAATTTAACAAAAGTGGCTAAAGCATTAGACTTGTGTTTTAAGGGATAAATCCATGTGAATCTACTAAAGTCATCAATAAAGTGTATGTAATAAGTAAAACCAAAGATAGATTGGTAGGCGAGCCCCAAATATCGAGTGTGAACAAGGTCTAAAGCATGAAGCGACATGACTAGTAGAAGAACCAAGTGGTACAGCATGAAGTTTGCCAAACTGGCAAGCATCACAGAAAGAAAGATTGCCATTAATGGCTACACCATAATTAGAAGCAACTTTATTTAAAATTCTTAGACTAGGGTGCCCTAATCTTCTATGCCAAACATCAGGACTAGTCTCATTAGGCAAAATAGAAACAGTAAAACTACTAGGAGCAGCAAACTTGGATTGAAGGGACCTCTTGAAGCTGGTTGATTCTTCAACGAAAAGATTTGAATCGATATAGGCCATTTGCCGGGTTCCTTCCGAAGTACTCTCTTTGACACTTTGTCCTTCACAAAACATTTAGAGCCATGAAACTCAACAAAAACATTATTGTCAGAGGTTAGTCTGGAAATGCTAATCAGATTCTTTTTGATGTGAGGTACATGTAAAATATCATTCAAATGCATATGTGGTTCAATGACAGAATGTCCAGTGTGTGCTATGTGCAGTTTTTGACCATTACCAACAGTTAGGGAGTCCTTACCATCATATTCAGATTTGATCTGCAGGTTTGCCATGTCTGATGTAACATGGTTGGTTGCTCCAGAATCTGCATACCAACTTGGATCTCCAACCATTTCAGGTGTTGTAAGGTAGGCATCTACTTGCCTATTTCCACTGTTTTGATTGTTCTGAGAGTTGTTGTTTGACTCATACCTATGCCAACATTCTGATGCAATATGCCCAACTTTGAGGCATATTTGACAGGTAGGTCTTGGTCCATTTCCAGTGCCTCTACCATTGCCATTGCCTCTACCATTGCCATTGCCTCTACCCCCACCTCTGGATCTGCCACCCCTACCAGATCCTTGTTGGTTTCTTCCTCTGCCATTGTTCTGAGTTCTGGAACCTCTGGTTCCTCCTTGATACATTTGAGCAACTTGAGCACTGGACTGAGACAAATCTAGTGGTGATGAAGGATTAAACCTTGCAATGAGGCGTTCATGTGTTAATAGTTGAGACTGTACTTCAGCCCAAGATAAAGAACCAACTCGAGATGTGATGTTAACAATTACAGATTCATACTCCTTGGTGAGACCTCCAAGAGTAGCCAAAATCAACTCAGATTGAGAAATTGGATATCCAGCTGAAGCCAGTTCATCTCCATGTGTCTTCATTTGAGCCAGGTAATCGGCCATAGATTTGGCTCCTTTCTCAGTTTTGATAAGAGCATCCTTTAATTCCAAGATTCTTGACTCAGCACGACTGTTATGAAGAACTTCAAGGGTATGCCAGACTTCAGCAGCTGTACCACAACCGACCACTTCAAGGAGTGCTTGTTCGGTCATGGAACCAAGCATCCATCCAAGTAACAACGCATCCATGGTCTCCCACTCATCAAATGCTGGATTCTTGATAGGTACTGTTGGATTTCCTGTAGAATAGACATATTCTGGTGGTTTTGGTCTTGATCCAAACACATGTCCTTCCAGACGATGGCCTCTGATAACTGGAAGAATCGAATACTTCCACAGCAAGTAGTTTGTGCGATTGAGCTTGACTGTGAAGTTAGGAGTTAAAGTGCCTCCAAACGGAGGAGTGTGAGTAACAGAGGGTAGATTTGAAGAGAAGGGAGATGATCGGAGGAGGGTGGACGGTGTAGCACCGGAAAATAGAGGAGCTGTAAACGGGACAGTGGATGAATAGCTCAGGCTAAGAGAAGGAAGAGTTTGAGCTGATGTTTGCCCGATAGATGTAAGAGGTGGAGCTGCATGTGGTGGCGTTTGGGTGGTTGTTGATGCAGGAGCAGTAGTTGTGCTTCTTGCCGGAGCTGAGCTCCCTGTGGCGGCCATAGCCGGAGAAGAAGGATGGCTCTGATACCAACTTGCTAACAGAAAAGTGTATCCAAGGATAATTATTATTGATGATTGTGCCTTAGTACATATAGTTAATAGGATAGGACACATGTCACTACTACATTACTGTGGCATATACAGTAGAATCTATCCTAGATAATGTAAATCTGAATATTACAATCAAGTCCCTCAATATCTAGATAATGCCAAATACTCTAACATATAGAATGAAACTGTGTGATTCATATTGAACCACACAATGTCTCCATACAAGTATTTCCCCAAATAAGTGTGGTTCGCCATATTTATACGGAGAGCAAAAATTTTTATTTTTCTTATCCATATAGAGAACAAATTAAAGTGGGCTAAATAGCTGTTGGTTGCAATGGCTTCAATATTCAATAACCTAAAATTTAAAGGAATTTCTTTTTTTTAATAAAAAACACAAAAAAGAAAGAAAGAAAAAAAATTAGCCTAGCAGTGCGGAAAATCCAAGATTAAACAAACTAATATGTTATCAAGCCTGATAGAAACATCCACAGAATCAAGATGATGCTCTGTGGATCTCATGAATTATGTGAAAACAAAATCACCCCATGAATATCTTCGACCTTTTCGTCGATGGCATTGCGAAAATACGAATAAAAATCAGAGATGATCAAAATTTTCATCTCATCAGATAACAAAACATAGTAAAAATCGAACATGTTAGAAAAACAAAATATAAATATCAAACAAACCAACGTGAATAACCACTTACCTATATTGGATCAGACAACCGGGGAAAAGATCAATAGCCCGCGAGAAGGAAAACTTTCTTCCATTTTTGCATCTAACTTTTTTTCGTAAAATGTCCTCAATTTTATCCTACTCAGCTGAAACACCACAATATATAATCATGACAATAGTATACCAATCAAATTCAATTGAAACAGAAAAATCAATTGAGACATGCACTCAAAAATCTTATGAAGAATCCTACAAAAACACGTCCACATATATTTTAAAGGACAAAGAAAATGAAGCAAAAATCGTCGGCTCAAAGCAAAGAAGAGGATAGTCCAAAATGCTTACCATATCCTCGCCGACACCCAAGAAAACAAAGATAATTATGCTTTAAATCCAGAAAACAGAGCACGTTCATTATGCCATTATCCAGTTTCAGCACCTGCTTGCACAACAACACCGTCAGCACGAAAAATATGTGGGAAAAAAATCAGAATAAAGTTTAGGGTTTATTACTTAAAAGTATAGTTTTTTATAATTATTAGCCCCATAAGGACATAAAGGAAACTGTTGGACTTATAAGGACACATTTTATGTAACATTCCTAAATTACCCCTTTCAACCCCAGCATTGTTCCACTTTTCCCTCTTTCTTTTAATCTTTTTCCTCGGCGACTCTCCCACCTCTACCACCACCATTGCTCTCACTCCCACTCCTCCATTCAACCTCGCTTCCTTCTTCTCCGATTCTCTCTAATTCCGATCCCAGTTCTTATTAGCTTTTGCTCTCTGTACATCAATGCGTTTAGGTGATGCATTTGGATCTGATTTGCTGTTAGATTTACCGGGAACGGCACTGCCCGGAGAAGAACGAGTTGTTGAAATGCAGGATATCCGCTCCGTTCGAATTGTCAACCCGTCGAAAGACGATTTGTAAAGCGACTAGAAAGAAGGTTAGCTTTCATAGCGAGCTGTATTTTTATAGGTTTGACTGCAGTTTCAGACGTGAGCCCGTGATTTTGTTGAAGCTAAGGTCCAGTCTTGTCAAACTGGTAAGTGAATTCACTGAACTCGGGACTGACCCCGAAAGAGAATTTGAAGAAAGTCAAGTATTTCAAGGGCTTTTAGAGCAGTTAAAGAAGTGGGATCCAGCCGGAGAATGAATTCAATCGGAGAATGGGTTTGTTTCTAGGTATCTGTGCTAATTGTATTTGTGTAGCATTTTTGGTCTCGCTTTGTATCTTCAGTCTGCAAAACCTGAACTGTTATAGTTTGTTTTGGACTGAACCTATAGACTGTGTTTGAACTGCATTTGCTGTACTGCTCATAGTAATCTGCAGCCTTGTTATCTTTGTTTCTTGGACTGAACTTGCAAACTGAATTGTATCAAACATTTGTAATATGTAGTACATTTGTCATCTGCTTTTGTTTTGTAATCTTTTGTTTAACTGTTGCATCTATTTGGAATTAATCTTGAACAGCCTTGTAATCACTTTTGCAGTAACTTTCAAATAACATATCCCTTACTCTTTGTCTTTCGGATTAACTAAATCTCCTTCTGTTATTAATCTGATCTTTGTTGTATCAAGGTGTCTTAAAGAACATGATCTGTTTTGTTTAATCTGAGCTGCTTGCTTTATGATCTGAGTCCTAAATTTGTGCTTTTTGCATAATTCACGCATATAAAGTGAAAGTTTGTGTAAGTTTTTTTCGTGCACTTATCTGAGAACGTCACTATAAGTTGGAGTCAAGGCATTTGCAATCTGTTTTGAAGAAATTATATTGACTTAGTATTAATTAGTTTGCTTAACTTAGGTTGTTCATTTAAATACATCCTGCAAAGTGCTGTATTTGTTTTGGTCATACAGAAACATTTTTGCAACTTGCTGTCTCCGTTGCTTTTATCACAATAAATTAATCCCTTTTGATCACTTAGGTTTTATAAAACAAGCGAATAGTTAATTAAGTGAGTTTCTGCACTTAATTACTATTACTTGTGTTGTCATTGAAAAAGAGCTTAAAAATTCACCAAACACTCTATTACTTGTGTTATCAAGATGTTGTTTTAACTTCCTTGGACACATAAGTCTCTTTGAGCTGCACATAATCCTAAATAAATTTGATGCACATTGATGTCAATGCAGATGTCACTGCATACATTAGACAATTAATGAAGTGACATTGATGTCACTGTAGATGTCACTGTAGATGTCACTGCATACATTAGACAATTAATGAAGTGATATTGATGTCACTACATAAATCGATACAATAAGACGTCACTGAAAAAATCTATACAATAAGCCGTGTCTCTGCATCGTGGTGTCTCTGCATCACGGTGTCTCGCAATCGCGTGTCACTTCATCGCGGTGTCTCGCGATCGGGGTGGTCAGCGATCACGGTGTCACTTCATCGCGGTGTCTCTGCATCACGGTGTCTCTGCATTGCGGTGTCACTTCATCGCGGTGTCTTTGCATCGTGGTGTCTCTGCAATGCGGTGTCACTTCATCGCGGTGTCTTTGCATCGAGTTGCCACATCATCGCGGTGTCTCTGCATTGCGGTGTCATTCATCGTGGTGTCTCTGCATTGCGGTGTCTCTGCATTGTCAAATGTTATAACATCGTGATGGCTCTGCAATGAGGCGTCTCTGCATTGCGGTGTCACTTCATCGTGGTGTTTATTTTGGCCAAAAGAGCGTTCGGACAGGTGTTCGTATTTTGGCCATAACTTTCGGCCCCGATGTCCGTTTTGAGCGCAGGACCCCATTTCGGAAAGCTCTCTCCGATGGCGACGTCATGGTGAATGCCAAAGGCCGTTCACAGCTTTTTTGAGGCCAAAATCAGCTGTTTTCCCTTCTATTTCGGCCGCCGAAGATTTTGCACGTTTTTCACATTTTTCTTATTTTATTACGAATTCAATAAAGATCCGATTCCGGATCCGTGATTATAGCACCTTGATTTCCGCGCTGATTTATTTCCGTAATAAATTCTGTAAGTTTATATTTATGGAAAGTTTCGTATTCTGAAACCCTATTTGTGAGTTCATCTCTTTTCTCGCTTCCTTTTTGCTTTTCCTAATACGCTCCGGCATCACGTCACTGCATAATTCGACATAAGACGTCACTGCATAAAGTAATACCGTTGGAATGAAATCATATTCCATCCCTCCATTGCCAAACAAGCCAAGTTGATACAATGTAATGAAAAAAGTATTCCATTTTCCATTACCGCAATCCAAACACGCCATTAGAGTTTCTCTGTTGCCAAACAAACCAAATTGATACAATTAATGAAGTGACATTGATGTCTGACGATGCTGGATTTCGTCTATGAATAAATCCGGGCCGTTTAATCTAGGGATGATTGAATCAAGGATGGTTTTGGGGATGATTTAGATCGAGCACTGAGAGTCTCTCAAGGTTGCCTACGTATCTGTTATGTTCCAGGAATCAAGTCACACGTAGTTCCTGGAAGTGTATATTTATAGGGAGTTCATTACCCTAACCCTAAACCATGTCGGTTTGGGTAAAATACCGTATTAGCCCTTTGGGCTTTTACTAGCTTATATGGGCTTTGCCCATCGCCCTAGTTATCCTATGGATAATGGGCCTCTTGGTAGTGCGGACTCGTCCTCGAGGCCGACTTAATCGACTTGCGTTAGTCGAGCTCGGGACCCTTATCCTACACCGCTTAGAGTCGATTGTCGTATTATTCGAGTCGGGAACCGACCGCATATGGACGTTTGTTCGTATGGCGGGGACCAACCGTGAGGCCCATCGTCTCGGTTCTCTCGATCATGTCGGGTTGTCGATATCTCAACTCGTAACTTCGACCCTTGGGCTATCACTTATTCTCGTTTCGGAGGACTATCTCGTGACGCCACGTGGAGGTGCGATATTCGGTATCGTCATAAGCCCCCTGATCTATCTCGAGCTCTTGAGGTCGTCCGATCTGTCAAAGGTGTATCTCGCCACTTTGTCATCCAATGCTCGAATTTAAATCGCCTGCGGACTTACTATTTAAGCCTTGACATTCCTATCCCGCCGGACATTGAAATGCCTTGACTTTATTATATAGTTGAGCATTATCCACGGGCGGACTTAGCTTATTTGCCTTGACCTTTTGTCCCGTCGGATTGAAAGGGCCTTGACATTGTTAGAAAATGAGCCTTGATCGTATCGATTTTAGTATTGTCCGACTTGCGGACTTAACTTATCTATACTTAGGCATAGTATTTCCTCAGTTGTCGGCATGCCAATGTCGAGGAACTATCGATTCCCGTCTGTTCGACCTGGTGAGAAGAACCCAATGGGAGAGCTTTAAGAGCCTGGTAGGGGTCTTCCCAGTCGGAATTCACGCAATTGTCTTCCTTGCCTTAGCATTTTTTGGACTTTTCTTTGTTGTTGCGTAGTAGAGGAGATGCCCCCTGGTCGTCTCTTTTCGTTTGTCGAAATCGATGCCCTTTAATTTGCCGATATATATTTCCGCCACGATGTCCTAGTAATTCATGTCTAAAAAGGCGGTAATGCGTGGATCGCTCGGATCTCGGCGTCGTGGTGTTTCTTTGTCGTTCATGACTCATGACACATGACTGCCGAGAGATTTGGACATGATCTGAACTCGATGCCTTAGCTTTTTGGTTCCATGGAACTTTTAGCTTTAGTGGCTGTCGATTGAAATGATCATGTTGCCCGACCTCGATGCCCTGGTAAATCCTCTCCTTTAGGAGTCAGATTACGTCGCTGTTGACTCGGACTTCGATGCCATTGCGTTTTCGTCCCATTAGGACTTATAGACGTTGGATGTCGACACTGTAGGAGTCCGACTTGCGGGTCCTCGTAGACCGTTGAGTAGATTCTTTGGGGAGTGGATTCTCGAGATACGTAAGATACTAGTCAAAAAGTCACAATAACCGTGGGGATAGCTCCCGAAATAAGAATGCTCGTCCCGCCATGCTCGGCTAGGAGAGTTCCAAGATAAGATAGGTCGATCCCGACGTGGGGAGAGTTCCTGAAATAAGGAGGCTCATCCCGCCACGCTCGGCTAGGAGAGTTACAAAATAAGATAGTATTAAGATGAGATGCCGAGTCGAACTCAGACTTATTAAAGATGCGCTCATCGGTGAGCTCCAAATACGATGCCGAGCTTTATTTTGCTTCAATTTTGCAAGATTTTATTTCCTCTTCTTTCACGTGTCGATGCTTTTTTAGCTCTTCGCTTGTCGAGCCTTTGGCTCTGTTCGCTTTTTGCTTTATCGATATCGTGTTGCCCCCCAAGTGTATTATGAACCTCTGGTTCTTATTGCACTTGTGATCGGCCCGCTTGCCTTAGCCTTTTTGTCTCATAGACTTATTCGACTTCCGGCTGAGCGTTTTAATTCGATCGTGTGAATCGCCTCTCGACCTTGGCCTTTTTCGCCCTTTGGGCTCGTTTGGCGCTCGGTTGGGACAGGTGGTCCGACTATGTGAACCGTCCTTTGTCCAGGCCTTTTTCGCCATTTGGGCTCATTCGGCTTTCGACTGGGACAGGTGGCCCGACTATGCGAACCGTCCTTTGTCCAGACCTTTTTCGCCTTTTAGGCTCATTCGGCTTTCGACTGGGACATTTGGCCCGACCATGCGAACCGTCCTTTGCTTTAGCCTCGTTCGCCTCTTGGGCTCGTTCGGCTTTTAGCTTGGACCTTTGGCCCGACCCTGCGAACCGTCTCTATGCCTTTGCATTCGTCGCCCATTAGGCTAACTTTACATTTGGTCATCTTGAGATGTCCGACTTGCGGATTTACGTACTCGTTGTTGAATATTTGCCAGGGTGTAGTCCTTTGGACTTAATTCCCTTGCCCTCTCGAAGTGTAGTATGAGTGCATGACTCATGGTACACTTGAATACGAGTCGACCTAGCTTTGTATTGCCTCGTGGGGCTTGACTTGGCTATTTGGTCGGAGCTCGATTCGATTATCGTGCCTCGTCGGGCTTATGAACCGGTCGAATTAAATAACTCCTTATTCGACTATCGCACCCGTGGTGCTTATGAACCGGTCGAATAAGGTATCCATCGTCGGGATCTTCCAACCGCCCGCATCGTGGCTTATCGGCGATTGGGAGTGATATAAGCACCGTCATTGACTTAGCTTTATTCACTATTTTATTCAGACTTCAACATGTCGAGGATTCGTAGATAAGATAGCTCGACCCTCCAGTTCGGTAGGGTGAGTTCCAAAATGATATAGCTCGACCCACTAGTTCGGTAGGGTGAGTTACAAAATAAGGAAGCTCGACCCGCCAGTTCAGTAGGATGAGTTCCAAAATAAGATATCTCTACCCGCCGTTTCGGTAGGGTGAGTTCCAAACAAGATAGCTCTATCCGCCATTTCGGCTAGGTGAGTTCCAAGATAAGATGGCTCGACCTTCCAAGGGTCGAGTTTCCAAAATAAGATAGTTCCCAAAATAAGAATGCTCGTCCCGCCATGCACGGCTAGGAGAGTTCCAATGCTCATCCCGCCATGCACGGCTAGGAGAGTTCCAAAAATAAGAATGCTCGTCCCGCCATGCACGGCTAGGAGAGTTCCAAGTATGATGCCGAGTCGAGCTCGGATTTAGGCAAGACGAGTCCGTAGATCTCGGATGCCGGTGCTCGATATCTCGAGTCTTTATGGTGCAATGTATTTGTAATAAAAATCATTGCACATATAATAAAGGCTTACAAAGTATTTAAGAATTTCAAATGACTATTGTAAGAACCTGGAGAGCTAAAGAGCTCGGCTCGATCCTTGGAGCTCGAGAACGTGCTTCGTGGATAGCTAGACACGGTAGATAATTCGCAGCTTTCACGGACCCCACAGCAGCGTCTTTCCGGTGGCAATCAAACCTCAAAACGGATTCCGATCGGCGTGAAATTTGGACGAATTGTTCTTCCCTCACTTTTCTATGATTTGACCGGTGGAATTGTCCTTTCGACGGCTCAATCTCCGGGAATAGGCCGCCGATCCGGCAGCTGCTGTCCAGAATCCTGCTGCGGTTTTGGTGCCCGCCGTAACGTTTTGCCACGATCGAGAAATCAATCGAACTCCGATCGGCCTGAAATTTTGAGGGCTTGTTCGGTCCTCCTAATCCATGATTCTTACCGGTGGGATTGTTGTTCCAACGGTTGAATCGGCGGGAATAGGCTGCCGATCTGTCTGCTTCCAATTAGGCTTCTGATGCGTTTTTAATACAGCAGCCACTTCTTTGTGATGATCGGGTGATTAAACGAACTCTGATCGGCCTGAAACTTTTAGGTCTTGTTCGTTCATAATAATACTTGATTCTGACCGGTGCGATTGTTTTTCCAACGGTTGAATCGGCGGGAATAGGCTGCCAATCTGTCTGCCCCCAATTAGGGTTTTGCTGCGTTTTTGATACAGCAACAACTTCTTGGAGATGATCGGGCCATTAAACGAACTCTGATCGGCCTGAAATTTTGAGGGATCGTTCTTCTCTCCATTTTCTTCGATTTGACCGGAGGAATCTGCATTCCAACGGTTCAATCTTCATAAATCAGCCGCCGAACTTGCTGCGTTTTTTGCCTTATTTTCCCATTAACATAATCACCACCACTCCTTGATCCATCACCGATAGAAGGCCCTCCTTCTAGCGCCAATGACGATTTGGATTTCGTCTATGAATAAATCCGGGCCGTTTAATCTAGGGATGATTGAATCAAGGATGGTTTTGGGGATGATTTTAGATCGAGCCTGAGAGTCTCTCTCGGGTTGCCTACGTATCTGTTATGTTCCGGGGAATCAAGTCACACGTAGTTCACGGAAGTGTATATTTATAGGAGTTCATTACCCTAACCCTAAACCATGTCGGTTTGGGTAAAATACCGTATTAGCCCTTTGGGCTTTTACTAGCTTATATGGGCTTTGCCCATTCGCCCTAGTTATCCCATGGATAATGGGCCTCTTGGTTGGTGCGGACTGCGTCCTCGAGGCCGACTTAATCGACTTGCGTTAGTCGAGCTCGGGACCCTTATCCTACATTGCTTAGAGTCGATTGTCGTATTCCCGAGTCGGGAACCGACCGCATATGGACGTTTGTTCAGTATGGCGGGGACCAAGCTGTGAGGCCCATCGTCTCGGTTCTCGATCATGTCGGTTGTCGATATCTCAACTCGTAACTCGACCCTTGGGCTATCACTTATTCTCGTTTCAGGAGGACTATCTCGTGACGCCACGTGGAGGTGCGATATTCGGTATCGTCAATGTCACTGCAGATGTCACTGCACACATTAGACAACTAATGAAGTGACATTGATGTCACTGCATACATTAGACAACTAATGAAGTGACATTGATGTCACTACATAAATCGATACAATAAGACGTCACTGAATAAATCGATACAATAAGACGTCACTGCATACACCGATACAATAAGGTGTCTCTGCATTGTGGTGTCTCTGCATCGCGGTGTCTCTGCAATGCGGTGTCACTTCATCGCGGTGTCTCTACATCGGGGGTGTCTCTGCATCGCGGTGTCTTTGCAATTCGGTGTCACATCATCGCGGTGTCTTTGCATGGCGTTGTCACTTCATCGCGGTGTCTCTGCATCGCAGTGTCTCTGCATTGCGGTGTCATTTCATCGTGGTGTCTCTGTAATGCGGTGTCTCTGCATTGTGGTGTCTCTGCATCGTCAAATGTTATAACATCGCATGCGGTGTCTCTGGATCTGGTGTGGTCAATGCATCGTGGTGTCACTTCATTAAGGTGTATCTGCATCGCGGGTGGTCACTACGTCGATGTATCACTTCATCGAGGTGTCTCTGTAATGCGGCGTCTCTGCATCACAATGTCTCTGCATCGGGGGTGGTCACTGCATCGTGGTGTCTCTGCATCGCGGTGTCACTTCATTGCGGTGTCGCTTCATCGCCGTGTCTCTACATCGCGGTGTCACTTCATCACGGTGTCTCTGAATCGTGATGGTCATCGCATCGGGCGTCGTGGTGGTCAATGCATCCGGATGGTCATTGCATCGAAGTCGTCAATGCATCGTGGTGGTCAATGCGTCGCGGTGGTCATTGAATCGTGGTGGTCAATGTATCGCGATGGTCAATACATCGGTTAAAATAAAAAAAAAAAAAAAAAAAAGCAGCAGCGCGAAAAAAAAAAAAAAAAAAAAAAAAAAAAAAACCACAGCTCCATATTATAGTGCAATGATTGGGAAAGGAAAAAAAAAAAATCAGCGCCTCTTCTCCCCTTCTTTTATTATTATTTTTTTTTTCTTTTCATTAAGGGTATTTGAGTCTATCTATCTAATTTGTGTCCTTATAAGTCCAATGATTCTTTTTTATCCTATATGTTCAATAAATTCATTTGTGTCTTTTGGTGCCTTTACTATAAAGTTTAATAAGGTCTAAAAAAGCAGTAAAATTACCAAGAATCCATTTGTTTTTCATCGCCACTTCGGCGAGATTCCTCTTTAGGCGTTCAAAGTATTCTAAAGATCATCAGCTAGTCTACCTATCGGAGGTCTTCCGGCAACGTTCCAAGTGCCGACAAAGACTCTTGGAATATAGACTATAGTATATAATTATTATTTTATATATTTATTGTTAACTCATTTTAAATAAAAGCTATCAATTCATTTAAGATACCAATTATTAAAGTTTATCATGATATTTTCCTTTTAGTTTCAGTTACAAATAAAGGATGTTTTATAGTCATTTACTAAAAATAAATAGGTGCCCCCCTTAATATTCTATATATAGGTAACTGTTTTCAAAAAAAAAAGTTCATTATCCAACTTTAGCCTTTTAGAGTTAATCAAACACAGCTTCTTCACCATGACACTATTGTCACCACCATCGTCCTCCATACACCCATCTCTGCCATTTTTATTTTATAAAGAAAATCCATTTGTGCTCCACACCGTAGTATCGGCACATCAGTACAATCGATTCATCACTTTTATTTTAAAGGGAGCAAACGACCAAACCAAAATTGTTTTCTAAACCACTAATGTTTGATTAAAAGGCTTGCACTAATGCGGGAGTATGTCTCGAGAATTTCGTCCGTCGGACACAGCTACATAGACTATGTGAGTTCTTATTTTAAGTAAAAGCCAAAATGTGTTTTTATTAAAATATTTTAATTGTATGTATTTTATATATATATATATATATATATATATATATATATATATATATATATATGATGCTAAATTAAGCACCACTGATTTAACAGGGCTAAATATAATCTAAGGATGAACTAAGAAGAATAAGGACGGCTAAGATAATAGTAGAGATAGGGCTCTTTAGGGTTTTGCGGCTAAGCCCAAGAATGTATCTCGGGTTGCCTACGTATCCTGTGTATTGTCCAGGAATCAAGCCTTACGTAGTTCCTGGAGTGGTGTATTTATAGTCATAAATCCGCATAAAGCCCTGAATTATAAGGCGGTGATGTCTATTGACGTTAATAACCCTTATTGGGCCTAACCCCTTTCCCAAGTAATCTCATGGATACTGGGCTTGTGAACTTGGGCCGGACTTCTGGTCTCGACTCGAATATATCCGACATGGGTATTCGAGATGAGACACTTGCATAAGTTGCTGGCTGTTATGGTTTTCATTGACACTTGTCTTGTTCAACCCGAGGTGGTCATTATAGGATTCTTTAAAACGCCAGCTGGACCGATCATATAATTCCACGTGGAGAGGTGAAATCCCGTATCGTCATAAGCCCCCCAGATCGGAGAGAAGCCTCTCTCGTGTGCTGAAGTTGGATCTGGAAATTTGAATTATCTTTCGATGTGCGCTCTTCTTTAAGCGGGAAAACAGCTGTCCCCTTAGTCGATGTAGGCTGTCGTAGGATGACGTCATGCCCTATTACCATTAATGAGCGCAGGGAACGAAGCATTCTTATTGGTCCATCCGGGGGTTTTATCCTTGATTACCGCGCCTCCAACTCTATAACTGCCCCAAATCTTGTCTTTTCAAATCATTTGGAAGATTCGTGCAGCATAAAAGAGGCCTTGGCACCGGAGTCTCTTATTTGCCATTCAAATTCCCTGCTTTATCCGAAAAAACTCAAGTAAGCCATTCTTCATTTAGTTTCTTTCTTCTTTTTTTTTATTTCCTTTACCTCTTCTCAATCCTATGTCTAGTAGTGAGAGTGATTCTCAAAAGAAAAATAGGAAGGGATTTGTTGGGGGAGAAGAAAAAGAATCAGCGGAGAGGACAGTTTCTGAGCGACTTCAGGTTTCCGGTGAGAGGGTAGCTGGAGAAGAAGAGGAAGGAGGAGAGGAGGAATCGTCTTCTCGCCCTGGTGCCAATAAACGGAAAACTAGGATGAAAGGCCAGGGGCCTTATGGCTGTATGTCCATCTTAACCCCGGAAAAGGCAAAGGCCACTTGCATAAAGTACAGCATCCCCTACTCCCCTGAAAACATCAAAGTCTCTCACGGGAGACATCAGTACGCCAGTTATCCTCCCCATGGATTCTGTGCCATATACGAGGCCCAGTTGAAGGAAGGGTTAAGCTTTCCCTTAAATCCGGCCCTCATAGACGTCCTTTGCCATTATTAGATCAGCATCACGCAACTTGCTCCGAACGGAATTAGGAGTGTCATGGGTTTTGTGATAGCGTGTCGAATTGCGAGGGTCGAATTCTCGGTTCGTCTGTTCAGACAGTATTATTCGATCCAGTCCTTGCAAGATGCGGGATGGTACACTTTTCAACGGCGTCCCCTGGTCTCGGAATTTGTACGAAGGGTAACCACATCCCAGGGTGAGTGGAAGCCCTATTTTTTCTTTATCCGACATGGGATAGAAGACGCCGATATCCACACCTGGTATAAAAGGCCTAAAAAATGGCATGATAAGTTGGACTCCGATGCTCCCTCTGAGTGCAGGATCCTCGAGGGGGTTAGCCCCAATGTCACGACTCAAAATTTACATTCCTTATATCCTTTTACTGATATTGAGACGGCAGGTCCGGATGGTTATATAGAACTTGACGAGGACGTTCGCGTATTGTGTAGGGTTTTTATCCGCTCAATCGAGCTGCTATACTTCACGCCTTTCCTTTTTTTCTATTTATGTTTCAGTATTGTGAATCAATGTCGATCTTTTTTTCTTCGCAGTGGATTTTTTCTCAAAGCTGGAAGAGGTGGGTAAAGTGCCTAACCCCAAGAAAGTCGATCCCAATAAGATTCAGCAACTGGCGGGTATCGGGTCGAAGAGACCCATGTCTGGTACAATAATCTCTGGGGGTCAGAAGACACCCGCTCGATCCTCCACCCCCGCTTCGACATCCGATCTGTTAAGAGAGAAAGCTAACGATATCCTGGTAATTGAGCAGCCTGAAGGGAGTCTTGTCCCGAGAAAACGCCAGAAAACCACTGGAGTGAAACATGGAGCTGGAAAGGAAGCTCGTAAACTCCCTCCTCCAGACTCGAACCTGGTTGAATAGATCCCTGGGGTGAGTGTTGCCCAAATGGAAGCTATGGATCCTGAGGAATTGGATGACTATTTTTCGAAAAGCATTCGAGCTGTAAGCCTTCCTTTCTTTTTCTTGATTTTGGGATGTTTTTGTTTGTTTCCCGTATAAAGATCATTCATTTCCTTTGCAGGCTCGGCTAGCGACTAAAGTAGCTTTGAGCCGGATTGAGTCCACATTTGCTGTCTTGGATGAACAGAGGGAAATAATCAGCCGCCTGAACTCAGAGATCAAGAAGCGAAGTCTGGTATGAAAAATGTTGGTCCCAGATAAGGGTGAAACTATAGTCAGAGGGGGGGGGGGGGTGAATGACTATAGTGGAGTTTCAAAAAAATTTCTTATGTTTAAAAGCTTTTGGGCAGCGGATAAGTCCCTTCTTACTATGTTGTTTTCAAATCAGTTTAGACAATCACAGATATAAGTTATGATCTAGGCAATTTAAATAAATGCTGTAAAGTAAATTGCAGAAAGTAAATTGACACAAGGCTTATAGTGGTTCAGGGTGGTGTAATCCCTTAATCCACTCTTCTCCTGTGATGATTGGAGGAATTCACTATTGTTTTCACAGATACAAAAGTATAATTGTCCTTGACTTCCCAAGCTTCACAATATACAAGACTATCACTCATTGATTGCAACAACTTGATGATGATGCGATCTCTTTCTTTGCTCCTTGAGATCAAAATCCTTCAAAGGCTATATCACAGACACAACTCCTTCTCATTGCATCCGATTCGATTTGCTTGATTTGATGTGAATGAGATTCACAAACTTGCTTGATCAATCTCGGTCTTTGAATATAAAATTGTAGTTACGATGTCCGAGTTGATCTCTAGATAAGTCCTTGTAAGTTCAGAGAGAAGGCTTTTCAAATTGTGAGTTTTCGCTTACTTTTTGCTTTTGTTCATCGTTCTTTATTTTTCTGTCAATGCCTTCTATTTATAGCCTTGCATATCCTTGATTTGAAATTCCGTCCGTTGGCTAAATAATGAGGGAATGATCCTTGATTTTAATCTTGATTCCCCCTTAATTGTATTCTCCTAGATTTCAGTGATCGGATTTTTCCTTCAAATATATATAGCAGAAAATCCGTCCTTGATCCCTCTATTGATTGTGCATTTAATGCATGATCTTCTGAATCTTCATCATATTCCAAAATCTGATTTGGTAAGATTTACTTCGCCGTTCTCAGAGCGGTTGAGTGATTCATTTGACTTCGCCGTTCTAGATCTTCCTTCACCGTTTTGTCTTCACTCAGCTGAAAGTCAGTTTACTACGCCGATTCACTGTTTTCTTCATTGTTTAAGTATGAGGAGAATCTTATACTTCACTGATCCTTGATTGGGGTGAGATCAGTGTACACCATATTTGAATATTAAGTTTCAACACTTGAAACATAACTTTGACTTATCCAAGGTCATCACAGACTTCCTTGGTTATAAGTCAGACCATAATGTCTTCATTACTTCTCTGCTGGTGCTTGGCTGGCTTCACTCTGCCGAAAGTCTGTTTTTACTTTGCCGTCCTACCAACTAGTATAGTACTTGTCTGACTCAACTTATACAACATGTCAGACTCTAAGTAAAGACTTATACAGAGAATTCTAACTTATTTCAGGCTTGCTATAACAGGTAGTATGGCCATCATCAAAACATAATAAAGTGTTCCTAACAATTTCCCCCTTTTTGATGATGCCAAAACCTCATAAGCCTGAACATAAGTGATCCAAATTGTTCATAATAAATAGTAGAGTAGAACTCAACAATTTTATTCATCCATCAAGGGCAATAAGATATTGCATCTTTTTATTTAAACTACAAAGGCAAATGGTAAAATCAAATTAAATTAAGCAAAAGGTCTACTTCTTCATTTCTTCAAACCTGATGCCTTTGCCTTTGCTGTCCTTTCCCTTTTCTGTTGGGCTTGCCTTCTTTTCACTGGAGCTTTCAGGCTTAGAGCTTCCTTCACCCTTTTTGGAAGCACTAAAAAATGCTTCAAGATTTGTCGTTGCTGTGTCAGAATCAGGGAGAGGACCATACCTCCTTTCCAGTATATTGTTGTTGGCCTCACCAACTTTGATTAGAAAGTCCAATTGCTTGCCAGAATGCTCCATTGCCTCATCCAGATGCTGAATTTGATGAGTGTGAGCATTGAGGGTGTCCACCAATGGCTTAAGATTGTTGTCAATCGTCTCAGCATGGAACTCAAGATTGGTTTGGACATGGTGAGGAATGAGTTGCTGTAAATTTCAAAGCAGGTTTCCTTGTCTCTCCATGACATCATCTTGGATTTTGATATGATTGATGAGGGCCTCAATCTTGTGGTTGAAGGAGGTTTCTTCACTCCTTAAGGCATTCTTCAGGTTATGCCTGCTGTAATACTGCCTTTCCATGTCCACAATGAGGGGTTGAATGTCCAAATTGTAAATCCTCTCAGGATCAATTTCCTGTGGTGCCACATTGACATCCTCATCATCTGCATCTTCCCCTTTCTCACTTTCCACTTTAACTTCCTCTTCTTCCTTTTCATTTTGTGTCTCTTCTCCTTTTTCTTCCACTTTTTCTTGTTCTTCCTCGTGCGACTCAGAGTCATTTAGAGGTTCTTTGTTGAGTGTGGTGCTTCATCACCGTTGTTCCCCTTGTGCAATAGTGGGGAGTTGACAAGTTAATTTGAGTGAGCTTTATCATTTGGCTCACTCATTTGTTAAATCAATTTTGCCAATGCTCTTGAAAAGCACTTCTTGAAGTGTCAATTCATTATCAAAAATTCCCAAATTTTCTTGATTTGCTTCAAAATGACCACCTTCTGAGTGTTCATCCTCGGACTCAAACTTCTTCCTCATCTATCTCCTCCTCTTGGATGAAGTGATTCTATATCCTTCCTCACCTTCCTCAGGGTAGGTGATTTCCTCTTGTTTTTTTTCTTCTTACATTCTTTGTGTCATCACCGATTGTCACGAGTTTATTCAAGTTCTTTGGTTCCAGGCCGAGAGATGTTTTCATGTGCCTTACGGGATCCGGTTCTTCTTCCCACTCTCGATCTCATCGCCTTGAGTTGCTTTCTTTTGCTCCCAGCAATGGGTTTGGGTTTCATGGAAGCCTTGATGTAAGTAAACATTGTCTTTGACTTATGTGGAGACTGCAAATTTGTGGGTTGTACTTTCATGCGTTGAACAGGTGTTGAAGAGGGAACCCATATGATTTCCTCTCCCAGAAATTGCCCTTTTTTCTGCAAACCCTTGATTGGTGCCGTTATTGATAAATCAATTTCCTTTTGAATCTGATCCTTCAATCGATTGAAAACAAATGTTGCCCAGTCGAATTTGGTACCTTCGTAGATGATGGCCATCAGTCTGATCCGTACCTCAGTTAGGTTTTCCATTGACCCTTTCTGCCTTCGATATTCTTGGTGATGATCGGTGCAAATTCAGCAAGCGGAAGTTTGAGCATTGATCTGGGTAGATTGTATGTTTTTCTTGTTTTTTTACGGGGTTCTAGGCTATCTCATTGAGAATTTCTTGGTGTCAATCGTCACAAACTTGACATTAGCCGGACCTATTATGGGAAGTTGCAGGTATCTGTTGAGTGTACCAGGCGTGATGACTATTTCTCTTCCAAAGATTGAGCTTTTTATGCAATCGACTTCAGTCTTCTTTGTTCTGGACACGAACTTGGCATTTTTCCAAAATGCTATCAGATTTTCATAGCAGATTCCAGTTATTGGGGGGTTTAGGAAGGTCATCAGCCCCAAATTCGAACAGCAATCAACCAAGCGTTGAGCTTTTGCATCATTATCACAAAACGAGAGATAGTGTTCAGGTTTGAAAAATGAACCAGTGATGATTGATTTTTCGTAGTATTTTCAGTGGGAGAGATTGTGGAGGATGAAGCCATTGATAAGTAATTGATGATTAGAAAAGAATACTTCGAGTTTTCAGAGAGAATCAAAAGTAGGGTTTGTAATTTTGCAAGAGGATGTAAAGATTTATGAAAATCTCTAAGTATCGTTTATATAGGATGATTTGGGTAGTGTGAACGTGGTTTGAATGTGGAAGGATTTTATGACATAATGGCGTGATTTTGTGTATGTAAATCGCGATATTCGAGTGTAATGGGGGAGTGGATTGAGGTAAGTAATGATAGAGCCCGGGAATCGAGGCGTTTATAATTCGAAAAATAATATGGTTACCTCCATGATCATAAGTTGATCTCCACGTGTGTAATCTTCCACAGAATAATCCTGCATAATTTCCTTATTCTCCACGTGTAATAAAATTGATTTTGTTCACACTTTAATTTGTCCAAGTCTTTATTTCGGTGGAGTGCCTTGGTGGTCACTTAGCCGATGTAGTGAATTCTTCACCGAAGTGCTCCATTTAACCGTTCCTAACAATCGATTAAGTTGACTTGGCTGAATTCGATTGCCTTACGCTACATCTCCTGTAATGGCAAAGGTTAAATAGCTGATAAAGTCACTTAGCCGATTACTCAGTTATTTGCTCTTTGGTACTTAGTCAATTTCAATCATTCCTAACTCGATTCTTAACATGCTAAATCTTTCATAGCCGAGTGGTTTAGTGAAGATGTCACCAATTGATCTTGAGTGGGTATGTATTTTAGAATGACATCTCCTTTTCAACATGATCTCTCATAAAATGATGTCTCACATCAATGTGCTTTGTTCTTGAATGCAACTTTGGATTTTGGTAATAGATATTGCACTTGTGTTATCGCATATAATTGGAATTGTTTTCTCCTCCACTCCATAATCTCTTGCATTTGTTGTCTAATCCAAAGCACTTGTGCACGCGCAACTACCGCCGCTATATATTCTCGCTGCAATTTGTTGATGTAGATATGGAGTTTTGCTTTTTATTGAACCAAGAGACTAGTCTGCGGTGCCTAGCATTTGACATGTTCCGAGAGGTGCTTTTTCTATCTATTTTGCATCCAAAGATAGTCGAGTCTCGAATATGATATCAATTTGAATCCTCCATCTTTTGGATACCAAATTCCAACATTAACAGTGTTTTTCAAGTATTTGATTATTCTTTTGGCTGCTAGAAGATGTGATTCTTTTGGTTGAGCTTGAAATCTTGCATATACTCCTACTGCAAATGCTATGTCAGGTCTACTTGCAGTTAAGTATAGTAGGGATCCAATGATTCCTCTATACATTTTCTGATCAACATCCTTCCCAGTTTCATCTATTCCAAGAATGACTTTTGCACACATTGGTGTATCTGCTGTGCCACTTGTGTCCATCCCATACTTGTGTATCAAGTCTTTTGTATACTTGGCTTGATTAATGAAAATTCCATCTTTCATTTGTTTTACTTGAAGGACAAGAAAATAATTCAGTTCTCCCATCATGCTCATCTGAAATTTGCTTTTCATCAGATTTGCAAATTTCTCACATAGCTTTTCATCCTCAGATCCAAAGATGATATCATCAACATAGATTTGTACTAGCAATGTGCTTGTTCCTTCCTCTAGTTTGAATTGAGTCTTATCTATAGTTCCCTCGTTGAATCCATTCTTGATCAGAAATTGTGTTAGTGTTTCATACCATGCTCTAGGTGTCTGTTTGAGTCCATAGAGAGCTTTCTTGAGTTTGTATACTTTGGCTTCCTTTCTTTTGAGTTGGAAACCAGGAGGTTGTTCCACATAAACTTCTTCTTCCAAAAGTCCATTTAGAAATGCACTCTTGACATCCATTTGATAGACTTTGAAGTCTTTGTATGCAGCAAAAGAAAAAGTCTGATTGCCTCCAATCTTGCTACTGGTGCATGTTTTATCATAATCTATTCCTTATGCTTGAGAATAGCCTTTTGCAACTAGCCTTGCTTTGTTTCTGACAACTGTTCCTTGCTCATCCATTTTGTTTCGAATACCCATTTTGTACCAATGATGTTGGCCATATGTCAGTGCATCAACAAGTTCCAGGACTTCATTTCTATCAAATTCATTTAGTTCTTCTTGCATGGCTGTGATCCAATCTGCATCTTGGATTGCATCATCTATGGTCTTGGGTTCCACTTGTGATAGAAAACATGTTAGCATGTGCTCTAGTTTTCTTCTGGTTTTAACTCATGTGTGAATATCTCCAATGACTTGTTCTTCAGGATGATCTCTTAGCCAATTTAGGTCAGGTTGAAGTTGTTCTTCACTTGGTGCTTCCACACCTTCATGTTGAGCATGAACTTCAAATTCTCGTACTTCTTACATTTGTATTGTTATGTGGCTCTTCTTGATTTTCAAAATGGTGATTTAAGATGGAAATTTGGTATGGTTGCATTTGTATAGATTTCCCTTTGTGTTGCTTCTTCTTCTTGATCTTGAAGATCTTCACCATTTGTATTAGGTTCATCAAAAACTACATGTATTGATTCTTCAATCACCAATGTTCTTTTGTTGAGTACTCTGAATGCTTTGCTAGTGTCTGAGTATCCCATAAAGATTGCTTCATCAGCCTTTTCATCAAAGGTATGCAGCTAATTCCTGTTCAAAACAAAATATTTTGATCTAAACATATGAAAATATGAGATATTAGGTCTTCTACCATTCCATATTTCATTTGGAGTCTTTCCATGATGTTTGTTGATGATTGATCTGTTTTGTGTATGGCATCTTTGTGTTTCTTTGCTTGACCCAAAATCTATTTGGCAAGCATGCCCAAACAATCGGTGTTCTAACTGCTTCTTTGAGAGTTCTTTTTTTTCTTTCGCTACACCATTTTGTTGTGGAGTTCCTACTGCAGATAGTTGATGTAGCACTCCATTTTCTTCATGATGGGTTCGATAATCTCATTTAGAAATTCGGTGCCTCTATCGATCTAATCTTGATGATCTTGATTCTTTCTCATTTTGGAGTCTTCAAAGCCAAATCGATGACTTTTTGAGTGTTTCTTTCTTCTTGTTCATGAAAATGGTCCAGTTGTATTTTGAGAAGTCATCCACCACTACTAGGTGTATTTCTTACCACTTACACTACATTGGTGTGGTGGTCCAAACAGTCCATATGTATGAGATGTAGAATTCTTGTTGTTGATTGATAGGGCTTTGACTTGAATGAACTTTTGATTTGTTTCCCTTTCTGATATGCATCACATAGACTTTCTTTCTTGAATGTGATCTCTGGCAGGCCTTCAACTAACTTATTCTTTGATAATTTGTTGATGGTCTTGAAATTCAAGTGATTTAATCTTCTATGCCAAATCCAGCTGGTTGATTGTTTATTTTTTGACAAGCAGACATGTTTCTGCCTTGGCTGTTTTCCAATCCACCACATACATGTTGTCTTGTCTTTTACCTGCAAGAACTACTGTGTTGGTTTGGCTGTGAATCACTTTGCATCCTTCCTTATTGAAATATACACTGTAGCATTTGTCACAGAATTGACTGATGCTCATCAGATTGAAACTAAGTCCTTTGACATATGCTACATTTTGAATCTTTAATTTGTTCTTGAGTATTGTGCCTTCCCCCTTAATCTTGCCAGGGTTTTCTTTGCCTCTAAAAGTGACTTTGGGTCCATCAAAAGCTTTGTAGTTAGTGAGCCATCTCTTATTTCCTGTCATATGTCTGGAACATCCACTGTCTATGTACCAGACATCCTACAAAATAAATTAATTAAGTTTAGATGCCCAACACTGTTTGGGTCCATACCTGTTAGTAGTCATGCCTCCCATACCAAGTGTATATCCAAAAGTTCTTCTTTTTGGATAATTGAAGTCATCAACTTCATATGTATAAGGCATGGCAGAATAGCTTCTAATATTTTTACTGAAGATATTATGATACTTTTCTCTACCTTTTGGTGCATGTGCATCCTTCTTCACTTTCCAATATGCAGTAGGAAACCTGTGTTGCTTCATGTGTCTAGGAACATATCAAGATTGATTTTTCTTAAACACATGATGCATATCATTCAATGGTTCTTCTTGTATTTTGGAGGTGCAACATTCCAATCATCTTCTGAAGGGTAAAGTCTACCTTTACCTTTCAGAAGGTTTTTGTTTTTGGTTGACTGGAATGAGGATTTAGTCTGCTGTTTCACTACACTGGATTTTGACTTCACCGGTGCATGATGATTGGTTGGAACTATGGTCTGTCCCTTTCTAAATTTTGGTCCATTGTTGGTCCTGAATTTAGAATTGTGTTGACCATTGTTTCTACTCTCATCCTGACTGTTGTAGCCAAGACCAGATCTGGATCCAAACCTTTTTGAGGGTTTGTAAGCTGGTGCATTTAGTGGTGCAGTGGTTATCTTAACTGGTGGGGAGATTTTCTTAACTGATCGGTCAATAACATATGTATGATCATCTGTTGTTTGTTGATCATTTAGTGGGTCTCCTTACTAGTTAGTTCAGCTTTTGCTTTATCCAGTTCTTTCTTTAATCTTTTGTTTTCCTTTCTTAGATCCTTGCATTCCTTCTCCAGAATTTCATGATTCATTTCAATTTCATCAAATTTGGTCATGAGATTTTGGACTAGGTCTGCTGTATCTAATGGGGAATCAGAAGATTGTGCAGTGTCAGATGTGGATGTATTAAATGAAGAGTGAGAGCTAGATGTTACCTCAGTTTCATTTGATTCTTTGGTCATTAGACATAAATCAGTGTCTGAGCTGTCATCTTCATCCTCATCTAATTCTTTGGTCATGAGACATAGACATGCTTTTTCATTGTCGAAGTTTGTCTTCATCACTATCATCTGAGTCATTATCAGATGATTCTTCATTCTATTCAACTGCTGGATTCAGCCTTGAGTGCTTTCTTGCCTTTCCTCTTCTCAGATGTTTTATATTTCTTCTTTTCATCATCTTTATCATTGTCTTCGGGACAATCAGCCTTGAAGTGACCTTTCTTGTTGCAGTTGAAGCATCTGTATTCATCATCTTTCTTCTTCATGTCTTTGTTTGAGCTTGACCTCTTGTTTGATGATGAGTTTCCTTTGAATGGCTTTTTTTGCTAAACTGTCAAAACATTTAACTAATAAAGCTACACATTCTTTGAGTTCTTATGTCTCTTTCTTTGATACAATCGGCAAAGTTACTTTCTTTGAGGGTGCTATTAAGCTTGGTGGCTCTTTGTGTCTCTGCCGAGCACCATCTTCACCATTCAATTCGAATTCATGAGCTTTTAATTGAGACATCAGGGTCAGAGTGTCTGTGTTTGCAAGATTTGTTGTTCCTCTGATTACTGATGTTATGATCTTCCATCTTTCGGGTAAGCCTCTTAAGATCTTTAAGCATACTTCTTTTGGGGATATGTGTGTCCAAAGCCTTTGCGATTCAGCGATGATGCTAGAGAATCTGTTGTCTATTTGATCAATGGATTCACCGGTCTTCAATTTGAAATTTTCAAATTTGCATTTTTAAATGAGATAATTTGTTTTCTTTAACTGCTTCAGATCCTTCATTTATCAAAGCTAGCTTGTCCCACATCTCCTTTGCTGTTTTGCAGTCTTTGATTCTTATGAACATGTTGCTATCTAGGGTCTTCAAAATCATGTCTTTTGCAACAAAGTCTAGATTTGCTCTTCTCCTGTCATCCTTGGTCCAATCTTTCTTAGGTTTGTCTATCTCCTTTCCTTGATCTGCTCCTGTGATACCACAGTCATGATCATGATTGGTCCATCATTGATTACGTCCCAAGATCTCTCATGATTTCTTTGCAAGATGAGACAAGATTCTTATTTTATATTCATCAAAATTATAAACATTGAAAACATGTACTTTTGACATAAAGTTTGAGGAATCCATAAGCACAAGTAATAGATTTATATGTGAATGAATAGAAAACACATATTTGAAAACTACTTTTAAAATATGTGATCTCCTTGTTACTGTAAATTAGATCCGAGCAAAGTTTCGATACTTAGAACAACTGCTCCGATACCAATTGTTGGTCCCAGAGAATGGTGAAACTATAGTCAGAGGGGGGGGTGAATGACTATAATGGAGTTTCAAAAACTTTTCTTATGTTTAAAAGCTTTTGGGCAGCGGATAAGTCCCTTCTTACTATGTTGTTTTCAAATCAATTTAGACAATCACAGATATAAGTTATGATCTAGGCAATTTAAATAAATGCTGTAAAGTAAATTGCAGAAAGTAAATTGACACAAGGCTTATAGTGGTTCAGGGTGGTGTAATCCCTTAATCAACTCTTCTCTTGTGATGATTGAAGGAATTCACTATTGTTTTCACAGATACAATAGTATAATTGTCCTTGACTTCCCAAGCTTCACAATCTACAAGACTATCACTCATTGATCGCAGCGACTTGATGATTGAGTCTCTTTCCTTCGCTTCATTCAGATCAAAATCCTTCAAAGAACTATCACAGACACAACTCCTTCTCAGATTGCTTCGATTGATTTGCTTGATTTGATGTGAATGAGATTCTAAACATGCTTGATCAATCTCGGTCTTTGAATATAAAATTGTAGTTACGATGTCCGAGTTGATCTCTAGATAAGTCCTTGTAAGTTCAGAGAGAAGTCTATTCAAATTTGACAGAGTTTCTGCTTCCTTTTTTTGCTTTTTGTTCATCGTTCTTTATTTTTCTGTCAATGCCTTCTATTTATAGCCTTGAATATCCTTGATTTGAAATTCCGTCCGTTGGCTAAATTAATGAGGGAATGATCCTTGATTTTATTCTTGATTCCCCCTTAATTGTATTCTCCTTGATTTCAGTGATCGGATTTTTCCTTCAAATATATATAGCAGAAAATCCGTCCTTGATTGATCCTCTATTGATTGTGCATTTAATGCATGATCTTCTGAATCTTCATCATATTCCAAAATCTGATTTGGTAAGATTTACTTCGCCGTTCTCAGAGCGGTTGAGTGATTCATCTGACTTCGCCGTTCTAGATCTTCCTTCACCGTTTTGTCTTCACTCAGCTGAAAGTCAGTTTACTGCGCCGATTCACCGTTTTCTTCATTGTTTAAGTATGAGGAGAATCTTGTACTTCACTGATCCTAGATTGGGGTGAGATCAATGTACACCATATTTGAATATTAAGTTTCAACACTTGAAACATAACTTAGACTTATCCAAGGTCATCACAGACTTCCTTGGTTATAAGTCAGACCATAATGTCTTCATTACTTCTCTGCTGGTGCTTGGCTAGCTTCATTCTGCCGAAAGTCTGTTTTTACTTTGCCGTCCTACCAACTAGTCCAATACTTGTCTGACTCAACTTATACAACATGTCAGACTCTAAGTAAAGACTTATATAGAGAATTCTAACTTATTTCAGGCTTTCTATAACAGGTAGTATGACCATCATCAAAACATAATAAAGTGTTCCTAACAAAAAAAAGCTGGAGGGTCGTCGTGCTAAACTGGAAACCGACCTGAAAGCCTCTGAGGACGAATTGTCAAAAGTGCATAAAGTCTTATCGGACAAGAAAGCTGAGCTCGCGAAGGTGATATCCGAGCTCGATGAAGTCAGGGGTGAGGTTTCTCTTCTTTATCGCCTCTTTCCTCTCTGGGGTGAGGTTTCTCTTCTTCTGTCATATTGGCTTTTTCTTCGGGTCGACATTGAGTCGATGTATTGCAATATCCGGTGAGAGACCCGGCATATCGTAGGCCTTCCAAGCGAACACATCTCGGACCTCGGCCAGGAGGTCGACCAAGGCTTTCATGTTGGGGTGTGGTATCCACTTCCTGATCTGGACTCTTTGGCCTTCTTCCTCCTTCCACACACGGACTTCCTCAGTCGGGTCGACGGAGACCCAGCTCTTATCTTCTTCTTCCTTAGGAATTAACTCTTCGACCAGCACATGCCCAACACATTTTCCTTTTATCGCCACCAAACTGCAATTCCTTGCAACTTCAACATCTCCTTTTACTTCATGGGATCCGTACCAGGTGGGAAACTTTATGTTGCTGTGGAAGGTGGAAATAATGGGTCGACCTAATATCGCGTTGTAACCCGATGGGGCTTTAACTACGACATAAGTCATTTCCATCGTTCTGCCCTTTTCCCTATCTCCTACCGTGGTCAATAAGTTTATCGATCCGACAGGGTGGACGGCCTGTCCTGTGAATCCAAACAAATGGGTTGATAATGGCACAACGTCCTCTTCTCTCAACTTCATGTCTTTGAAAGCTGAGTAGTAGAGGATGTTGACTGCACTTCCACTATCGACACAGACCCTTTTTATCAGGCCTCTGCTTATTACCGCCTCTATCACAAATCCTTCACTGTGACTCTGAGAACTAAGAATATCATCCTTGGGCCCATAACCCACTTCCGTCGTGAACCTAAGTCTTTTCGATTCCCTTTTTCTGCCTGGAGACTGTCGACTAGACCGAGGACGATCTGACTCGTGCTCGACAACAATTGTGTTGACACCATATCCGATGCAATTATCCTCATGGGGGTCTCGATTCTGATCTTCCCTACGATCGTCCCTACGGTTATCTCTGTGAGTTTGCTAAGACGACCCCTCCCGACGCCTCTGATTACCTCAACGTGGTGATTGGTCTCTCCCGCCATTATAGTTCTTCCTCTTATATTCTCGACGCCCTTTAGGCTCATCTTTCTGTGATCTGTCGACCACCTCATCCAACCAACCTTCCTGAATGCAAGCATCGATGTCTCTTTTCAGATCGTAGCACTTTTCCGTGTCGTGCCCCATATCTTTGTGGTAGTCGCAGTATCTGTGGGTATTCTTCCTCTTTTCTAGATTTTTGGACATCGGTTTAGGAGTTCGTGCAATGTTTTTCTTGATCATGATGGCCAACACCTCTCCCCGATATTGATTGAGGGGAATGAAATCTTGGTCTTTTAAGTTCCCCTTCTTTCCTAGCCGATCCGTGATCGGAGCTGTCAATCGATGGAATACGTTTGGCTTTCCTTCACCGCTCTGCCCTTTAGATTGACCTTTGGTGTTTCCACGGGCGGCATTTCTTGAGTTGAGGCCAAGTGAAATGGTGTGCAGGCGCACTGCCTCTTCACCTTGGCAAAACTTGTGGAGTATGTTCACACATTCGTCCATGTCTTGGGGCATCTTCTTAGAAAGATTGTCGTATAGTTTCAAATTGCGCAGGCCTCCAAAAAAAGAGTTGACCTGAAGAGCATCACTGGCGTTCTCATAGCTTCGAGGTTAAAAAGTCTCATGAAATCAATAGTTGACTCTCATTTTTCCTGCTTGATGTTCATGAGGTGAGTGGCACTGAGGTGGTACTTCTTGTTTCCGATGAAAGCATCTCAAAACTTCTGCCCAACTGTAGAAAGCTAGAAATTGACCCAGGTCGTAGCTTATGAAACCACTCCCGAGATCGACCCTTAAGTAGGGTGTCGAAGGCACGGCACTTCATGGCATCGTTAGCATTCCTTAATCTCATCAGTGATATGTATCGATACAGGTGATCCTCCGGGTCTATAGTACAATCATAGGGATCCATCTTTGGTGGCTTAAAGGATTCTGGCATTGAGAATTCCTCTATCTCGGAGCTAAATGGTGATTCGAGCCACTCTGTGACCTGGTCCTTACCTACGATGCGGTTAAACTCGTTTCGAATACTATCCTCGATTTGCCTTTGGTGCTTTTCCTGCACAGAATGCTTCTTGGCGTTGGTGATGCTGACTTTTACTTCATCCTCACACTTTTCCCGAGGATCGACAGGCTTCTTTCCCCTTGATTTCTCAGGCTCCTTTCGACCCGGTGGGTCTAAAGGGTTCTGCTCATCAGTGGTGTTATAGATCCCCTTGTCTATGAACGCAGATGCCACCACTCGTTTCATGGCGTCTTCATCCAGAGACGCCAGGTGATCAGCCATGTCTTGCAATTATGGGGGAAGTTGAGGCTTCGGCGGTTGTGCAACTGCGGGTCTAGATCTAGTGGGGATTTCAGGATCCTGGGTTTGAACCCCTGCTGGATATACACCCGTGTGCCCTTCAATCGGTAGATTCTTGCTGCCCGTGGGCTTCTGTCTCTTAGGTGGCGGTGCCATCGCGATATCCTTAATAATTCACCGGTTGACGGCCCTCCTTCTGGCGCTAATGATGATGCTAAATTAAGCACCACTGATTTAACAGGGCCAAATATAATCTAAGGATGAACTAAGAAGAGGACGGCTAAGATAATAGTAGAGATAGGGTTCTTTAGGGTTTTGCGGCTGAGCTCAAGAATGTATCTCAGGTTGCCTACGTATCCTGTGTATTGTCCAGGAATCAAGTCTTACATAGTTCCTGGAGTGGTGTATTTATAGTCATAAATCCGCATTAAGCCCTGAATTATAAGGCGGTGATGTCTATTGAAGTTAATAACCCTTATTGGGCCTAACCCCTTTCCCAAGTAATCTCATGGATACTGGGCTTGTGAAATTGGGCCGGACTTCTGGTCTCGACTCGAATATATCCGACATGGGTATTCGGGATGGGACACTTGCATAAGCTGCTGGCTGTTATGGTTTTCATTGGCACTTCTCTTGTTCGACCCGAGGTGGTCATTATAGGCTTCTTTAAAACACCAATTTGGACCGATCGAGATAATTCCACGTGGAGGGTGAAATCGTATCGTCAATATATATATATATATATATATATATATATATATATATATATATATATATATATATATATATATATATATACATTTTGTTATAAAGGATTCAAGAATTTTCTTGTTTTAAAGAAAATAACGCGATGAAACAAATCTTGTACAAATGACATTGCATGTCCTGTCTGGGTGGCATGGTATCGTACTACTCGCTCCGCGCGGTATGGTATATCGTACTTTTACTTTTCCCGCTTCGGCGGCATTGCTTGTTCAGGGGCGTCCGCAGGAATTCGGCGATACGGGTCGAAAATCGAAAATATTAAGTTTGGGTCAGCAAGTGTATTATGTGTAAAATATAAATTTAATATTCCAGGGGTCAAGAGTGAATTATATGAAAATTTAGGGGGTCAGCAAAAAATTTTTAGTGCTAATTTTTTTCAACCAATAATTTTAATACATAGGAAATTTTATTTTTTTATATAATTGAGGGTCAACTGACCCAAAATGTAAAGAGTGCCGCCGCCCCTCTGCTTGTTCCTGCTTAATTGCTTGATGGGCCCGCCAAGGGTTTTACTGTCGGGTTAGCTGCGCGTCGGGCCTATGACCGCGATTGTGGGATCCGAGGCAAGTGGACCCTCCGGAAGCCCCAGGAGATTGGGTGTGCGTCGGTCCTGTGTCCGCGGCTGTGGGATCCGGGGCAAGTGGACCCTCCGGAATCCCCAGGAGATTGGGTGTCGGAATGACGGACTTCACTATAAAAATTTCTTTTTGTGGATATAAGGTGGTGAAATGGGAGTCATAAGGTAGAGACAGTCGTATCAGCTGCCTAGTAAGGGAACTTGATGAATTGACGGAACGCGGATCTCGAATGAACATGTTTGACTTGAACTTGATATACAATTTTTTTTTAGGAAACAAAGAATTTTATTAAGCAATATCCGCCAAACAAGCGTCTAGAACGTCACTTGGGGGCGAGGAACCCCAGATTGTCCGAGCAGTAACATTCAAACCATATCTAGATAAAAGATGTGCAGGAATATTCCCCACATGTCGAATGAAAGAAAAGGAAACAGAAGTAAAGCTAGGCATATGAGCCAAACAATCCTGAACTAAACAGCCCAAAGCTGTGAGATCTACTCCAGGCTGTCGAAGTCGCGAAATGCACGCCAGACAATCACCCTCCACCTCGATCTTCTGAATCCCTAAGTGCTCCGCTTCCTCCAAGGCCAAGAAAATTGCTTTGAGCTCCATATACTCCATAGGGTCACCTGGATCAAAGTGATATGCAAAGGAGTGAAGGACTGATCCATTCGAGTCGAGTCGCGGACTTGATATACAATTTTAAACAAGTAATATTCTGCGTAAATAATGGAACAAGTTTTCTAGAAAATATATATATGTATATTTACAACAATTATTTAACACTAACACACGGCTCATACCAGCCCTTTGCTGACGTCTTGATTTTCTTTATTTCTTTGTTTTGTTTCGTTGTTTTGTTTTTTCTTTTCTATAAATAAAATTAGGTAAAGGGTCGAGAGAGATGTAATGAGGATGAAAGTGATGACATGGACCTGGATTTAGAACATGCTACGCAAATTTTAATTAGTGACAACTGTAATATTTTATCTGTGGTAATATTGTAATGAAATTAACTAATGAATTATTTGTAAATCATTTGTAAATAGTAAATTATTTTGAAATTTCTAGTCTTGTTATTGAAGTCGCGGCGAGAGATTCGCAAACCCTCCTAGAATGACCTCAATACACCTAGGGGTCGGGAGTAGGGTATTATACGAGTCGTTTGGCGGAAATCCTTTCGTGGGCTACCCCTACATTAAAACATGGCATATTGATCTCACTGCTACATACCACGGGAATCTCCTCGCCGATCTCATCCGTTTCATCTACGAATTGATCGGATTGCGGTCCATCGCCAATCTCCATATTTTCTTTGGCGGTCTCGTCCGCTTCATCGTCGTCTAGTGGTGCTTCATCGTACGTTGTCTAGCTGTGTTGCATCGTATGATTCATTGTCATTTTGTTCTTCACTAACATTCTTCCATCATCCATCCGCCACCACATTAATTTTCGACTGTTTCAGTTTGACGTTAACACATAATATTGTAGCATTGGGGTTGTTCGAGATTTCTGTTCATAATGCTTCAACTTCATCATCATTGTTAATCACACATGGATGGACACGCCCATTGAACGAAACCGTCAATATAAGTTCGTTCCTCTGAAAATCAATGGCGCGTTTTTTTCCAAGTATTTCAACAAGTTCGTTGTATCCACATGTGGTGGACACCCTAACAATATAACCGGTACCCTTGTGGTATTGCAAGCCATGTGGTGTACGGATCCACTCTCCGTTAATCTCTCCGCTGATATTCACTTTACGAGTAGCTGAATCACACAAACATATTAAATTACTGGGATACAAATGAATGATAATGACAACAACACATCTACTATTGAACGTTAATAAACAGTTACACATTGTGACTTATCAGGATATGGTTGCCGCCAAGTACCTAGACATAAAGATAGAAAAATAAATTAACATACCAACATTAACGGTGAGTATCTACAACATTATCTATTAGTAACACGTGATTAATATAACTATTGAAACACACATATAATAGAATAGTCTTACATTTCAAGTACATCTACAAGTTACTACATTACATCAATTTTATTACAAAGTTAAATTGAACTACAGATCAATTGTTTATGAAATATATCTACACACATCTTGTCTCTGAATAATTTCATGTTGTCTTGTGTTACATCACCAAGACTAGCATTCAGCAATATTAGATGCTCGATATGCTTCACCGTGAACATGCCGCAGTCTCCGCTGAAATAAGAACCATTATACGTATATCGGTACCGTAAGGTGGTTAACTAAATATAACATAAAAGGTGGTTGCACGTACATTTTTTTACATCTGCGGACATGCATTCGCGTTCAAGCGTTTCACCTCAAAAGGATTTGACAAACGAGCATCGTCCTTGATTACAGGATTTAATCTAAGAGCATAGGCATATTTTTTGCCCATCCTCGTAACTCCTCATTCATTGCATCCTCCTCCCCCGTTCCGCACATACAGTCGTACACAGTTATATCCCATGACGCAATGCTTATGACCAAAGCAACCCAATGACTTCCAAAACGCCATGGGGTGTACACTGTGTCTTGCTTAGTAAATGCATTCACACCGTTACACACCGCGATATCGATCTTTGATGGTTTTCGGAGTTCATTGCGTTACCACGTACCCCAACTCATGTGTGAAGATTATGACGTCCTTTTTGAATGAACTGGGGTGTTTCTTCATCCGACAGCGCAACAGGTATAAATACATGTTCACGTGTTGTATAAGATGTAGCAAATACGTTAAGATGTTATAGCATCGTATCGACAAACACATGTTGTACATGACAATCTACTTACTGTATTGCCTAACCATCTCTGAGGGAGGTATATGTCCTCAAACCAGAGAGTATCCACAAGCTTTAAAGGTGCGGTACAATTTAAGAAAATTCCATCAATCATCACCTTAGGTGCATCTGGGTTGTTGTACCCATCACGAAGCTCCCTCCATTTACCTATATCAATGGGCCTAAATGGATCGTACCATTTTGATTTGTTCCTCTCCACCGATGAAGAGTCTACAAAGTCCTTCAAATGATCAGTTTGTTGCATTCCTATCCTTGACCGAGGAAAGTCATGCAACATTTCCTTTATAATCCTCTTCGGCGTTGGCTCTGTTTATCATAATTTTATGTTAGTGAATATTCAAATGTGGGAAAAGTAAGGTTCGGGTGTCATAATTAATGTTTAATTACTAACTCGATGGATAATCTGATACGTTTAGTATTTCAATGGGGGCATTCATCGGCAAAGCATCTATCAGTGAGTTATTTCCCAAAGATGTATCTGTATCAGACACGTCCGACAAGTGCGTATCAAAATCAGGCATTGGTGCCGGGTTGTCCACTTGAAATGCCTATAAAAACATTGGGTTCATATTGTTTCAAAATTGAATTATAATTTCAATGTTAATGCTAAATAGGATAAACAAACCTTCTTCTTGATTTTTGACACCTCGTTCTTTATACTTGGTTTAACAACGCTCATCGACATTTCTTCTTGACGGAAACTGTACGTGCACAGAGGGGGCCGCGGGAGCAAATACCATTTCGGAGTATGTTTTGAAGCAGATGCCAAGTTATTCCCCTGCAAATATAAATAATTTTAATGATTTTAACAAAAACGTCTATAAGAATGGAGAGAGTTACTAGCAACAATACCTCATTCTTGACAGTGGGAGTCTCTAAAGTAGGTTTTTCTATTTTCGATTCAGAGACCGTATGTTGATCATGTTGTGGTTGAGTTTCTTGACGCGTAACCGGAGGCGATGACGTATGAGGCTGAGCAGTACCCTACACAACACCGTAATTTTTTAAATACATATTGATAAATAATTACATATAAATGTAATCCTTGGAAGTCAATACCTTATGACGTTTACTAGAATTCACCATCTCGGATACGATTGATTTCATTTCTCTTAGTTTCTTGCATATGGCGATTCTCGTATCCTGAATATCCCTTCGCAAGACGTTTCTTGTATACACAACAGCGTTTGTGACATCATCTATCCGTTCATTCACATGTCTGTAAAACTTATTCATAGACTCGTTTAATTTCTCATCAATGAACGACAATACGTCCTTCATCCCCGAAGGTGTATCCATATGCGTACCGACATAATTTCCACCAATTGTATGTTCATCTTTCAAATTGGTCATCTGTTGATCAATAGTTCTATCAACATGTGCATCATCGAGCCGGATTGTATACACAAGGGGTGGCGTATCAATCTCCTCCATTACCACGTAACACGATTTTCTCTTCATTGTTAGGTTTCATATAAGGTACCACACCCTAGATCCGATTTTTAGAAGAAAAATATTCTTTTTCATATATTCCTAATAAACTTTTTCATATGCAAAAATAAACAATAAAATTAATATGCTTTACCAGTCCGTGAAATTCGAGTTGTTTCTTCAACCATTCGTTGACTACACGTCCTTTATTGGGATGCCATCTCAACATTCGTGGTACCTCATTACTAACATGACTTGCAAGTACCTTTCCAATATACGGAACCGCCTCATATGCCCACACAAATAATGTGTAAACTAAACAAGACACATCTTTCGTCACCTGACACGACCTATCAATATGACTCTGCAATCCGTCTTGCTTTTCCCTTAAGTTAGTGAGGGTGATGTCCCAAAAGTATGAACCCCAACTATAATTGACAAACCGCGAGGTATCTTTAACAAGATGAAACAAAAAAGGAGAAACATGCGCGGCAGATGACTTCCCATTTAATACAGCCTCAATCAAATATACCAAGCCGATTTATATGCATCATCAGCATCCGTTGAATCCTTCAACGCCTGCTCCAAAAATGCAATCGTAATATTTCTTGCTTTTATGTTAAATGGATGAGCTCATTCAGTGGTGTCAACGACGATGTTATCATCATCCGCATATGAAGTCAGAGTAGAACCTTGTCTATCTTCATTGGGCCGAACGTCGGGATCTATCGGACGAAAAGATAACCGTAATCATTGCAAACTCTCTTCGACCGAAACGGCATATACGATTCTTAAAACGAAACCTTAGCTCCTCAGGTCTGTCCGAATGAACCGATCTCACTAGAAATTGATGCAAAACTGTAGACGAGTAATGAAATTTCTCCATAGCTTTGTATATGTTTGCCAAAGGGGATTGTAATACCCGGTCAATCAACTTAGCGTCCTTATGCTAGTTAAATGCATCTCTGAGTATATTAAACCGACTCTCTCCTCCCCTATAATCATATTTTATCGGGTATGTTTCCTCGGGCCGAATAACCCACGAACCAATGTTATTTGTCATCTGTATATCAAATCAAACTACTGTCAATGTTAACATTTGAACTTAACTAATTTGACAATCGTTCTAAGTTAGTTATATTATTTTATAACTCATTCGACAAATATTGTCTTAATATATAGTTCAGTTTATGTTTAGTATGTTTTGTAGTTGTAATGGTTTCTTCACATAAATGATCAATTACGACATTTTGTCGTAGTAATTTCGTTTAAATTTAAATGTTCAGGTTGTCATACTTGGAATCTTCGTTTTGGCGTTGATACTTCACTTTAGAGAAAGAAATTCGCCGGGTGGTAAGCCACATACGTGTATATTAAACCTATGCTTATCTTATGTTATGTCTAGCCTAGACTTATAAGTATAAGGATACTGTTAGGTGTAATGCCTGAAAGACAATTTTGTAATTGTTTTATTTAATAAATGAATTGACATTATTATTCATATTTATTATTCTCATATTCACCGATGTGACAATAGTATTTACACTACAGAAAACCGTAAAGTATATCGTTTATGTAATCACTTAACTCAGTGTATGGATATACATGGGAAGATTGAGTTAGTGAAGATGTACTTAAAATACAATTAGCCCATAGTGAAGATAATCGAGAGTATCGGGTCTCTCCTTTAACGTGCTATTAATGCGCCCAGAACACAATAGGTGTGATTGTCTTATCCGGACTTTCGGTTAAGAGAACCTAGTGGGGCATTTATATATGATAGATATATCATATAGAAATTTGGACCGATTTGATTAGAATTCACGATATAATTCCATAATCGAGAAGTCTTATCGAATCAATCGATGATCATATTTATGGATATATTTTAATCTGAGATGATCACGATCAAGCTCTTTGGAATCGTATGAGGTTTGACTTGACGGTTAAGGATTACATCGAATCGTAGTCCGAATTACCTCATCTTGGCATTGTACTAGATTGAGTGAGTAGTACGTGTTATCACAGATACGGAATCCATTCCTTCCATTTTACGAAAGTAGATAGAGCAGTTTCCTTATTTGTTAATCCTAGAAACTAATCGATCCATGGAGTTCATATTACATCGATTAGCTACCGGTGAGTTGTATGAATTAATTGATCACTAGGGGGTTAATGGTAAATGAGGATAAGAGGTTCTGAAAAGGGTTAACGGTAACTTCCCGATTTAGAATGAACAGTCTATGGAGGATAAATCCATATGTAATGATTATATCAATGGACACTTATTATCATTCTCGTGAGGATATAAATATAATCTCATAATCGGAGGAGTGTAGTCACGGGATTATGGTGGCATATTCATGTGATTGATTTATCGAATATAATTATTCTGTTCGTAAGATAATTATTTATTTGATTTATCGGAGCCGCTGATTATTAGTCCATGGTCCCCGACGTGCCTCCAATATAGCATAAGATTGTTTCTCGGACGTCGAATCCTAATAATATTAATTTAGTTCTTATTAGAATTTAATTAAAACGATATGTGAATTAATTGTTTAGTGGACTATTGAATTAGTTGGGCTAAATAATTAAATATGTGAAAAATGCATTTTTCATAATCTTGGCCCAATTTAATGTGTGTTGGTCGAAATTATTGTGACTAGGTCACAAGCAAGTAATTTTCGCCCCCTTCATGTTTTATGGAACAAGAAATTAGTTTCCTTGTGTATTAATAAGACATGTGCACAAAATATTTATTGGATAAATATTTATGGTAAGAAATAAAGATAAATATTATTCTAGATTTGTTTTAGAATATTATGGGATTATCTTTTATTTATTGGATTTATTTATTTGCAAAATAAAATCTTTGGAGGACAAGGATTACTCTCCTATATAAAGAGAGTTCTCCCAACTCATACACACACACAATTTTCGACTTCTACCTCTTAGAAAGGAGAAGGAAAATTTTCGGCCAAGGGGAGCAAGGGAAAATCTTGGAGATTTTTCCGGGTAGCATATCGGGAGGATTCGAGTCGAGAATTTCCTTCCACCGGGAGTTGCTCGGATCACACGTGAGGAAGATCGTGGTGCTCTTCACACCATCTTTTGTTCTTCATATTACGGTTCTTCTACTTGGATTTTGAGATCCAAGAGGTATGTTCTACAACCCCCTTGTAGATCTAGTTATTTTATTACGTGTAATTTATAGATCTAGATCCTAAAATCGCTTCTGTTGCTTATGGTATTACTAACAGTGGTATCAGTCGCCTGGTGATCTATATTTATACGTATAAAATATTAGATCTAGGAGTGGAAATTGCATGTTTAGATTGCATTGTTTTTTTTTTCGTTTTTAAAATTCGAAAATCATGATGATGAATGCTTTGATATGTTGTGGTTGAAAAGATGGATTGGGGTTGGTATTGTTTACTCGTTAGATCTATTGTAAACTCATATAAATTCGTTTATATGAGTATAAGAAATTTTGTAATTTTAGTTTCCTAGAAGTAGATCTGTTTTGTCTCTGTTCGTTTTTTATTTATTCCCGGAGATTGAGCCGTTGAAACGACAATCCCTCCAGTCAGAATGAAGAATAAAAGTTGATGATCAATCCCTCAAAATTTGGTGTCGATCGGAGTCCGTCTCGATATCAGATCGGTGCAATAAAGTTACTGTTGTAACAGAAAAGCACAGCAGCCGTAAAAACCCTAGCTGTGAGTTCGTCGAATTTCTGGAAGATTTTGGAACGTTGAAACATTGATCCGATCGTTCATATTGACTATCATGGAGTTATAAACAAGCCCTAAAAATTTCAGGTCGATCGGGTTTTGTCTCAATGCCCAATCGGCCCCGAGAAGACACTGCTGCGCCGCAGTTATAAACAGATGCAGCAGTTGGATCGGCGGCTTACTGGGATCAATTGCGCCGTCAAAACACAGATTCAACTATCCATATTCAAGTAGGAGGAGTGAAGAACATGTCCACAAAGTTTCGTGACGATCAAAGTTCTTTTGGATGTCCGATCATCGATAATACGCAGCAGCAGCACATCAGAAAATTGTAAACCCTAGTCAGGGTTTGTGTGTTTTTTTAATAGGTTAGATACGGGGGTACCAACGATCCATCTCGGTGTTTAAATTTTCCGCAATTTATTTTTTATGTGTTTGATCATAAAATAGATATAAAATCGGAATTGCCATGACATGCATCATATCATAAATCCACTCCATGCATACATGTAGAATTTTAATTTTGGTAATTAAAATAAGCATGTATACAAACTCGTGTAATTAGTTGAAATTTAATTAATACATGGTAATCAATTAATTTAGTAACTAATTAAAGATCCGAGGATGGGTTATGAAATCGTTAAACCTTTTCGGTGTGTGTTCTCGGTGAACCGCCTTAAAAGCACAAACGAGATCACGTTTTGATTCGTAGTGTCTATGAGATTGAATGATGGTAAAAGAACAATAAATCTTGGATAAAAACGGTTTGCTTATAGGTTGGGTGGTCAACTAAGATAGGCTCGACCGACTTAACCCTCCTAGTGTGATGTATGCACAGGGTTCCGGCAAGACTAAGCTACACCGGCGAGCGGAGGGGTGATTCCTTCTTATCTCAATGGGGCTCTCTTGACCCGACTTCATCCGACTGTCACATATGTTCCAACGAATAGGATGGGTAGGCTTGCCTACGTTACCGACACCATTCGGAATCCTTGATTTGATGTGCTTTTATGTTAACATCAAAAAGCCGTTATTAGTTAACCCACCACCACTTCCAAAATATTGAGTAGGAGCGGGGGAGGCGACAGCCAACCCCACGGCCTCTACTATAGATACAAGTAAGTGAGAGAAGGGTGACGCCTCGCGGCACTTTGATTTCGTCCCCTTACGGATGGTGTTCACCCTTATCAACATTCATGGCTTGGTCTCCGAAAGGATAGGATTTCCGGGTACTCGTCGGGTCACTGACCTATCCTACGACGGCACACTCGGGGCGTACCTAAGAGATCCGATATAGTAGGTCACACTCATTAAGGATATTCTTGATAATATCTAGGCTAAAAAGGAAGGTAGTCAATGAATAAAGGGATGTTCGATTCTCGTGGGATGTTCGATTCTCACAAGTTATTCATTGATGAGATTGTCTCGATTTAATCGTCATCTCTTTGACCTACACCCTACGGCGGCACTGAGATGCGAGGTTAAAACCTTGGAATGGTAGAGTAGACTTAATTATAGTTTACAATTCCTAAAATAAACTTATATAGTAGTGTTAAACTTGAATTAGTATATGTCATTTTATTTACAGCATTATATCCCTTACTAAATTGCTTAAAAATTAATAATTGACTAGTATTGACTTCGTTAAAAAGTGGAAAGTAACTAGGACGTTGAACTAGTTAATCGATAATGCAATTATTTTTCGAAAGAGATATTTTCTCTTAAGCCTTTTAAAAACCAGAGTGACATACAGGTATGTCACTAGTGTCATTCGTGTCAAACGGAAGACAAACTTAGTTTGATCAAAGGTGATTTCGGACTTTGAAATTCTTCTAGTGAATTTTGAGTGTGTAGTGATTACACGAGTAATTTTCTAATTGAAAAATCGGAAAATCATACAGTGTTACTAGTTGGACGATATTTGGAATCGATGAACTAGTGGGAGCTTTATGATTTGTTGTTTTCTAGAACATTAGAAAAGTGTAATTGACTACACACGTAACCATTCTAATTGAAAAACCGGAAAGTCATGAAATGTCGCTAGTTGGAAGATATTTGGAATCAATGAACTAGTGGGAGCTTTATGATTTGTTGTTTTTCTAGACCATTAGAAAAGTGAAACTGACTACACACGTAACCATTGTAATTGAAAAACCGGAAAGTCATGAAATGTCGCTAGTTGGACGATATTTGGAATCGATGAACTAGTGGGAGTTCTATGATTTGTTGTTTTTTCTGGAAACATTGGAACTATGTACGAAAGATTTTCTAATCGAAAAAATCGGAAAATCATAAAAAATAAAGCATTGCTCGTTAGACGGTATTTGGAACCGATAAACCAGTGGGAGCTTTAATGTTTTGATTTATTGTTTTTTCTGGTATATTAGAAAATCCGAGAAGTCCAGACGAGTAACACTCGAAATAGACATCCCACGGTTCAAGAGTAGTGTCTACTCAAACGAACCGCTGGTTCAAGACTATTTCCATTCACGGAAAGTCAAGAATTGGAGAATATGTCTAAAAGTGTTAGTCATCTAAGCGAGAAAACTTTAAGGCTGAACCGAAAATTAATTAACTGAAAATCATAGGATAAGGACAGTGATTTTGGATCACCAACCTATGAATCCTTGGCGATTTTCTCAAGCTAAGTTCTTTGGAAGAAGAAGGTAGCAGTGCATTTAATGATTAAAAGAGTAAACAACGGGCAGTTAATTTTAGCTAGAATAGTGGGAGTGATATAAGGAAATGAATCTCAGATTCAATCCTTGGATATCGCGGAAAAATTATTTTCTGTTTAAGATTCGTTGGAACGAAAGGATTTACCTTCTATTCGATAATTTGTTTGTCGTATAGAAAGTGAATATACCATTTGTAGTACGAATCCAAGACTCGGACCTTTGTTTGATAAAGTCAAAACCACTTACAATTGTTGAAATATGTATATAAAACACATCTTAAGAACTATTAAAAGCAATTGGTTTCTATATTTAGATAAACGCTTCTTCATATTCCATAGTTAGTGCATAGTTCCTAAAAGACAAGACTTGAAGACTGGCTCAGGGTGATTCTTTTCTCCCAGTCTGGTTATATTGTCTCAAAGGTTCAATGACTAAGTTTCCTTTCAATCGGGAAAGGATAATGGTTATAAAGAAGTAACATAGCTTGTTCATGACGACCTTCGGGGTCTGATGAAAGATACGAGCTACTAGGAGCTTACGAGTAGTGACTTCTTGTCTGATAACTATTCAAACACTCCGGAAAGTTTATCCAAAATATTTTGAGGTTTCACTGTTTTCAACAGAGATAGAGTATTCTATACTCGGAATAGGCCATTCATAGTCCTTGAGATCGATGCTCTCATTTGCCTCATTGTGACATGTTCTCACTAAGTGAGAAACCGTTAAATTGCCTTATATAGTTTTAGATGTGCTACAATACACTGCTTAACTCAATAAAGATATTAGAAGCGAAATAACGGTCTATATTGAAATGTAAGACCGAGAAGTCTACCTAGAATATGCTTTGGAATATACGGATAAGGTGTGGATTCAGTTCACCCCACTTCCGTAAATATAAGCATTTAGCACACGGTGCTTGAAGGTAGATCTGGGAATTTCGCGCACACGTTCGGTCAGTGACCAATCGTTATATATCTTGTAGCATTAAAAAAAGGTTTGTTATAAGATTCTTGAGATCGGGAAGGGACTGTCATACTGTTGCGTCCTTTCTGAAAGAGTCTATGAACAATAAAACCTTAAACCTTGAAGTACGTTTACTCAAGGTAGTTACTAGCTGATTAAAATCAGACCACATCCAACATTGGTTGTTGGTGCTAACATTAAATACTACTAAACTAGATCAGAATTTTGATCCACCCAGTAAGTATTGGGAGTATGGTTTATCCATCACCCATTACGGGTTCTGCGGACTTTGTAGTTTGAGGATCAATTGATGACCTATGGCTCTTTTGTGAGCAGTATAGGATTCTGATAATAGAGGTTGGTTTAATAGCCATAACCCTGTGAATGGAGTTCGGTACTCGGGATTCTGTTCATGCTCTTGTAGAACCACCGAGCGCTCTCAGCCCGAGTGGGAGTAATTGGATCTACACGGAAAAGAGTAGAATGAATAGGAAAGTTTATCTTTCAGAACAAAGCTTGAGTGGTCTAGGGGTAATTCCTAAGAAGTAGAGAGTTAATCAGACCTTGGACTCTCTTACCACTTAGTATTGCATGATTTCGTTCAAAACAGAAAATAGGGGTGATTCCCTGAGATTTTCTTGCCAAACAAACGGAGTCTGGATTCATTCGGAACAAAAGGGTATTGCCTTATGAACTTATGACAGGATGACTGTCAAGGCTTATGTCCTTTGTGGATAAAAAGAAAACCTCTCGGTCATTGGAAGTCATATATTTCTACAAGTATAAGGATACGTCCCACTAGAAGGAGTATGAATAGTTGGATTGCTGAGCAGAGCTAGTAGAAGATACACCACCTATGTATTAGATCTAAAATTATGCCCACTTCCGACCGAGGCTTAACCAAGGCTGCTGAGTAGAGAGATGAATAAGAGAACATACATTTCCTCTACGAGACTATCCTATAAGAGACTCAATTCTTGCAAGCTTGAAGACGGCATAACTGGTGATCGGAAGGAGTTGAAAACAACCTAATGTCTACGAAAACCTTATAAGGCATATGAATTTTGACTTTGGTGTGTTAGATTGTTTCAATACTTATAAGGGGCAAGGGTCCAAAAGACACAAAATAGACTTAATTAGGTAAATAGGACACTAATAAATCTTATTTGGTTATAAGGACACAAAATTAATACATAGACCAATCTACCCTCAATTAGTGTATTAAAAAAAGAAAAGGGAAGCGTTGTTATAAAAATAAAATAAAAAAATGATGGCAAATTTATTTGAAGGAAATATTGCAATCGAATGTTTTTTTTTCATTTTTATTTAAGGAGTGTTGAAAATTTGACAAATAACCAAAAAAATAAATAAAAATATTTTAATCAATATTTCAAACGGTAATATCTTTTGGTATAAAACTCTCATCATCGTAATTTTTTCACCATAGTTCATATTTTTTAGTCTTTTTTATTCTGATATATCATTTGATATTTTTCGACTTAATTTATGAAAAATTAAATTTTAATTCATAAAAATCGACGCGATTAAGTGACACCGCGATGCAGTGACCACCCCTGATGCAGAGACATCGCGATACAGAGACATCCCGATGAAGAGACACCGCAATGCAGTGACCACCCCCGATGCAAAGACACCGCGAAGTAGAGACATCGTGATGCAGTGACCACCCCCGATGCAGAGACAACACGATGCAGTGACCACCCCCGATGCAGAGACACCTCAATGAAGTGACATCACGATGCATTGACCAGCGCAATGCAGTGACACCTCTGATGCAGAGACGCCTCAATAAAGTGACACCGCGATGCATTTACCACCCCAGATCCATTGACCACCCCCGATACAGAGACGCCGTGATGCAGAGACACCTCGATGCAAAGACCATCACAATACATTGATCACCACGATGCATTGACCACCCTCAATCTATTGACCACCGCGATGCAGTGGCCACCTCCGATGCAGAGACACCGCGATACAGAGACACCGCGATGTAGAGACACCGCGATGAAGAGACACCGCGATGCAGAGACACCCCGATGAAGTGACACCGTATTGCAGAGACACCGTGATGTAGAGACACGGTGATGAATTGACACAGAGATGAAGAGACACGGCGATGAAATGACACCGCGATGCAGAGACACCGCGATGTAGAGATACCGCGATACAGAGACACCGCGATGTAGAGACACCGCGATGAAGAGACACCGCGATGCAGAGACACCCCGATGAAGTGACACCGTATTGCAGAGACACCGCGATGCAGAGACACCGCGATGAAGTGACACCGAGATGAAGAGACACGGCGATGAAGTGACACCGCGATGCAGAGACACCTCGATCTTGTTATATTTTATTAAAAATTAAATGAATTCTAAGAAAATAATCGACCTTACGAGCCAAGTCGAGCTATATCGAGTACTTAGCGAGTCGAGTTCAATCTTGCCTTATTATGGCTTCATCGAGCCCAATTTTTTTTAGTCGAATCAAGCCCTAGGGAGTATCGACTCGACTCGGCTCGATTACACCCCTAATGTGAATGACACTACATTTATTTTACAAAGTTACCAAATTTGTGTATCAAAATGTATATGCAGTGACATCAATGTCGCTGCATGAATTCTCTAATTGTTAATGCAATGACATCAATGTCAGTGCACCAATTTTATTCCCCGTCAAATTCATGTCACTGCACCAATTTGGATGCCCATTTCTCCCAATCTGACCATCACTTTCGGTTAAGAAACAAGTTAATAGACCATAAGCTAGATATGAATAAATAAGAATGTTGTTGGTCCCTTGGAAAGGCTAACACAATTTTAGAGGGGGGGTGAATAAACTTGACCCTAAAACTTGATTTTAAGCAACCTAAAGTTCAGTTATAACTTGTGTGGAGTTAAGCTGACAAAGTTGAGATTAAGTCAAACTGACTTAAGCTGAAACTGAGTCAACCGGCAGCGGATATAGTTCTAGCCTTTTTCTTGATCTTGTTATTTTATTATGAAAGCTGAGTGCTGTGAACTGAATTCTAATGAATGTCAGTTGTGAACTGTGAGGTGTATAACAATCAAGTATCAAAATGCTGTAAGTAAATAAGTAAATGCTTAAAGTAAATAAGGCGAATGTTATAGAGGTTCCAGGTGGTGTAATCATGTACGTCCTCTCTTCCCCTGTGGTGCGGAGGAAAATTCCACTAGAACTTCTTGAGGTGAACTGTTACAAAAAGTCCTAAACAATAGTCCTTGGCTAATCCCTAGCGTCACTATCTAAACAGTTGTAGAACAGGTAGAATTGTTGTTCTTCAAATGCTTGAACCACTGGTCCTTAGAGGGTAGGATTGCCTCTTCACCAGCTACCACCACAAACACAGTCTACCCGACTGCTTGTCACAACTGTCCTTGGCAAAACCTTCCTGGTTTGCTTCACAGTCTAAAACCTTTGATGTAGAATCAGAGTTGGGCTGAGAATCAATAAGTTGATTCTTGTTTGTGGTTCTTCAATGTGTTGGATTCTTGATAAATTCTTTGTAGCTTGAACACTTGAAGAAATACTAGATATGATCTTGTTATAGCTCAGAGATGATAGCAATTCGAATAAAATAGACTAATGCACAAGATTGCTTGTTGATTCTTGTATGTTCTGTATCTTTTTATTCTTGGTGCAAAGTCTTCTATTTATAGTGTGAAGTCCAACGTTCATCTGGCTTAAATTCGAATTGTATCAACGTCTTTCTTGTAACGGCTATATTTTTCGACGTTCGCTCTTTGTGTCAAGAACTCATCCAATGAAATTGCTTCCTTTACAACGTTCGACTGTACTTTCAGTTTGTTGGATGGCTGACATATAAAACTGAGTTTCCTTATCAGTTTTATACTGAATTTTTCACTTGTCAGTTTTCTAACTGACTTGGAGCATTAACTGAGATTTTACTTTTCTTCAAATATCAGTACTCCAGTTTTCATCTGATTATCATTGACTTAATCAGAGTACACCATAACTTATTATCATCTAAGAATTAATTGTCCTTATGATTCTTAGGTCTTCATACAAGATCTATAAAGTCAGTTCAGGTCACCACAATCTTGCCTGAAGTCTAACTTTACAGTCTCGACTTGTAATCTTCATAACTGAGTTTGAGCCCTTAGTTCTTCATTCTTCAATAACTGAGTTTTAACCCTTAGTTCTTAAATCTTCTAGATAAGTCAACCGAGTTTGTAACTCTCAGCTAACTTACCTTCTTCAGTTCCATGTAGGTGTATTCTGAGTCAGTTTGCTTGTCTTGATGATTTCCAGTTTTCTAAATGATTTCCAGTTTTCAGTTTTACGACACACTAACTATTCCAATGCTTGTCTGATGTAACCTATACAAATATCAGACTCTAGTAAAACTTATACATTCAGTTCTAGACATCTTTTAGCTTTCACTATAACAGCTGGCTTCAGCACTTCATCAATGGGGTTAAGATAATACATTAGACAAATTAGATGAATTATCATCAAAACATAAATTTTATTTCCAACAAATGTTGAATCTGTGATTGCAAAATATGCTAATTATATGCTATCTTTATTTTTGACAAGCTCTCTGATGCTGCTTTTGCATTACTTCCAGATGCTAATCCCTCTAAGCTTGTTGATGCTTTGTCCCCTGCTTTTTGTCCCTGGTATCATATTAATCACATTGGTCCAGTCAACTCTCTCAAGTTCAAAAATCAATTTTTGGCTAGCATGAATAACACTATTTTTAATGAGACAAACATTAGACCGTTTGTTTACCTTGAATCCAAACTTCTCGGTGATTTTCTGCATAACAAGGCAAAGTTTCAACAGTCAAGTGATTCATCTTAACAACTGAAGAAATATATATAGACCCAAAATTACTAGTTGCTAGACAGACAAAAATGCATTCGGTTGGTAAGCGAATCGGATTCATTTAGGACAAATACAAAACCAATGCCATTAATGAAACTAATCCATCAAAGTGTTTAAGCAGATAATAAGGGGTAATTCTTGAAGCAGGGGCTCCTTGACCTCAACTTAAAAGTAATGATTTTGGATTAGTGCTGCAACAAAATTTTGTGAACAAAAATATGTATGCTATTAACACAACAACATCACTCTGCAATCTGCATTCCAACAAACATTATAATAAAGCTTAAACAAAGCAAGTGATCATACAAACCACCAAATTGAAAAAGACTTCAAAAAGGTTAATAAAGGTGCAATTGGAACAGACAGGACACATTCACATATTTTTACCTTGATGTAGGTGCTAGCTGCCATGATGATAGTTGTGCTGTTACAAAAACATATATCTGCATCAGAATTCCAAAGGATTGATGAACCATCCTTTTCCACATTAAAAAAAAAAAAAAAAAAAAACAAATGCTGTTCAATTCCATCCTCCTCCTGACCGGTAAACATGTCCTCAAAATCTTCTCAAGTTTCAAACTACACTTAAACTTACAAGAGCCCGCTCAGATTAATTACGTTTCATAATAAAACCCAAATTGTAGCACAATCAACTTAGCCGAAGTAACATCGGACCATCACCAAATTAATTCTTTTCATAAAAGGGCCCAAATTGTAACATAATTCGTGGTATTTACAATTTCTCAAATCAGAAGCAGCAAACCTCGAATGAGGAGGAGCCTCCGATTACTGACAATGGGTGCAATAATTCCAGCCAGAGAAGACGAATTTGAAGCAGGAGATTAGAAAGAGAGGAGAGCAGATTAGGAAGATTGCAGGCCGGAAATGACCGAAGCCATGGCCACCGGTGAGAGAAGCTTCTACTTTCTTAGTTATTAGCTGTGGTTACAAAAGGGTAATGTAGGAAAGTTATAAAAAAATTGTCCTTATAACCAAATAAGATTTTAGGGTGTCCTAAATGCCTATTAAGTGTTCAAACTAGTCCTTATAAACAAATATCCATACTTATAAGTTGGTTATGTAAGTAGTGTTTAAATTTGGGATATTTGTTTACATTTAATTGGCACATCAACACTGTCACGGAAATTGTCACGTGTATCAAACTATATAGAAAATGATCATAAAAATATGTGTTATTTGTTTATAAGGACGCGTTTTGGTACTTAATTAGGCACTTAGGACACGTTTAAAAGATCATTAGTTATAAGGACACAATTCATTTATGTTCCCAAAATTACCCTTTTATAGATTCAATCCCCATTTAATTTCTTCGTTCTTCCGTTCTGGCCGTTCATCTTTTCATTAAATTTCTTTTGCAGAACACAAACATTGATACGGGCTGTGCAGTGCACTTGCCATCAGCTTAAGCCCCCAATATTCAAAATATTTGCAGGTTAAAAGCAGGAAAATTAATAGAGATGAGCAAATTGACTTCGTCAAGCTCCGAATTGGACTTGGATCGGCCGCATATAGAAGATTATCTTCCTTCTGGATCCATTCAAGAACCATATGGAACACTCCGCTTGTATGATATGATTCTCATCTCCCTTCATCCTCCTTTCCTTTTCTTTTCTTTTGATTTTTTTGGGAATGATTCATGGCTTCATCGCATTCGACAGCGTGATTTATGGGCATTTCCCCAACTTTACAGAGAGCGGCTGGTGCCATTGTTGACGTAAATTTTCTGTTTTCTTCTATCCCTTTATCCAATTTCATGTTGTATCACATGCATTGTTTTGTGCTTTCCTCATTTCCATTGACTAAACAGCTCCTGAAAGGTTTTGTTTTTAAGTTATAAACGAGGTGGTGAAAGAGATGGAGAGCAGATGAGATGACATTGTGGGAAAAAAAGAAAAGGCATGGAGAGAGAAAAGAAGGTCGTGCTAAAAGAGGAGGAGTTTGAATTAATGATTGAGAGGAAGAGGGACGTCGAGTTGAAGTGAAGGATTTGGATGTTGAATCGATCAAAGACTTGAATGAAAACCATTGGAAAGAGCTGAATATGTGGGAGAAGGAATTGGATGTGAAAGAGATGCAATTGGAGTTGATGATACAAAAGATTGAAGAACAATTGGAAAAAAGAGCTGCTTGAAAAAAATGGTGGTACAATGTTGAAAAAGATGGAGAACCAGATTAGGGGACTTGAAGCTGAACCAAAATCCTTTCAAAAAAAAAAAAGAAAAAAGAAGAAGAAGAAACTGAACCAAAAGAGAAAGAGGTACATTGAGGGAGAGTTAGCAGCCATTGGACTTTGAGATTTTGTCTCTATATATAGTAAGCATCTTCAAAGAAATCTTTTTTAGGTAATCAGACTGCACTTGCACTTAATCCATACACACAGGTAAAACAAAATATAATGTTTGGGCAATGTTTTTGTGGTAGTGCTTAATTGCTTATTATATGATGTTGAAGTAGATATATATGAATCTCATTTGAGCATCTGATTCTATGTTTTTCAATAATGTCTCCGAATTCGAGAAGTTGAATTTAGTTGTCATGCAAGCCTTGTTAGTGAACTTGAATGGTGTTGGCATGCATATGGCATTTACGGGAAATCAGGTACTACTGGTTTGAATGAGGGTTCTCATTTGCAGAAAGAAGTGTTTGAGAAAGGAAAGAACAATTTATGTATGTATGATTGGTGTAGTGACATGAATTTGATGGTAGGTTTGTGTATGATTTGTAATAAAATTGATGGAGTGACATTAATGTCACTGTATTTTCTTTTTTTCTTAGCGTTGTTGCTTATTACATTGGAGCCTTTGTCTTTAGTTGTCATTTCTTTAGGTATAATCACTTTATAGAGTATACATTCTTGAAATTCAACGGCATCATGCAATCTGTAGAATTTCTTGTCATACGATGCATAATGGCTTAAAAACAACATTCATAGTGACCGAACTCTTGGCCGATGTCACTGCATAAATTGTTGATGTCACGCATATATATTGTCGATGTCACTGAATAAAATGCCGATGTCACTGCATAAATTGCCAATGTCACTGCATAAAATACCGATGTCACTGCATAAAATGCTGATGTCACTGCATATCTGATTGCCGATGTCACTGCATAAAATATTGATATCACTACATATATGATTGCCGATGTCACTACATAAAAATATGAATTAAGGTGAAAGATTTATGTTGATCGTAGATTTATATCAAAAGATATAGCCATTTGAAGTTGATTTTATGAAAAAAGGAAATCAATTTTATGAAATTAAGTCGGAAAAATATCAAATGTCATCATGGTGTTGCTTCATCAAATGTCACTGCATCCCGGTGATCAATGCATCCCGATGGTCTCTGCATCGCGGTGTCTCTGCATCGGGAGTGGCCACTTCATCGCGATGTCTCTGCATCAGGGGTGGCCACTTTATCGTGATGTCTCTGCATATATGATTACCGATGTCACTACATAAATTGTTGATGTCATTCATATGATTGCTGATGTCACTGCATAAAATGTTGATGTCATTGCATATCTAATTGTCGATGTCACTGCATAAATTGTTGATGTCGCATATACGATTGCCGATGTCACTGCATAAAATGTTGATGTCACTGCATATCTGATTGCCGATGTAACTGCATAAATTGTTGATGTCACGCATATATGATTGCCGATGTCACTGTATAAAATGTTGATATCACTGCATATGATTGCCGATGTCACTGCATAAAAAATATGAATTAAGGTGAAAGAATTATGTTGATCGGAGTTTTATATCAAAGATATATCCGTTTGAAGTCGAATTTATAAAGAAAAAAAATGATTTTTTGAAATTAATTCGGTAAAATATCAAATGTCATCACGGTGTTGCTTCATCAAATGTCACTGCATCCCGGTGATCTCTGCATCGCAGTGTCTCTACATCAAGGGTGGCCACTTCATCGCGGTGTCTCTGCATTGGGGGTGGCCACTGCATCGCGATGTCACTTCATCGCGATGTCTCTACATATATGATTAATGATGTCATTCATATTTGATTGTTGGTGTCACTACATAAAATGTTGATGTCACTGCATATCTGATTGCCGATGTCGCTGCATAAATTGTTGATGTCATTCATATGTGATTGCCGATGTCACTGCATAAAAATATGAATTAAGGTGAAAGATTTATGTTGATCGTAGTTTTATATCAAAAGATATAGCCTTTTGAAGTCGATTTTATGAAGAAAAAATCGATTTTAAGAAATTAAGTTGGAAAAATATCAAATGTCATCACAGTGTTGCTTCATCAAATGTCACTGCATCCCGATGGTCTCTGCATCACGGTCACTTCATTGCGATGTCTCTGCTTCGGGGGTGGCCACTGCATCGCGGTGTCACTTCATTGCGATGTCTCTGCATATATGATTGTCGATGTCACTGCATAAATTGTTGATGTCACGCATATATGATTGCCGATGTCACTGCATATATGATTGTCGATGTCACTGCATAAATGGTTAATTAATCGTGGTGGTGACTGCATCGCGGTGGTCAATGCATCGGGTTGGGCAATGCATCGCGGAGGTCACTGCATCGCGGTGGCCAATGCTTCGGGGTGTCTCTGCATCGCAGTTGTCATTGCATCGCGGTGTCACTTCATCGCGTTGGTCAAAGAATCGCGGTGTCACTTCATCGCGTTGGTCAATGCATCGCGGTGGTTAATGCATCTCGGTGGTCAGTAAAAAAAAAATAAAAAAAATAAAAAAAAACCTTTCACCGTCCAGGTGAAGTAAAATAAAAATTATAAAAATAAAAATAAAAAAAAAAGCTAAACACAACATGAGCATGAGTTTAAATAAAAATAAATAAATAAACATTCACATTCAGGATATAAGTCCCAATCCTGGTGAACCCGCAGCGCCGTTCCAGCTTTCCTTTTTTTTTAAATTCTTTCATTAAGGGTATTTGTGTCTATCTATCTATTTTTTGTCCTTATAACTAAGTGTTTGTTTTGGGTGTCCTTTTTGCCGTTCAATATGCGTCCTTTTCAATAATTGTCCCTAAAAATATCACACCACTACACTATATTATCACGTTACCATATCAAATTATCACTTAATTACATGTTACATTATCAAAATATTACATTACCATATCAAATTACCTCTATTCTGTGTTACCAAATTATCACCCAGTTTAATGTTACGTTATCGAGATATGACATTACCATATCAAATTAACTTTATTCTATGTAGCCAAATCATCACATTGACATATCAAATTATCACCTAGTTTCACGCTACGTTATCAAAAATATCAGACTATTACACTATATTACACTATTCATTACATGTTAAACAATAAAGGGAAAAACACCAAAAATCATGCTTCGTCGATGATAAAAAAATTGCTAAACAAGTAATTCACTCACTTTTATTACGAGAATAAGCTTCGAAACACCACTTTCATGAAATCCCGATTTCTTCGTAAAACAAAACCTGCAAAATCAATTAGCCAAATAAGCAACAAAACGGGGAAAAAGAAAAAAAAAACACTTCAAAATCAAAATGAGATTTACGTTTTCGAACTATAACTTTGAGTTTCTACACTTGTGTTGGACAAAAAAAGCACGACAATTTGTAATCAATATCAAAATAACGAGTTTAATGGAAAAAATATCAGTAAAATCCGTTTTAAAGTTTTAAAAAAAAAAAAAAATCTAACTTAACCGCCCATCGTCAAGAGCGGAAACGCTCATCTTGAGCGTACCGGTGGGTGTCATCTTGAATGCACGGAAGGGCAACTAATGGGCGGTACCGCCTATCTATAGGCACTTTGCCTCATCTTATGCCGTGGGTCGGCTCTGTTTTTTTTAGGGTGGTTCTATTTTTTTTTTTTTTTTGGATGTATTTTTCAGACTAATTTTGGAAAAATTGTACTTTTAAAATTTCTCCATAAATAAGATAAAAATTCAAAAAATAGTCACCGATTTTAAGTCACTCACACTGGGACTGTGAAGGGCTGCCAAATTCCAATTTCACAAATCGGGATAACAAAGTTACTTTCTCCTAGGAATGGGGATACGGAATACGATTTAAAAATATATCGATTTATAATCAACATTGACGATGCCAAGAATTGAACCGACCTACGTGGCACCTCACCAGTGACTCAACCTTATGTTTGGAGGGTAGAAGGGCTAGAGGCCCTAATGGCCTGATTAGGGTGACCCGGCAACTGATCTCATCCCATCTAAGTCAAATAAGATGTAGTGCCTTGAGTAACCGATTAGCCTGAGTCCCATCCCGACCTCTATAGGTCGGCCTACACTTGTATTCAAACCGACCCACGCCCAACCTTACCGGTTGGCCTAAATCCCTCTCGGACCTACATTCTGCGCACAACCCAGTCCGAGTTGATACCAGCTCGTCTATTCTTCCCGACCTCCGTAAGTCGGTCAAGACACTGAAGGGTTCAGCCAATCCGGCTCAGGCCGTCCAAATCGGCCGGAGTTAATCTCTATTCGTATTTCCCATGTGATCAATAAATCAGATAATCATGGAAAGAATCCTGAGTCATAAAGTCTCCAATCTCTATCACTTACTGCAAATATTTGAATACCGTAATTACCTCCTAGAATCAAGGAAATAAATGAGTCATAATCTTTTCCTTAGGGAACACGTTAATGAGTGTCCATCACAGACACGCCACACTCTAACCCTAGGGCACAAGCCCCTCTATATAAAAAACTCTAAGGAACTACAGAGACTTGATTCCAATCCCAGCATTGGATACGTAGGCAGCTTGATCATCATGAAGTGTAGTCTAAAACACCTCAAATCACCCATATCTTCTTTCATAGTTTTATATAAAAAGAGCCTCATTAGGTTATCACCAAGAGAAAGAGCCCTAGAAGTTTTATCTTGACGATTTTTGGATCGTCATTGATCATCATCAAGTGAAGTCTAAAACACCTCAAATCACCCCCTTCTTCTTTCATAGTTTAATATAAAAAGAGCCTCATTAGGTTATCACCAAGAAAAAAGCCCTAAGAATTTTACCTTGACGATTTTTGGATCGTCAATTAGCGCTTGAAGGAGGACCTCTGACTTGATAATCTCAGGAAAGGCTCTAGGATCAACCATGGTGACCACACGACAACAAGCCGCTAATGGCAACCGTGCCAACAACGCAACTGAATCGGATGCCAACAACCAGAACCAGCAGCATGAACCAGTCTCTCTCGACACAACCCACCAAGGGTTGGTAGATCAACTCACGGTTTTGGATGATACAACAAAAGAAGTTGTTCTCAACGCCGTCTTGGCAGAAGAAGACGAAGATGACGAAGACTGGGAGGGTTTAGAAGAAAAAGACCCCTTGACAAAAACTCGCAAGATCAGAGTCAGCCAAATGGAGTTTTGATATGAATTTGGAACCTATGTTATTTCACGATGGACACGAGACTCGGCGCCAACGCCAAATAAGGCTCGACTCAATGAACAATTTGGTCAACATAGTTTTTGAAGAACCTACGACCAAGCATGGGCAAGATTTTGAAGTTATCAAGTCCGTCATATATGCTAACGGACTTTCGGAATGATTATTCAAGTACTATATGTTACTACTATATTTTAAGTAACTTAGTAAAATATTATTTACCTAAAACCCCAATCAAAATGGCGCCAATAATGGGTACAAGAAGTCCTCTTGGAAATTTTCTACATTCAATGAATCCAAGATGTCAAAATCAAGAAGACTTCCTTGAAAAGACCAAAAGACTTGCCTTGAACTTCCAAGAGGCTCCTTGAAGCATGTGGGCCAAAAATTGCCTTTTGATTTCTACTTTGGATTGTGTTATTTCTACTCCTATAAATAGGCATATCTTGTACTTGTAATGAACAACTCTCATTTTGATATATAAAATATTTTCTTCACTTTTAAAGTGTTATGTGAATTCTCTGGATAGAGTTTTCAAACCGGGTTATCAAGGGCCCGAGCAACCCTTGTATCCAATATACCAAGGTGCCTAGAGACAGGTTTTCTAGGTGTCAAGGTGAAATTCCAAGGTGCCTTCTCACTAGTTGAGATTGTGTCGAGGAGCTCTTTATTCCAAGGTGCCTCCTCACAAGTTGAGGTTGTGTCAAGGAGACTCTCCAAAAATTCCAAATACCGTAATCCTAGATCCGACAACCCCGATTCTTATCAAGTTTCATCTGGGGAAAACTCCCACGATCAAAAGCCGGAGGAGGAAGATGACCCTAATGATGGGTCGTGGAAGCAAACGCCCTCGCCACCAAGGCATCGAGGAAACAGAAAAGATGATCGGTCCTCCTCTTCCAATCTGAGAAAGCAGTTGGTTGTACCCCAGACAATGGAGGCAGCTCGCACCGAGCTGGAAGAAGCTCTCTTGGCTCTCGAATCCCTTTTTTCTGAACAGATTGACAACTACCCCCGACCGACAAGGTTCAAGATCCCGAAGTTAGAGCCCTATGCCGGGAATAGATCTGAATACCTAGTAAATCCTTTGAGGGTTCATCAACACAGTAAATAGAAAAAAAATAAGTTTGAGGGAATACTTTTCCTTATCATTAAAAGAGGCGTTCAACCCCCTTATATACATGCCTGCATCAATCGTACAAGCTTAGGAGTCTTACAGTTGTATAACAACCTAACAACATAGAATTGCGAGTCTTTATTGAAAGAGGGGCTATATAAAATTTTGATTGTTTGCGATACTCGTTTTAAACTTTCAAGCCTTCATGTTGAAGTATGACTCTGCTCGTGGACTCTGGGTCATCACTGTCATAGATGACTCAGCCTTAGAAATCAATGAGAAGAAGATTAAATTATCTGTGGAAGTTCCATATATGTTGGATTTTTTTTAAATACTGTTATAGTACCAGAGTTTAATATGATCCCATTACTTCAGGATTGATTTGTAATCAATAAATTTTAATACTCTTTACGATGCAGGAAACCTACTCAAATTCCATGAGGTGACTATGGAGCTGATTTTGTTTTTGAATCATCGGGTGTTTTCACTAAAGTTGAGAAGGCGTCAAAACCCAAGATGGTTCGTTTTTATGATTCTAAGTTTTTGTCTGCTGGTGTTTTTCTTAGCTCTCTATTCACTTTATCATGTTTGTTATGTACCTGATTAGTGTTTCTTAGAGTTTCATTTTCTAATTAATTCTTATGTGTTTATGTATGCATGCTCTTTTTCTTTAGGTCTGTTAATGGAGTTGTTATGTTCATGTCTCAGTTATGTTTTGAAATGTCATGTTATGTCTTTTGTTAAGTAACAATCTGGTTGGTTTGTTTTAGTTTATGATTAGGTATGCTTTCTAGTTTAGAATAGTTTGTTCCGTGTCATTCTTTCCTAAACTTCTTTAGTAAAATGTCTAGTTGTTATCTCTGTTAGTTTACTGTCTGGTATGCATTAAAGTTCATGATTGCCTACATGCATGCTTTTGTTGTAGTAGACCTTATATGCTTATGTATAATATGTATTGCTGAGGGTTGTGTTCGGGTGCTAGATCTTTGTACTAAGTTTTGTCATGTCTTGTAAATCCGGGTTGCACAAGCCCACAAGAAGTTCTTCTTGTCTTAATCTGTGCTGCTTGCAACCAGTCCGCAATTTGAATGACCATGTCTTAGTCTTACCTGTCTTAAATTTGAACTAAGCCTCTTATCTAACATGTTTGCCTTAGCATTCAGTCTTGAAAAAATATGATTTGGTGTTCTATTTAAGGGGCTGTTTGTTAACAAAATTAAGTACTTATTCTGAAGAGTTTAAGAGGCAGTTAAATTAAGAGGTGTTTGATAATGTATTTATACACCTCTTATCCGATTCAGTGCATCTGAAATCTTCCGCATAACTTCACATAAATTTTCAGCGATCTATTAGTAGCTTATGTCTGAAAACAAAATTCATTTCAATCCCGCAGAACGAGCGCACTCCCTTAAAAATAATAATAATATAATAATCAACTAACAATATTTCGTTTGTTTATTTTTTATATGCGTTTGATCTTTTTCTTGTCATAGTTCTTTTATTATCACATAAAATCATATGCATGTTTAAATTGCTGAAACCAAGCCTTATAATGTATATTCCCTTTCATTGTCTGAATAATGTTTACTTCTCATATACTATTATTAGTATTGATTAAGGTACAAAGATTATGAAATGTTCATTAAAGTACCAAGATTATAAATATGAAAATATTTTTCCAATTCATATATGAAATAAATTTGTTACGTTGAATCACATGTTTTTAATTTATGTTTCTTTAGTAAATAAACGTGTAAAATTATTAAAGTTAAACATTTTAGATTTCAGACGTATAGCGTTATCAAACAATCTAATTATTTTCAGATTTCATTAACTTATCATTTTCAGATTTCAGACTTCAGATTTAACAAACGTCCCCTTAGTCAACTGATGATGCTTGTGAAAAAGGCCATGGTTAAGTATACAAAATGTTTTACCATATGTAGTAGCCTATCATATGCGTTAGTATTTGATTAGTTCAACGGTCTTTGTTAGAGTCTTCAACCTGCTTATATGCTTTGAACCTACTGTTTTGTTATGTCAATAGTCTGCTAGTTAGCTTTGTCTTGATATAAACATTATGATAAGTGAATATATACGCTTATATACTCTAGGGAGACATAAGGGTCTTAAATAAAACGAATAAAATCAACAACAATTTTATTGATCTTGATAAACAATAACAAAGAAGTACAGAAAGAAAAAATAAAGGATATTGACGATCCGAGCGAGATTTAACTCGTCCTTAAGACAAATTTGCCCCGGTATGTACCCCGTTTTGCAGCAATTGTCTCCCAGGAAATTCTCAGATTACCTTTCAGAATAGCGGTACTGCAAACTCTGAACTCTACAGTGCTTCGGAAACTCTTCACTTGATGCAAGAACAGTATGTATGCAATTCTGTGTCTGTGTGTTTTTCTTCCCATTCATGGGATCGTTTATATAGTAGAGGTACTTCAGACTTGAACCACGGCGAACTCTGACAATGCCCAGAATCTGTTCGACTCGAACTAAGTTGTATATGTATGATACAATTTCTGAACTCTCTTTTCACCATTCATTTGACCGTGAACCTTCAAATCGAGCTGCATTCGTGTACGCAGGCATGCACAAGCCCAAGGCAAAACCGAACTCTGATTGTGAACCTTCAAATCGAGCTGCATTCGTGTACGCAGGACACGCGGGCATGCACAAGCCCAAGGGTAAATCCGGATTGGATTTGCACCCCCCCTGCGCCCGCGTAGAGAACGGTGTATAATGTTGGTTTCTTATTCCAACTACACTAAAACAATATCATATAAATATTGCTTCTTTTTCCTTCTTCCAACCAATGTGGGAGAAAAGTTTCTTCCCATTTTTCCTTTTCATAACACACACTTAAGCCCAATATGACATATCATCAATTTTCCAACAAACCGACTTTAAGCGTTAATTTCTCATTCACTCGTTATCCGAATTGAATGATTCCAAATCCTGAATTCATCTACGACTCACGTAGTTTTCAGAATTAATAAAACATTACATATATTCTATACAAGAATATATCCGAAATACGCTTACAAAGTCACTGAATAAAATGATTATAAAATCATTTTTAATTCATTTTTAATTCAATTCCACATTTTCTCCAACACCATTTTTGGAATATGTTAGTAGTGTGTTCTTGGAGTGTTTGTCTTACCTTTATATGGTTATAACATGAGCCCTGAATTTGCCTTTGGTCGTTCACCTTCGTCGTCCGCCTTTTATTTTAGCCTCTGTTACAAAAACGACGAGTTGTTAAGAAAAACAATGTCCTTATAGTTATTTTAGCCAGACATCTGAATTAATTCCATTTGTACGCCACTTGTCTATTTCAAATTCTGCATAGAAGCCACATAAACTCACCTGAACTCCTAGAATGCGAATGTTCTCTATATAAATGTTTCATCCTTGGTTAATCATATATGCAACATACTTGCTTGAAAAAAAACAATTTTCTGACTCTATACTTTGTCCATTGTTGACCTCTTGCTATAGTTCTGCATCATTATTACATCATTCTTAGAAGATCAGTTTGTCCCTTTTCTGGGTTTGCAACACAATCTCCATGCTTAACAGCTGTGATGTTGCTGAGATACGTGATGTTGCTTCACTTGGTTCGTGTCGGTAAGCACCCTTTTAATGATTTCTTGTTTTCATTTGTAAGTAATTATACAACACATACTATGTAACGGCTCCATTATCTCATGTATTTAATAAGATAATCATGGTTTCACATGTTAGTTATATTTTATCTTTAGAAGTGGAAGGACAAAGATTTTGTTTGATTTTTTCCTTTCTTTTTAGGTTTGGGAAGGGGGCTAAGTTTGACATTACTTAAATCTTGATTTTAATTTTAGACGTAAGTAGAGATGTTTTGGCTCCACCTTAATATCATCGTTGATGTGATACCAACCTGACCCCGTCCGACCTGTTTGCTGAAGTATGTTGCAGAGACGAATAATGATCATATGTTGTGTGATGCATTCTTCATTTTCTATCTGTTAAGATCATGCCCTGTTAAGTTTGCGCTAGTAAATATATTTTGACAAAGTATGATCATCTAGTGCATGACACATTCTATTTGAATTTTATTTTGTTGGCCTTGGATTCTTTGCAGTATGCACTGATACTTCAAATTTTGAGGTAATAAGTATTGTTATGAATGCAGGATACAACAACATAACATAGTCACAACTAGTTTTGTGATTTTACCTTTTTTTGTGTCTGATTTTTTTGCACTTTTGTTTGCGAACTTTAAGGGCAATGTAATGATTGCTTATTCACTTTGTTACCAGACATCCTTCACACAGGCATTCAAATTGAAAGGTTGGATATGAAGAGTTTTATGTCATATGAAAGCAACGATCTCTTTCCTCTTCATTTCATGATTGATTGCAACAATCAGTGGGAAATGGGTTGAAGTGCGAGCTGGAAAATACAATAAGGCAACCAAAAATCTATACAACAGCTAATTAGAGTTTGATTTCTTTTATCCTAATAGATTATAAAGTAATCCTGATATGACTATTTGAATTTTTTATGTTGAGTTTGAAATGGATCTCACGGTTTATCTAGAATAAACAGATTATTAATAATTTATTTTCCTTGATTTGTTTATTTTAAGTCACAGAGTCCAATTTCCCTTATATACATTGAAGTGTATTTTAGTAGTAATATTTAATGAAGGTTTCACGAGTAAAGATGATTGGAAATTTTCATCATATAAAGCGTATAAGAAGAGTGAAATGATCATGTAATGAGGTTATATGTCCTCGCTAATTCATATGATTTATTGAGGGGAAATGACCATGTTATGAGGATATATTTCGTCATTGAATCATGATTTATGAGGGGACATGGCCTTAGAATGAGGGGACATTTCGTCACTAAATCGATTTTTAATGAATATGATGTCTTTGTTAAATAGTGGTTCAATGAGGGGAAAATGACCCAACAATGAAGGGATCAATCGTTATGATATATAATGTTAAATGATGGGATAATACCGTCATTGAATGTGTTATTGAATTAATGACGGGAATCACTTTCCTGTCATTATTACCTTTAACTAAAGAGGCAGCAATAAAAGGAAATTTCCCGTCATTAAAAGTCTTCAATGACAGAAATTGGACATATAATGATGAGAATTCCCGTCATTAAAACCCGATTTTCTTGTAGTGTTTTATTATAACCCCCCACTTACCTCGAGAGACGGCCTTGGTTAGTGGGCAACGACGCTTCGATTCCCGGTACAGCTATAATGACATCACAACTAGCCTTTCCACCTGGCAATGCGACGTCAAACCCTATGAGTTAAACATCCGAGTCGAGCCACCACCCGGGCAGATCCGAGCCGACCAACCAAAGCTCGGTTGGATCCGGGGGGGCTTATGACGATGCCAAGAATTGAACCGACCTACGTGGCATTTCTCCAATGACTCAACCTTAAGTTTGGAGGGTAGAAGGGCCAGAGGGCCTAATGGCCCGATTAGGGTGACCCGGCTACTGATCTCATCCTCTCTAAGTCAAATAAGACGTAGTGCCTTGAGTAACCGATAGCCTGAGTCCCATCCCGACCTCTATAGGTCAGCTCACACTTGTATTCAAACCGACCCATGCCCAACCATACCGGTTGGCCTAAATCCCTCTCGGACCTACCATTCTGTGCACAACCCAGTCCGAGTTGATACCAGCTCGGCTATTCTTTCCGACCTCCGTAAGTCGGTCAAGACACTGAAGGGTTCAGCCAATCCGGCTCAGGCTGTCCGAATTGGCCGGAGTTAATCTCTAATCGTATTTCCCATGTGATCAATAAATCAGATAATCATGGAAAGAATCCTGAGTCATAAAGTCTTCTATCTCTATCACTTACTGCAAATATTTGAATACCGTGATTACCTCCTAGAATCAAGAAGATAAATGAGTCGTAATCTTTTCCTTAGGGAACACGTTGATGAGTGTCCATCACAGACACGCCACACTCAAACCCTAGGGCACAAGCCCTTCTATATAAACAACTCTAAGGAACTACGGAGGCTTGATTCCAATCCCAGCATTGGATACGTAGGCAGCTTGATCATCATCAAGTGCAGTCTAAAACACGTCAAATCACCCCATTCTTCTTTCATAGTTTTATATAAAAAGAGCCTCCTTAGGTTATCACCAAGAGAAAGAGCCCTAGAAGTTTACCTTGACGATTTTTGGATCATCATTGATCATCATCAAGTGCAGTCTAAAATACCTCAAATCACCCCCTTCTTCTTTCATAGTTTTATATAAAAAGAGCCTCCCTAGGTTATCACCAATAGAAATAGCCCTAGAAGTTTACCTTGATGATTTTTGGATCGTCAATTGGTGCTTGAAGGAGGACCTCTGATTTGATAATCTCAGGAAAGGCTCTAGGATCAACCATGGTGACCACACGACAACAAGCCGCTAATGGCAACGGTGCCAACAATGCAACTGAATCGGATGCCAACAACCAGAACCAGCAGCATGAACTAGTCTCTCTCGACACAACCCACCAAGGGTTGGTAGATCAACTCACGGCTTTGGATGATACAACAAAAGAAGCTGTTCTCAACGCTGTCTTGGCAGGAGAAGTCGAAGATGACAAAGACTTGGAGGGTTTAGACGAAGAAGAACCCTTGACGAAAACTCGCAAGATCAGAGTCAGCCGAATGGAGTTTCATCTGGGGAAAACTCCCACGATCAAGTGCCGGAGGAGGAAGATGACCCGAATGATGGGTCGTGGAAGCAAACACCCTCACCACCAAGGCGTCGAGGAAATAGAAAAGATGATCGGTCCTCCTCTTCCAATCTGAGAAAGCAGTTGGTTGTACCCCAGGCAATGGAGACAGCTCGCGCCGAGCTGGACGCTATAGTCGGAAGAAGATCTGCGCTCCTGGCTCTCGAACCCTTTTTTACTGAACAGATTGACAACTACCCCTAACCGAAAAGGTTCAAGATCCCGAAGTAAGAGCCCTATGAAGGGACCAAGGGCCCTCAGGACCATTTGTTCCAGTACCTTACGCACATGAAACTCAACTCTGCTCCCGAGGAGATGAAGTGCAAGGCATTTCCGGCATTGCTCACGGGCCGAGCCCGTGAATGGTTTAAGAAGATACCGCCCAGAACTATTTACAACTTTGACACTTTAGGAAAAATGTTCCTCAACGCTTTCATCACAGCTAAACCTTTTCAGAAGAATGCTACCCATTTGTACTCTCTCAAAAAAAAGTAAGACGAAACCGCGTTATAGTATTTTAAGCGGTTCAGCGAGGATTCGCTTCAAGTACGAGACGCCGACGACCATGTTCGGATCGCATCCTTTGTGGCAGGACTACGTGAAGGCTGACTGTATGCTAAGTTGAGCAGAAAGCTCCTTGCATCCATGGAGGAATGCATGGAAATGGCATTTAAACATTGTCAAGATGAAGAGGCTAACCGACTGAAGTGAGAACTGGAAAAGTCAAAGTCCAGGAAAGATAAGGTCGATGATACTTCTGACAAGAGAAGGAGGTTGTCTGGAGATCGAGTAGTTGGATCTTCGGGGAGATGACCCGAGAGGAAAAGCGCCCTGTAGCCATGAGACTTCCCAGTGTTAAATAGGCCTCGTGAATAAGTGCTCGCCTTCATGGAACGAAAAGGGCTAGCAAAAACCCCTACACCGCTACGAATCCCCCCAGAAATAAGGGATCAGAGCAAGTTTTGCACGTATAATCATGACACTGGCACGATCTGGATAACTATAGAGACTTTCAAATAGACGTGGATGCTGCGATTACAGATGAAAAGTTGGATGAATTCGTAGAGCGAGCCCGATATGGCGAACGTCGTGGACAACGGGATTACCCTCAGAGGAACTACAATCAGGATTGTAGTCGGCATGGAGAGTCTCAGCGAAGAAGAGATCGGTCTCCAGATAAAGAGCAGCAGGTGGACAATCGGCTGGTCAACACCATCAACACTATTATGGGAGGACCTGGCAGTGCTTTCGAGGTCAGCAGCCTAAACACCCGATCAGGAGGCGACCAGACAAGCAGAGGAACTCAGATTCCTTTTCAGGAAGTAAGCTATAGACCTAGGGACCCACTCCCCTTGGTCCCAAACAATGAAGGACTGGTTATCGAAGTTGTGGTTAACAAGAATCTGGTAAAGAGGGTTTGCGTCGACACTGGTAGTGCCGTCAATGTCCTGTACTTTGCAGCCTTTCAGACCATGGGTCTTAAGGAGTCTGAGCTGACTCCTGTTTCTACGCCTTTGTTTGGATTCGCTGGTCCTCCTGTTCATCCTATAGGAATGATTCGGCTCGCAACAATGTTTGGGAAGGAATCAGTGGTAAGGACTCTCATGGTCAACTACGTTGTGGTCAAGTCATTGTCAGCATACAACATCATCCTAGGAAGGCCTGCTTTGATTGTTCTACGGGCCGTGATCTCCCCAGCTCATATCAGTCTAAAGCTCCCGACTGCCCGCGGCTCGGTTGAGATAAAATGAGATCTGGAGGTCGCTCGAAGTTGCTATGCGGCCACTATCAATGACAAAGGAATCTTTCTGGCTTGATCAAGTCGGCAAGTTTTTATCATTTATTGCTTTTTCAAACTGCTTGTTATTTCTACACTTCGGTTTTGTCCCTTTTTGATGTCATTTCTGGATATTCCCATTTTCATTGAATAAATCTTGATTTGAGTCAATATGCTTATTCTTTTTTCTTTACTTTATAAATCACTAAGAGTCCGTACACCCCACGCTAAAACTTCACGCGAGACGTCAGTCCAATCTAGCCCTGCTTGCCGTGCTTTTAAACGAGAAGTCAGTCCAATCTGGCACTGCTCGTCCTTAAAACTTCAAGCGAGACGTCAGTCCAATCTGGCCCTGCTTGCCGTGCTTTTAAACGAGAAGTCAGCACTAGCCTGGCCCTGCTCGTCCTTCAAACTTCACGCGAGACGTCAGTCCAATCTGGCCTTGCTCGCTGTATCTTTAAACGAGAGGTCAGCACTATTCTAGCCCCTCTCGTCCTCAAAGCCTCATGTAAGAAGTCAATCTACACTGTCAAATTTAATCCGTCTAACTTTAATCAGTTAGTCCTAAAGTCGGTGTAACTTTGTTTGTTGTAGCTAATCAAGGCTAGCCTGACTCAGTACCTAATTTGTAGTTATCCAAGCCCACGAGTAGAGCTCGGCTTCATAAACATAAGTAAACTAAAACTCAAAACTGCACACCAGGCCATGCGCCCCCTAAACAACTTTACCAAACTTCATACAAAACCGAGCGTTGAGCCCGGCGAGATATGCTGTCTAAACAAGTATGCCATCCAAAAGTTGAGACTAATAGATGGCATACTGGGGGGCACACACTTCCCCCGGAAATACAACAAAAACAAAAACAAAACAAAACATAACAAATTCCAAAACACAAGAACACTAAAATAAAATCATAGTACAAAATTGTTCAAATCAAAAACAAATAAACTCCTAAAACTTTAAGAGTCCGGAGTAGGACTCTTCTCAGGCTCAGACGAAGAGGCCGAACCGGAAGGGATAGCAGTAGGTTGGAGGGCATACTTTGACACTATGTCCACCCCAGCCTTGAAGTCCTGGACGCGCCTGCTTATAATAGACCTTCTTAGGAAGGTCATCCAGCACAAGGGAAGGGTATTGGATCCTAGCCTCGTCTACTCCCTGGGTATACACATGGTCAAGGATAGGAATCAGACTCACTTTCAAAGCCTCGACGAAATCTTCCGAAGCCTTGTACTCTTGGACGGCCTCAGCACATCGAGCTGAGGTGTTGGCTTCATGATCGGCCACCTTCGCCAGAAGGTCGGTCACCTCTTTCTCCTTTGCCTTCTTCTCCTCAGCGAGCTCACTCGCCAAGGACTTCAGCTCTCCCTCCTAAGCTAAGAGTTGAGCTTGCAGGGCCTTCAATTTTGCATCCCTAAGCTTAACGGCCGCCTTAAGTTCTTCCCATGTCTACCTCACCTCGGCAGTCTTATTCTTGTGGGCGGCTAGGTCCGCAGTGGCCTTGCCCAACCGCTTGAAAACCTCCTGGCCAATCGTGCCACCCTGAATAAACAGAGAGAAAAATTAAGATCACAAGCAGCTAGGTTTTTAAACAAAATTAGAGTAAGGGCGAAACGCTTACCAACTCCACAGTCTTGCAGCCGATGAGTGCCAGCTCCTTGTCGGACATGTCGGCGACCCTCTGATGTTCGGAATCAGCCTCTTCCTGAGTCCCCTCGGAATCCCTAGACTTGCCTCTCTTCGGGGGACGACCATCATATGGGGTCGGCCTCGGTTGTCCTTTCTTACCTAGCATCGGGTTTCTCTCTACCACTTCCTCAACATCTTTCGGGTCGACCTGCTCCTGAAGGGAGCAGCAGATAAAGTACCCGCCTCTTCCACCGCAAGATCCTCCACGGGTAGGATCCGGACAGCCGGTGTCGGCAGGGCCTGACGTAACACCACTTCTCTCTCCGCTCCGGCTAGCTGATGACGGTCAAATTGGTATCATTATTTACCATCAATCTACCCCGGATTTGTGTTCTCAATGGGGATAATATTTATGAAATCATGAGTTAATTAGCTAAATTTCATTAAGCCACGTCCGGGGTGACTAAATTGGTATCATGCTATTAATCGTGTATTTTATGCGTTATTTGCTAGAAATAGAAGCTACTATGTGTGCTATGATTTTATTGACAGATGAACGAGTGTTCGAAGTATCATTTGGGCTGAGTATGAGAGTCAATCGATAAAGAACTGAACGGAGCAGAAGGTTGAAGTATTTCGAGCGGATATTGCACCCTAGAATCTGATATGTGATCTTGCAATGCAGTTTCCGATGCTTTACAAGACGAATTGGGCTTGGACTTCTTCATGAAAGTTGTAGGTCTGGAAAAAAGGATTCTAACACACTTTTAATCACCCAAATCGGAGTTGCATGGGCCAAGTTATGGTCCACATACCGAAGCTGGGCCTAGGGTATTCCAGAATAAGTCGGCAGCAGGAAAAAGACAAAAATACCCTCGGTAAACCGGGAGTTACCCGCGGTTTAACGAGGCCCAGAATCTTCCAAAAATGCATTTTCTTGTCCCTCAAGTATTGGGTTTACCCCTAAGTCAGTTTATACACCTATATAAGGCCATTCAGAGCTGCGAATTTGTAATCATCTTCCATTCCATTCATTCTCTCATTCATTCATATATCTATTCATCAACTAGCTACAATGTAGTCGTTTGGGAATGAAGTCTTCTTTTATTTTCTTCTTTTCTTCTTGCAAATAAGTCATGAGTCTTTCATTATTGAATTGTGCTTGGTTTACGATCTTCATGGATCGATTCGAATCGCCGAAGGGAGAGAGAATAGAAGAGTGGATATGTTCTTCGTTATGGATAAGATCTATTCCAATGTTTTATTTCTTTTCATAGATTCATGATTGTTCTTGTGCTAGATCTAGATTATGCTTACATCTAATCATCTATGAATTAATTAAACGAACCTTAACCTTTATTCGATTCGTTAATATGAAACACAGAATTATGGGTTTCGCTCTTCAGATCTGCGACGGTCTTTATCGCTAGATCTGAATACCTAGTAAATCCTAATTCTGTGGTTCAGCGTCAGCTACGTTGATCGATAGATTTAATTTACATGTTAGTAGCCTGATCAACTATTTACATGTCATCGTAAACTAGCATGAAATACGAATAGTGAAGTTTATCTTGAATGGACCCTGGGAACGTGTTGATCAGTGTCGACAGCTGTCTAGGCAGGTTAGCGGTATGAGTTAGCGCTCGTTATCGGCAATTCTAGTTCTTTATACATATGGGCTATTACGGACCAATTAAGGAGGGTAGCTGGCGTATAGATTGTCTACTACCATTGTCGGAGTAGATAGGGTTAGGATTTGCACTCATAGCTAAATTACACACACGAGTCGAGTACAGATTAAGGGGAGATTAGTTAGGAATAGTTTGGTTAATGCCTTTTCGATATATGATTGATGATTGGTTTATTTTATTTACTTGTCCTTTATATTGGTCAATGACCACCCCCTATCCGGTTGACCTATAAATTGTGGTGATGTTTAGCATTATTAAATAATAGTCTCTGTGGGATCGACCTTGACTCGCCCTTGCTATACAACGATTGACCTATTACTCTTGCTAGTATTTCGCGTGTGTTAAGTGACTTACACGCGATCAAGTTTTTGGTGCCGTTGCCAGGGACTATTTATTTAATTGTTAGACATAACCATTAATTTCTGGTTAATCTTTTTTATCAGTTTTTTTTCTTTTTGATGATCAAATAAAAATGAGAAGGTTTTTTTTCATCGCCATGTTCCTAAGGCTTTTGAGCAAAGGATGTGCGGGAGTTTTTCTACTTCACATGATTATTTGATTATTATTTTGAGTCTTTAGTCTTTTTATTTTTATTTAGAGTCTTGTAATAGTTTTGTTGTGTTTAAGTAACTAAGTTGTTATGTATTGGCTTAAATTGTTTATTGCACTTCTTTCATTTAGTTGTGCTATTTACTGCCACATGACATAACTATTTTGTTACTTATTCATGTCTCGCGGTACTAATGGCCTTTGTGCAAAAATTGTTTGTATTAGCCGACCTAGTGCAGATTAGTCCTTTGGAGAAGACAACTTTGGTTCCAGTTCAGTGATATGATTTGCTTCAGACAGTTAGCCGAGTTCTTCTATTTTCCAAAGCTAAGTGTTCTTCTTCTTCCTACTTTTTTTTTTGTTTTACTTTTCACATTGGGGACAATGTTGAGTTTTAAAGTGGGGGGTAGGCATAACACTTAGTTTGAAAAAATCGACACACTTACACTTACTTTTGTGAATTTTAATTTTTTTGAATTGAATGAAATAAAAACCTTAAACCGTTGAAACTGCTTAATTACATACTTAATTCATTAATGTTGGATAAGGGGTTTGTCAACTATTTGAAGTAGTGGTTTATTAATCATCTATCTTGTTGTGGAATCGACCTTTTTAAGCACGTATAACTCATTTTTTCAGTATGTAGTATAGATGATACATTATTCAATTTAGTATGAAAGAATGAGCATGTGTTATTAATTTAGTTACCGTTGCATTCAATTTTTGAGCATGCAATCTGAATGAGAAGTATTTGGATAAGATGAAGAGTTATCCTAGACCGGGAATCGATATTTTTCGGTGGATATACTTTAACCAATTGTTGTAGGAGGATGGTAGCAACTTGAATGCTAAACAAGGTAAACCGGGACAAAACGGGCTTGTGAGAGAGAGCGGAAAAATAGTGAGGAATCTGCCCAAAAGAAAAAAAAAAAAAAATAGATATGCAATAAAGGCAGTGAGAGAAGCGAACTCGTGTAAAAAGGGCACGACCCTCGCATAAAAAGAAACAAACGAGGACCTAAGAGCAAGACTCGGTCCCCAAGTCCGCCCGGCTCAAGTAAGGTTTCATGTTGTTTGCCTGAGTCTGAAGGCAAGAGGAGCGAGTGTGCATATTGATAAGTATGGATTGTGGGGTCTCTATACCTTCATTCTTTTCTTGAATGCATTATCACAAAAGATATATCACACGACACATTGATGCATTGGTAGGTGAAGATTAATGGGGAACTTATGGATTGATGCATGATACATGTTTTGCCTAAAATCTTTATTGATATAATGTGATTCTGTCTGCGTCACTGTTGTTTGAGAGTTATTGCACACACACATCGGTTCTACTACGAGACAATGCTTAATGGATTACTGATGGATATGTGTTGACCCCCATCTTATTTATCATTCTTGAATGAGTCTGTTCTTAATTAGTTTGTAATTGTTTATGGGGTTTGTTTGATTTGGTTTTTGCTCGGGACGATCAAAAGCTAAGTGGTGGGTAGTTGATGACGGTCAAATTGGTATCATTATTTACCATAAAACTACCCCGGATTTGTGTTCTCAATAGGGATAATATGTATGAAATCATGAGTTAATTAGCTAAATGTCATTAAGCCACGTCCGGGGTGACTAAATTAGTATTATGAGTATTAACCGTGTATTTTATGCGTTATTTGCTAGAAATAGAAGCTACTATGTGTGCTATGATTTTATTGACAGATGAACGAGTGTTCAAAGCATCATTTGGGCTGAATATGAGAGTCAATCAATAAAGAACTGAACGGAGCTGAAGGTTGAAGTATTTCGAGTGGATATTGGACCCTAGAATCTGATTGGTGATCTTGCAATGCAGTTTCCAATGATTTACAAGATGAATTGGGCTTGGACTTCTTCATGAAAGTTGTAGGTCTGGAAACAAGGATTCCAACACACTTTGAATCACCCAAATCAGAGTTGTGTGGGCCAAGTTATGGTCCACATACCGAAGCTGGGCCTAGGGTATTCCAGAATAAGTCGGCAGCAGGAAAAAGACAAAAATACCCTCGGTAAACCGGGAGTTACCCGTGGTTTACCGAGGCCCAGAATCTTCCAAAAACGCGTTTTATTTTCCCCCAAGTATTGGGTTTACCCCTAAGTCGGTTTATACACCTATATAAGGCAATTCAGAGCTGCGAATTTGTAATCATCTTCCATTCCTTTCATTCTCTCATTCATTCATAGATCTATTCATCAACTAGCTACAATGTAGTCTTTTGGGAATAAAGTCTTCTTTTCTTTTCTTCTTTTCTTCTTGAAAATAAGTCATTAGTCTTTCATTATTGAATTGTGCTTGGTTTATGATCTTCATGGATCGATTCGAATCGCCTGAGGGAGAGAGAATAGAAGAGTGGATCTGTTCTTTGTTATGGGTAAAAATCTATTCCAATGTTTAATTTCTTTTCTTAGATTCATGATTGTTCTTGTGCTAGATCTAGATTTTGCTTGCATTTAATCATCTATGAATTAATTAAACGAACCTTAATCTTTATTCGATTCATTAATATGAAACACAGAATTATGGGTTGCGCTCTCAGATCTGCGACGGTCTTTATCGCTAGATCTGAATACCTAGTAAATCCTAATTTTGTGGTTCGGCGTCAGCTACGTTGATCGATAGATTTAATTTACATGTTAGTAGCCTGATCAACTATTTACATGTCATCGTAAACTAGCATGAAATACGAATAGTGATGTGCTATGTTTGGACATTATCTTGAATAGACCCTAGGAACGTGTTGATCAGTGTCGACAGCTGTCTAGGCGGGTTAGTGGTATGAGTTAGCGCTCGATATCGGCAATGCTAGTTCTTTATACGTATGGGCTATTACGGACCAATTAAGGAGGGTAGCTGGCGTATAGATTGTCTACTACCATTGTCGGAGTAGATAGGGTTAAGAGTTGCACCCGTAGCTAAATTACACACACGAGTCGAGTACAGATTAAGGGGAGATTAGTTAGGAATAGTTTGGTTAATTCCTTTTCGATATATGATTGATGATTGGTTTATTTTATTTACTTGTCCTTTATGTTGGTCAATGACCACCCCTATCCGGTTGACCTATAAATTGTGGTGATGTTTAGCATTATTAAATAATAGTCTCTGTGGGATCGACCTTGAATCGCCCTTGCTATACTACGATTGACCTAGTACTCTTGCTAGTATTTCGTGTGTGTTAAGCGACTTACACGCGATCACTAGCAGGTCAGCAAAATCAGCCACTGTAAGTATGAACAAAGTGTTAGTCAGACAAAGACAAAAATACAACAGCAAAAGCATAATTACGACAACGAAGGTGAATCACAAAGAAAAAAGATCCTACAAGTCTTCCATTCAGTCTTAGTAAACTCCGCGTAGGGGTCGGGCCCCGCATCTTCCAACCGAGCTGCTGTAATCAGCTCGTCAGGTAAGTTTTGCCTTTCGATAGAGTACCCCGACTCCCGGATATTCTCAACCCACGTGTCCCGTACATCCTGGCTGTCGTTCATCCTTATCCAAGTCGGCCATATTCCACACGCTCAGTTCGGGATGATCTTCGTGACGCACGTATAAGAATCTCTCCTTCCATCGCTTGAAAGAGTTCCTTCCAGGGAGCAATATGGGGATGTCAAAAGACTTACCCTACCGCCTGGAGAAATAGTACCGGTAGGGATGGTCCTTTACCCTTACAAGGTGGTAGAAATACCTAAACTTCTTAACACTAAACTTCAAGTTCAGCAACCGGCACCAGGTAGCAAACCCTATAATGGCCCTGATGCCATTAGGGGCTATCTAGGATATCCCGAGCCCATAGTATCGGTGTACGGAGAGAAGTGCAGGGCAGAAGGGTAGCCTCAGCCCCACCTCGAAGTATTTTAGGTGGACGGTGCAGAAACCCTCTGGCGGGTCTGGAGCAAATAATTGCGCCTTCGAAGGTAACCGTGGGGTAAATCTTGCCTTATCAATCCCATACCGCTCACATATCTCATCCACGTCCTTTTGACCTAAAATGGACCTAACATCTCTGCTATCCGCAATAGCCAACTTGGAGAAATCGAACTTAAGGTTCTGGCGAAAATAAGATTTATATCTAGAGACAAAGGAAATCAGGCTACAAAGCTAAGTTGCGAGAAGAAAGGAAACTTACTTGAAAATTAAAGACTGGGAGACGAAGAATGAGAAATCAGCAACCGGCAGCAGATCTTCTGATTTAATAGTCCGGGTAGTTATGAAATGATTGATATGACGGGGTTATAACCCCCCCACTTACCTCGAGAAACGGCCTTGGTTAGTTTTGGATCGTCAAACACACTGCTCAAATTAAAGTAAATTTAAAATTCTAGAAAAAAAAAAACCCTTGAAAGTTAGAAGTTGGAATTTGGAAATGGAATTATTACCTCTCTGATGAACAGGAGCTGCCTGCAGACGAGGAGGAGCCGCCGATGCGTGCCGAACCACCAAGTGGAGGTGGAGGAGGAGCCGAGCAACCCAGCAGAGGAGGGTTGACTGATTCTTGAAGAAGACAGAAAATACCAAAAAAAAAAACGAGGTTGTATGTGATGTAGTGTTGTAGGGTAAGAGCCTCGGTGGTGGAGCCGTTCCGTTCTCGCCGGGAAACTGCGGGAGGAGGGGGGCCGGAGGAGGGCAGCTGAATCGCTATTCCCGTTCTTTCTTTTTAGGTTAAGATAAGAGAATTGGTTAACCACGTTTAGAAATATAACATCGAAAATCGGAAGATTAAGCCAACGGAACAGTACGTGGTGGCCGCCGCTGGAGGAGGGTTTCCTATATTTTATTTTATTTTGGGGAGAACGAAAATTTTTATCTTTTTTTTTATCAACCTACCAAGTTTTGCCAACTAATTTTTCTAGTACAATAGTAGCAATTTGAAAGGAACTTGGTTGCAATTTGAAATAAACTTGGGCGGAACCGCCCATCTTCTTATGATTTTGGGTACACCCGACGTATGCGGAGTGCATCTATATGGTACGATATGGATCTTTTATTTCTAAACTGAATTCAAACTGTGTGATCCAAATTTATGTATCCGTCACTTCGGTGTAAATGGAGTTACTACACAATAACTTTCCCTCTTTTCTGTCGGTGCCTTGGTTGTTTAACCATTTATTTTATTTTTTTCAGAAGAAGAAACGAAGTGAGGAAATTTTTCAGAAGAAGAAACGGAGTGAGGAAAATCAGAATGGTTGAATGCTTTGTTTTATTTTAAGTAAACTACAGTACGTTTTTCTTCGATCAAAAAGTAAAAAATAAATTAAATAAAAGTAACATAATTTTGTTTGTGAATATCTTTCACACATATTTTGTTTATTTTCAAACAAAGAGCTACTGTAGTTTCCTTTTTTTTTTTTTTTTATAACAGAAAGAGATTGATTTGAAAAAAAAAAAAAAAAAAAAAAAAAAAAAAAAAGTTGAAAGGATAAATACTTGGTGGGCTATGCTACAAAATTACAGGGCCAATGAATTAACTTAAACCCTAACCACAAGGGTAATCACTTTTGTATCCTACGAGATGAGTGGAGATATTAATCAGATAGCTTGGTTTAGAGTCATGGACATGCTATTCTACCAAAGACTAAAAAAAGTCATCGTTTACGGGGTTCGAACATTCACACCACAGCTTAAGGTCCAGAAATGAATACAAGCTATAAACTAAGATGGTTCTATTGACACCATATTTTTACTGTGGCATCACAATCACTTCCGGCACTTAAAAAATTAATTCGAGCACTACGATTATTTTTGTGCAACTAACATCAGTGGTAACGTTACTGGCACTGACATTAGTTTTCAATAATAACGTCAGAGGCACTAACGTTATGGTCATAAAAGTGTCACGGGTGCGTAACGTCAGTCCATTGACGTTATTTTTTAAAAGGAACGTCGGTGGCACTGACTTTCAAAGTGGTGCCAGAAGTTTAAAAAATACAAAGTGTGGTGCCGGAAGTAAAAACATAATCAAGAAAAGGGTGTCGAAAGCAAAAGTGTGGTTTCAATTGTATTTTCATGTCATTACATAGAGTGTGTTACAGTTCAATTATTTTACTATCACAAAATCAAGTGTTTGCATTTAACATTAATTATTTGTAGTACCAACAAAAACACATCAGGCACAGAGATGCCATATGATGTAAGTATTATAACACTTCATGGCTAGTTAGTGACAAATATATCAAATTGATGTCACACATAGCTTATAACAAAAACTTTAAATCAAGGAGAATGTTATCTTTGAAAATTAATCAACATATACAGTGATATCACAAAATACTCAACAAAAGATTAGTCTCTCAAAGATAGTGTCCTTCGACACTTTATGAGATTGAGACTGGGAAGAATGTCTTATGCATCTGCAGTTAGCAGTCTTATATATGCCGTCCATGTTGTGTATAGCAAGTCGTTTTCATAGAATGAACAAGAATCTGTGTGAAATTAAGGTTGTAAGTGAACCGGATTACTTGTGAGCTACTCGTATTTGACTCCCAAAGGAGTTTGACTCTATTTTCTTATCGAGATTGAGCTTGAGTCGAACTACTTGAATAATTGACCGAGCCGATCTCGATCTTCAACATATACTAGTCGAATACCTCGCGAGTTAATCAAACTATATTAAACATATTTTTATATAAAATGATATAATAAAATATATTTTATTAAAATCTTCTTAAAACCTATGCATGGCATTACCAAGTTTGTGTAGGATCAAATAATTGGTAGCCTTATCTGGACGCACCCTTCACTTCTATGAAGGGTGCAAACCATGGCTAACTTCCCCTTACGAAGGGCCACCCATTCAAGTCGATTGTAGCATAGCTTTGGCTGCCCGCATGCAATACTTAATGAGGGCTTTATGGCTAAAATCATGTTTAGTATGCTGGAAGCACCCTTCAACCTTTTGAAGTGTGCAAATCAGGTGTTACACTTCCCTTCGCTCAATTCTTATTATATATTCTACTGGATGATAGCTATGCTTATTTCACTGCTGGAGCTGGAGCCTGGAGGTTTGCTAGGGATTAACAAAGCTGGACATTTACTGCCTAATGTGTTGGATTTTCCCACATTAGGTCTGTTATGCATAGAGATTTTAAGGAGGCATAGCTATGTTTTGTCAACATCTTTTGGTATAACGAGAGGATCCAAATATGACAATTAAACAAACGTTTACAATTTTTTAATAAAGGTCTCATTTGTCAAATAAATTTATAGAAGTAATTACTCAATAGTCGAGTATTAGACGCGTTGATCTCTAGCCAATTTTTTTTTTTTTATAATGAATTATGGAAAAATAATTGAGCTTATGAGCCATCAAGTTATATAGAGTAACAAAGGAGTTTAGTTCAAATCTCCTCTTTTAATGACTAGATTGACCTGATTTAAGTTTTGAACCTAAGTTTGTTCAATTGAGTCAAACTCAATCCCTAGAGAATATCGACTCAACTCCATTCAATTACCCTCCCATGCTAGGTAAGTGTTTGAATCTGTAACAACAATAAATGATGTTAACTTTCCACTCAAATATAAAGTAACAACATTCTTTGCCTGACCGACCTAACATTGATTGGGCTCGCTGTGACCCGGGTAGTCAACTTCACAAGTTCTTCTTCACAACTCCGTTGGCCAAGACGATGAACACCACTCTCATTTCCACAAATAGCTCCATGTGGAACTGTCAGATAAGAATCTCCTCCTACTACGCTCGCTCCAATATTTCAAAATGTCCCCTATAAAACATGAGTCTGCAGATTCTCACTATAAAAGCCCAGATAAAAAGAGTATGGCAGCCTACATATGGTGAGAGAAGAGGGAAAGAATAACAATAGTGATGAGAAGACAATAATCAAAAGGAGTAGTTGACAAATTGCTTGGTATGATCAGAGTTCACTATGGCATCTAACAAGTTTTCCTCTTGTCTCTCTCTGCATATTAACGGAATCTTGATTTAACATCGTTGTAAGTTACAAACGGGAATTAGAAATTAACAGGGACGGTGTGTGGAATCTACATGGTCTAGAATCGACTTTGAAAATACTGACCGTGTGTGTTGTGTCACAATAAGTTCGGTGTTGCCGTCACTAACAATTACTTGTATTTAAAGATTCCATAACATGATGTGAAGAGTATACGTGAGTAAAACATAAAACCAAGATCACGATTCAAAAAAAAAAAACATTACTTACCAAAATAATTACTCTTTTTTTTGCCTACAGGAAATGACTAGCCATCAGAAGTTGGGGCTCCTCATCATTTTCCTCAATTTCAGTTAAGGACTCTTCTCTAATTTCTTGAACCCTTTGATCCCAAATCCCATCAATTAACTTCCATGTCTCATCACTCACAATTTGGGTCTGCTTATACCATACATAAGAAACAAAAAAAAATAATGGATCAAACTAAACATTTTGGTATTCAAATCAAAAGCAGAAGAAACGTGGTAGGGATCTTAAACAAACCTCCATGGGACGGGGCGCACCAAACGTTGCAAACCCCACATTTCCTGGTGCAAAAGTTGTTCTCCCTGGAAGTGAAACACCATGAATGCCCCATCTTCCAGCATATATGAGGGCCCCATATTCATCTACCGGACTAACCTTGGGCTGAAATGAGAAAACCTTAATGCAATCATACGACATTATTAAAACACAAAAAGGCAGAACAGGTAGTTTCAACAATAACTACCTGATCTATTCGGTGAGAATTGTTGAATATGCTCCAAATCTCATCTGCTTTAATCTCCCCCTTTTCTAGTAAAATATCTACTTGACCAAAAAGATATTTATTTTTACAACAGTATCAACTGAATATTATCACCAAGAAAATTTAACAGCCATGAGTTAAAGTAAAATCGACTTTATTCTTGACAATAAATGAACGAGCTGGGCGTGATGAAAAGACCTGTTATTCTTTCGACAGCAGTTAGGTGTTCTCTTAGTATTGATGAGCATTTGGCCACAGCAAACCGCATGTACTCATCCCTGAGGGCTTCAATTTTTGCAGCAAGCTGAAAAAGATGCTTGTATATAAGTAATCCATTTATAACCAAACAGGCAGTACATGTCATGGAAGATAGAATTGCACAGCAAAACACTTGTAAAGAATCTAGCTAAGAGAACTCAAATTGAATTCTTACGTTGGGCACAACATCATGCTCGTATCTATAGTAAGTCTTCCCGAGAGCAGTCATTCCACTCTGGAGAATCAGCATTTCTGCAAGTCGTGAAGCTTCTAAGGTCGCTTTTGCCGAGATCCAGCACAAATTGTCAACTCCGAACATCTCCTCCTCAACAACCCTGGCTGAATGTGTGTGGCATCAGTACAGCACAAAAATATTTACCATAGAAGTCAAAGACTATATTTATCTAAACATTTAGATTATCAATGAGATCAGAAATGATTTTCCAAGTCTTCACCAAGATTCAAATGACCCTGAATGAACTATGTTACAAAGCATTATATTTTATTGTAAGGGCCGTATTGTAATTGTAAGAACTAGAGCAATGAGAGTAAAATATTCTCTTATATTAAGAATAGAAAGCTCATTACAAACTAAAGACCATCACACATCTATTTATAAAGTGGATGTCCAACGGCTATAAAGGGAAAAGTAGGAAACATTGTTCCAACGACTAGTTGGACAGTGTTCCTGTTCCTAAAAGCAGCAGAAAAATGGGGGGATTAGCCACTAATTTATACAAGTATTAGGGCTAATTTAAGACAATAAAAAGGCTAATAAAAACTATAATAATGGCATGATAAAAGACTTACTAAGAACCCTATATTTAACACTCCCCCTCTAGCTGGTGAATGTGTATCAATCATTCCCAACTTGCTAGGTAGGCCTTTGGTCAAAACATCTGCCACTTGATTCTGAGAGTTGATGAACTTGAGCTTGATCAGTCCACTGTCTAACTTCTCTTTGATTAAGTGTCGATCCACCTCAACATGCTTTGTTCTATCATGTTGAACTGGATTATGAGAGATGTCAATAGAAGACTGATTATCACAGTGTAGGATCATAGGAGCCATTCTCTGAATCTTCAGATCATCCAAAATGATATTAAGCCATAGGAGTTCACATATACCAACTGCTAGGGCTCTCTAAATTCAGCTTGAGCACTTGATCTTGACACCACCACTTGCTTCTTACTTTCCAAACAACTGGCAAATAGAAGAACACAATGACCAGAGGTAGATCTTCTATCATCAATACAACCAGCAGAATCAGTATAAGCCTCTTAAAGCCTTTGATCACCCTTTTGAACAGCACTCATTTTCCTGGACAGCTTTTTGCGTAGTACACAATTCTTTCAGCAGCATTTTGATGACACCTTTAGGGTTGTGCATATATCTGCTCACAATATGGACAACAAAGGCTATGTCACGTCTTGTGTGAGATAGATAAATAAGTCTCCCTACCAGCCTTTGATAAGCATTCTTGTCCAGTTCTTCATCTTGGGGGGCAAGGTTGATCCCATGGGTAAACTCTATGGGAGTCTTCATAGGTTTACACTCAGTTTTACTACAATTTGCACAAATAATCTTTCAACCTTGCATTTCCTTCTATATCATCCCCAGTGATGATTATGTCATCAATATAAAAAGATAAACTAGAAGGGTAGATCTCTTTCCCTACAAACTCATTATTACAAACACAGTATGATCCCCTTGGCTCTGTTTATAGCCAAGACTGATCATTGCATTGGTGAATCTTCCAAACCAAGCTCTAGGGATTGTTTTAGGCCATAGATAGCCTTTTTCAATCTACACACCTTTTTTCAACTTGGAAGCCTGGAGGTATATCCATAAAGATGGTTTCCCCCAAGTCTCCTTGAAGAGAAGCATTTTTAACATCATATTGATTTAATCTCTAGCCAAAATTGGCAGCTAAGGACAGTAGGATTTTGACAGTATTTCATCTTTGCCACAGGGGCAAAGGTGTCAAAATAATCAATGCCATGAGTTTGGGTAAACCCCTTAGCAACTAACCTTTCCTTATATCTTTCAATAGTTCCATCAGATTTTTACGTGATGGTAAAAATCCATCTACAACCCACAGTTTTAGCCCCATTAGGAAGATCAACAAGATCCCAAATCTTTTTTCTTTCTAGGGCTTCCATTACATCTTTCATTGCCTTAACCCATCTTTCATCAGCCAAGGCATCGGATAGGCCTTTTAGAGTAGGCCCAACAGATATTTCATTAACTTTTTCTGTTTTTGAGAGATTCTGTGGTAGGATAGAAAGTTTTTCATAGGATAAAGAGGATGTAACATGCAAGCACTAACACTCTTTCTCGTAGCAATAGGCAAATCCTTAGGCCCTGTTTAGTTTCGGGTTAGGATGGATCTTTATTCACTCCACTATCTTATTTATCATTATTTTATTAATTCTATTATTTTATTATAATTTCTCTCACCAACCATTTCACCATCAACAAGTAAAATAATATTGAACAATTCACTTTATTCAATCACTACATTATTTAACCATTACTTTATCAATATAATACTTCATTAAAATTTCTCTCACCAAAATTTCTTCATCTACACAAATTTTAAAACAAAATTCAACTTTATAATCATTATTTTATTTTATTAAAAGTTCACCCACCAATCATTTCTTCATCTACACAATTTCAATACAAGATTTCAACTTTATAATCATTATTTCACTTTCTCTCTTCTGAATCCGTTGAACTCCCGAACTTTCAGCTTCAGCCCCTTTGGGGGAATACTTTTGTGGTGAGTGTGTTTTAAAGTGAAGTGACGGATGAAACGATCAGAACCACATAGTTTAAATACATAATGAAACTGTGTGGTTCATATTAAACCACACGGTATCTCCACAACACACAGTGTCTCCATACGTGTGGAGACACCACAAAAATATTTCCCCTGCTTTGGAGCTTCTTGAACTTTCTGCCAAAAGCAAACTTTGCATTGAAAGAGATCGGGGAGGGACACCCAGCAGATTCCCATGCTTTCCTGACAGCTTTCATTTCCAGCAATGCTTTATTGATTTTTTTTCCGGCATCAAACCTTGCTTCAACGAATTGAGTTTTCGCCAACTTTTTTCCCAGCAAAATGCAGGTCTAGCACACCCCTACCATACACCCCTAGCAGTAGTGAAGCCAACCATTTAGGCCATTTGCCTTGCACAACATTAACGACATTGTCTAATCTCCTTACACATCTCCTTATGAATGGCCTGACCAAAAAAATCTGATATTTGGTCAGCCCATTCATAGGGAGATGTGCAAGGAGATGAGACAAATGGCGTTAATGTTGTGCAAGGCAAATGGCCTAAATGATTGGCTTCACTACTACTAGGGGTGTGCTAGACCTGCATTTTGCTGGGAAAAAAGTTGGCGAAAACTCAATGAATCATGGTTTGATGCCGGCAAAAATTCGTTGAAGCAAGGTTTGATGCCGGCAAAAAATTCGATAAATCACTGCTGGAAATTAAAGCTGCCAAGAAAGCATGGGAATCTGCTGGATGTCCCTCTCCGATCTCTCAATGCAAAAGGTTTGCTTTTGACAACCAAGGTGAAAAGTTGATGAAGATCCAAAGGAGTTGAAGCTGAAAGTTCAGGAGTTGAATGGATTCAGGAGAGAGAAATTAAAATAAGTGAAATAATGATTATAAAGTTAAAATCTTGTATTGAAATTTATTTAGATGAATACATGATTGGTAGGAGAATTTTTACTGAAACAAATAAAGTGAAATAATGATTATAAAGTTGATCTTGTATTGAAATTTATGTAGATGAAGAATAATAGGTGAGAGAAATTTTAATTAAGTATTATATTGATAAAGTAATGGTTAAATAGTGTAGTGAGTGAATAAAGTAATTGTTTTATATTGTTTTATTTGTTGATGGTGAAGTGATTGGGGAGAGATATTATAATAAAATAATAGAATTAATAAAATAATGGTAAATATGATAGTGGAGTAAATAAAGATCCAACTGGATCCAACCTAACCCGAAACCAAACAGAGTCTTACGACTTGAATTGCTAGTTTTTGTTTCTGAATTACTGGGGACAAACTATTTTTCTATGTTGAGAATAGTTTCTGTTGTTTCTTCCATATTGGAAGTTGAGTCAGAATCCCTATTCTCATCAATAGGATGTTTCTTCCATATTGGAAGTTGATTCAGAATCCCTATTCTCATCAATAGGAACAATGTCCAGCAGTCTTTTCCAGTTTTTCTGGTGTAAATGATAGGTGTCTTTTTTGTAGGAGTATCCTTTTGTACATCCTTTGCAGATTCTTGTATGTCAGAGGTAGTAGCATGATTCTCATCTCCTAAAGACAAAGGAGATAGATCAAGAAGGTACATTTCTTTCTCACTGTCTGTAGTAGGCTTCTCCCTTGAATTGAGGATTTATCGTATAAAAGGGACTCATCTCATCGAAGGTTACTTCTTTAGAGGTGATATACTTCTTGGTAGGAGGGTGATAGCACTTCTACCCTTTTTAGTATTGGAATACCCGATGAAAATACACCTTAGAGCCCTGGGATCAAGCTTTCCTTTATTAGGAAAGTGAACAAGAGTAAACACTTCACACCCAAAGACTTTAGGTGAGACACCTTCAGATGTTAAAAAGGAGGGATAGACCCCAATTAGAGTCTAAATAAGACTCTTCTTGTCCAGAACCTTTGTTTGAAGTCTATTGATAAGATGAGCAACAGTAAGAACTGCCTCACCCTTATAGAACTTTTTTTGAGGGACCCTAATAGAATTTAGGAACATTCATTTGAAACAGAACTAGTGCCCTGGCAGATTCAAGTAAATGTCTATTTTACCTTTCAGCCACCCCATTCTGTTTAGGTGTATGAATACAAGAGGATTCATGAATAATTCCCTTCTCCTCAATAAAAGGATTGAAAAATCTGTTAAAGTAATTCCGGCATTATCAGTCTTAACCTCTTGATCTTGGTATCAAATTGTGTTAAGATCATGTTGTAAAAACATGAAACATATCTGACTTGTGTTTCAGCAGATAAACCCAAGTAGTTCTGGTGCAATCATCAATGAAAGTCACAAACCATTGAGCACCATTTACATTAGGCACAGTAGAGGGACCCCAGATATCACTATGGATTAAATCAAAAGGATTAAAAGATAAATGAGACAAAGCAGGATAAGGAACTCTTTTGTGTTTGGCAAATTCACATTCATTGCATTTAAATTTTTCAACATTTGAACCCTTACACAAACTAGGAAACAAATGCTTCAAAATTTGAAAAGATTGATGCCCTAATCTTCTATGATACAAAAGAATTATGTCCTCATCAACCTTAGAAAGCAGAGAAACTTTCTCAAAAACTTCTTTATCTTCCTTTTGATCCTTAACAAAGTAAAGCCCTTCCTTAACTCTAGGTAGACCAATCCTCTTCATTGTTGTTAACTCCTGGATCACACAAAAATTAGTAGAGAACAACACATAGTAGTTGAATATGTGGTCAACCTTCTTATGGCCACCAAATTAGCAGACAAATATGGAACATGTAAGACATTTTTAAGGACTAAGGAGTCATTCAAGGTTACATTCCCAGTACCAGCGACTTTGATAGGGTTGCCATTAGCAATTGTAATATGTTTGTTGGTATCACAAGGAATATAATCAGAGAATAGCTCAATAGAAGGAGTCATATGATCAGTACCTCCAGAGTCAACCACCCAGCCCTTAGTAACTTTTTGATTTAAGAGATCACGGGAGGCTATACCTGAGAAAACCATTGAAGAAGGGTCTTCCAAGGTATCAAGGAACTTTCTTAATTTCTCAATCTCAGATTGACCAAGGTTAGGGTTTTGACAAGAAGGAGTCTGATTTGCCCCTTGAGAGCTGCCTTATGTTTTGCTGGAGTTTACACCATGTGCCAGGCATTATTCTTGCATGGTCTCCCATGTAACTTCCAGCAAAATTCCTTATTATGTCTTCTCTTTTTGCAGTGAATGCAGAAAAGATTGCCCCTATCACCAGATTTAGGATTATGTCTCTGGTTAGAGGGTTTTCTGTCCAAAATATCCTTGGACTCATTAGTCTTAGAATATCCGGACTTGTTTTGTCCAGCAAAAAAGGCTGAACTTTCAGTGTTTGTGATGTCAAGTATGACACCTTTCCTACCCTCTTCTGCTCTTACCGTAGAGATGGATTTATTAAGGGTAGGGAGGTCTAATCTTCCCAAAATCTGCACCCTCACAAGGTCAAATTCTTGATTCAAACCAGTTATGAAAGAGAAGATCCTTTACTTCTCAACCATTCTTCTAAGGGTGGCAGCATCATCACTATCCTTCATTTGGATACACTGATCTAATTCCTGCAACAACCCTTGAAGAAGGCTAGAGTATTCAGTGATGCTCTTGCTCCCTTGCTTAGAGTTTCGAATTCTTACCCTTATTTCATAGATTTGGGATGCATCATTGACCTTGAGTAGGTGCATTTGTGCATGTCCCAAATCTCTCTGGCTTGGAAAGCGCGAAACATGCACGGTATCAACGATTTTGGGATCATGAAGTTCCACAACCAAGACACCACCATTGAATCATTTTCATCCCAGCTAGCAAACTTTGGATCAGTTGCAGAAGGACCAGTTCCTAGCAGATGGCTCAGTTTACCTCTTCCTTTCAAGAAGGTTCTGACGCACTGAGACCATTTAAGGTAGTTTTTTCCATTCAGTTTGTAAGCAGCTTGAATGTTTTGAAGTTCCCCTGAGATTATGGGATTCTCGGTGGTAGAAAGCACTAGTGGCAGTAGATTCATCCATTGATCAGAAAACAGAGATTTGAATTTTTGAAAGAAATCCCAAAAAAAGAGGCCCAAGTCTCTGATACCATGTAAGAACTAAAGCAATGAGAGTTAAGTATTCCCTTGTATTAAGAATAGAAAGCTCATTACAAACTAAAGACCATCACACATCTATTCATAGAGTGGATGTCCAACGGCTATAAAGGGAAAAGCAGGAAACACTGTTCCACCGCTAGTGAACAGTGTTCCTGTTCCTAAAAGCAGCAGAAAAATGAGGGGAATTAGCCATTAATTTATATAAGTAATAGGGCTAATTTATGACTAATTGACAATCAAAAGGCTAATAAAAACTATAATAATGGCATAATAAAAGACTTGTTAAGAACAGTATACTTAACAGTGATTAGTCATAATTAGTCTTCCTAGGTTATTAGATGTCTGCTAGCAGCTTCGGAGTTATAGTTACTTTGTGTGTTGGACAAGTTAGCGGTAGCGGTGTCTACTAGGACTCCTGTAACCAACCTCTATACATTCGGAATGACAGAAAGGGTGAATGATCACGTCTTTGAAGTACATGCATCACATCAGTTAATCCAATACACAACCTAACACTTATCTAGAGAGTCACTCGAGAGCCTGCTCTTATCTCAATATTGTATTTTCAATGTTCTCTTCTGTCATGGGCCAGGATGACCATGTGTAGGATCGGCAAGGAGAATTACTGAATTATATCAAAGTTGAAAATGATCTCTTTTTCAACTGTAGCTTCTTTTTCTGGTCTTCTTTCTGAAAACCAGATTGAACGTCAGACATATACGAGTCAAGTGCCATAGAACTGAGTCAAGTGCCATAGAACTCCATGCTTTGTGCACCCGAGATGAACGATTGGTTATAGTGGCAAGTAGACAAAGTATACATTTGGAGTACGATCCAAAACAATTCTCGGGAAAAAAAAAAATTTCCACATCGATTTATGGAGAAGGTGAAAAACGTAATGGATTGATGTTTCCCTTTTATTCTCTTTTTTTTTCGTGAATTGATGATGTTTCTCAACAACTTGCTCAAACAGTTGTCAAATAAAATATGTCTGGGGCGCTAGAAAAAAAGAAGGCAATGCAGTCAATTCCCAGGGCAAGATTATGGGATCAGAAAAAAATAAATGAACAAACAAATCAGAGCAAACTGGGAAAATTCTTTATCTAAAAGGACCTTGACTGTAAAAGTGAGATAAAAAGCTAACTGAAGGCAGGCTCCAGCCTATAAAATAGGAGAGAGATTCTCAAAACTTAAAAATATTTTTTAAGGTGCGTAATATGAAAAACGTGATGACATTAACAGCAGTGGCAAATTTAACATAAAATTATTACAGGAATGGCCTCCATAGAGCTTGTCCAAACAAAGGTTCAAATTATTATGCTTTCATTTAGACAGTTGGATCAAGCTCGCACTACGTTGATACCTGAGTGCTCATGAACTTGGGCCCCAGTGCCACAAATGCATAGAGATATACCAAAGCCAAAAAAAATGAAAATGAAAATAGTTTGTCTGAAGATTTGCACAAAATGAATCTAAATATGAAGAATTTGCTTTTCTAGTTGAACACAGTTGGGCTCATTTATTAATCCTGATCATGTTAGATCTAACCTAGTATCCGAAACAAGTCAAAACACAGGAGGGAATTTCAAGGACAGGAAATATCCATGCAATACCGTTATATGACATGCACAATTAGCTTTTACAACTCGAACACAAAATGGAGATCCACCCATGAACAAGAAGCACATGGCAAGACTAAAACACCACAGCCATATGATACCCAAACTTACGCACCTCTTTCAAACAAACAATTTTCATACACTAGATTTCTAGAAATACTACAAAATTCTCTACAGGAAACTCAGGAAAGCATATCTGAAAAGTGGGAAGCAATTTTGGCAAAGGGAAATTTGTTCTCAAATGGCTGCTGGATAGTCATCAACAGCTTTCCTGTGCTGGACGTGAAATGGAATATCTAAAAGATATTTGGATTGCATGAGCTAGATTTGACAGGAACCAGCACTACTCTTTCTTTAAACCCAAGAAATCATACATGGAAAAGTGTTGGCAATGCAAGGACTAACAGTGAATAGAAATTTTGTTTCTTGTGTAACTTAAAAAAAACGCCTTGCCGGCCATTAATATCTTGCAGCAATTGTTACGTCTCTCGTAAAGGCATACATGCAAGAAAATCTCAACATCAGTGATCATAAGCAAAAAAAATTTGTTAACTTACGGGCACAGGCACGTACAATTGAGTCTACATAATCTTTTTTCCTTCTGAAAACTCTTCCACTGGTTTCTGCATAACGCATATTAGGTTGACTACGGACAGAATCTATATTTGTCTGCAGAATATTCCAAAAGAAGAAAAAAATCATCAGCTTGCAGACGGAATTGCTGCTAAGTTTACAATGTATCTTCCGGACCTCAGTAAACGGACGGTAGGGATCGGGGAAGTAGCAAGCAAGAACAGCAACAGCAGCTTCTCTATATGCCAATCTAAGTCTTAATTCCTCAGGGACTTCTGAGCTGTCTTCCTGGCCAGTTTCAAACGTTCCCTTTTGCTGCAATAGGCATAAACATCATCTCCACCAGTTATTTATCAGAGATTACAAAACAAAACAGAGCTGGGTTTCTTGTATGTCAACACTCACCCTTTTCACAGCTTCAAGAAGTTCTTCTTGTCCTATATAGTCTAAATCTCTTCTAGCAGTCAAAATTCCAGCTTCATTTCTGCCAAGTACAAAAGAATCAGTATTTTCAACACCATGATAAACTAGGGCAAAAGTGCAGGTCACAAAACATACAGAATATTTTGCAGTTCAGCTCCAGTGAAGTCATCAGTGAGATCTGCTACTTCCCTTAAAAGAGTTTCCTTCTCCTCTTCAGAGCGGAAGAACTTATTTCGTGCATGCACCTGTGGATAAGTAATAAAAATTAAAGCACAAGAGTCTTGAATTACTATCTCATCCAAGAACTTAGCTTTTTAGGGAGATATGTAATAAATATGCAACTACTTAAAGGCTTGCCTCACTTTGGCCAATCACTTGGTTGGTTCGACACATGCACAACATGCGACCCATTCACTTGGCTCGCTCAAGACATAAATAACACTTTAATTATTTTTCTAGGTTGATAAATTATTTCACGCAAAATCTTATGTCCTTAGTGAGATATATAATACTCCATCTATTCCTATTTAATTGAGGCAGTTGCCAAAAATATTTGTTTCAATTTAACTGATCCAAAACATTTTTCAAAGCAACATTAATTGTTCATCCCCTTACTTTACCCTTAATTATTACTAAGTAGGATGTTAAAAGTAAGAGTGCATTAATGATATCCAAGGGTTTCTCCGTCATTTCAATGTTAAAGACATATCATTAACTCTCTTTCTTAATATGTGTGCTCAACTACATCAATTAATTAGGAATGGAGGGAGTATATTGTTTAACCACTTAAACAAAACGGAATAGGCTTCCCCGGTAATTAATTGGCTAACATTCAATATTCTACAAGGCTTTTCAGAATGAAAAACAGTGTCAGATGAAGTAACAAATCATACCTTCAATATTGCCAACCTACCATCTTTTGACGGTAACCCAACTCTTATGATTTTATCGAAACGGCCCTTTCTAAGGAGAGCAGGGTCGAGAATATCCAATCTGTTTGTTGCACCAATTACAAGAACCTGCCAACAGCAATATTTCAATACAATTATGGAGGATTCCCGCATGACTGGCCACATATTTACAAGCAAGACCATTTCTAATCCCATATGCCATACACTTGCCAAACCATAGGTGAGATAATTGTCAAAACAATAGCATGCATTATTTGCATTCTATAAATCCCGGTAAAAGGGAAGTACAGACCTGAGAAGTCGATACTTTAAAGCCATCCATCTCAGTAAGAATCTGAAGAAGCCCTTGCTCTCTCTCAGCACCACCCTGAAAAGAAGTGTTGGAACAGTCTTATATCATCACAAATTCCTACACGAAGTAGGCAAAGCAAAACATCTTACCCCACCAATATCAGGCCCACCGCGTTTGCTCCCAATAGCATCTATCTCATCAACAAATATGATGGAGGGAGCAAAGGATCTGGCACTAGCAAAAAGATCTTTCACACGTGATGCAGCTACACCAACAAACATCTGCACAATTTAATCTCAAAATAAAAACGTTCTAGTGTTTCTGCCTCATCATTTCCACGTATCAAATTTCTCCTAAGCGTTAAATGATACAAGGGCAAAAAAAGACAAAGAAACTTATGTACAGAAACTCTCATAAACCAACATTTGCTGATGCTCAAAATATTACCATGCGCCACTAGGCACCAGAAGAATATGATAAGAGAGAAAATAAAGTAACACTCAATACAGGTGTGACATTCAGTTCTGCAAACGAACCATCAACCATGACCTGACCTATAATCATGACCATAATCTTGTTGAATTTGAAAAAATAAATAAATAAATAATCCTCCAGAACATTCATCGTACACCAAATACATCATAGAAAAGAACTCTGCCATACGACTCATTGCACGAACTGATTCAACATTCACATGCAGCGAAATTAACTTGCCTTACACTATACTTTCCAAAATCTTGCCTTATAACAAGAATGTTGTGCACATAAATACTAGCAAAGAAAGTGTTAGAAAAAGGTAAACACAGAAAACCTGTGTGTGTTACTTTTTTATTACCGCAGCAGCCATATATTTATACAATTATAGGAAACCCTAATTTCCCTAAAACCTAGGAAACTTAGACAGGCCAGCCGCCCCATTTATTCTTTCTAGAAACCCTACTTTAATAATATAAATTAGGCCTTATAAGACGGCTCACAATAATAATAATAATAATAATAATAAAAAAACAGTAAAAGACTAATAAAACCCCAACTTCCAACACTCCCCCTCAAGTTGGAGTGAAGATGTCAATCAAGCCTAACTTGCTCACAAAACCTTCAAACAGAGTCTTCTCCAGTGCTTTAGTCAGACCATCTGCAGCCTGTTTGACAGAGGGTAGAAAAGGAATGCAGAAGTGACCACTTTCCAATTTCTCCTTTATAAAGTGTCTATCAATCTCCACATGCTTTGTCCTGTCATGCTCCACAGGCTCATTGGCAATGTTGATTGCAGCCTTGTTATCAATCTGATTTATTTGGAAGAGTTACATCAGCCCCAATATCTTCCATCACTTTACAGTAACTGATTCCCTCACAAATTCCTTGTGCCACTGCTCTAAACTCAGCTTCAGCACTACTTCTAGACACCACATCCTGCTTCTTACTCCTCCAAGTTACTAGGTTTCCCCATACATAGGTACAATAGCCAGTTATGGACCTCCTGTCTTTTGTACAGGAACCCCAATCAGCATCTGTGAAGACTGATACACCTCTCCTGTCTGTTTTCTTAAAATGCAGACCCCTTCCTGGTGTGGATTTCAAGTACCTGAGCATTCTCTAATCGCCTCCAAATGTACTTCATTTGGGGAGTGCATAAATTGGCTCACAGAGCTCACAGCATAGGCTATATCAGGCCTAGTATGAGCCAAATAGATCAGCTTGCCAACCAACTTTTGATACATCACCATATCTACTTGTTCACCCTTTGCACTTCCCAGCTTCAGGTTGCACTCCATTGGAGTACTTGCAGGCCTACACCCTTCAAGACCTACTTCTTTAAGCAAGTCCAAGGTGTACTTTCTTCCGTGTCAAAACCAGTCCATCGGATGATCTAGCTACCTCCATTCCAAGAAAATGCCTTAAAGGGCCCAGATCTTTGATTTCAAACTCTAAGGCCAGATGCTGCTTTACCAGAGTTGCTTCCTTCACATCATTTCCAGTCAAAATGATGTCATCAACATACACAATCAAGACAGTTACTCTCCCTTTGCCAGACCTCTTTGTGAACAGGGTATGATCTGATCTTCCCTGGGTGAAGCCCAAACTCTTTACAAACTTCATAAACCTCTCAAACCATGCCCTAGGGCTTTGTTTTAGTCCATACAAAGACCTTTTTAGCTTGCATACTCCCCCTCCAAACTGTTCTGTGAACCCAGGTGGAGGATCCATGTAAATTTCTTCCTTTAACTCCCCATTAAGGAAGGCATTTTTTACATCTAGTTGAGTGAGGGGCCAATCCAGATTCACAGCCACTGACAATAACACCCTGATAGTATTCAACTTAGCTACAGGGGAAAAAGTCTCTGAATAATCCAGACCATAGGTTTGTGAAAAACCCCTAGCTACCAACCTAGCCTTGTGTCTCTGAATACTCCCGTGAATTATACTTAACCACAAACACCCATTTACACCCTACTGTTTTCCTCCCCCTTGGCAAGATCATCACCTCCCAAGTCCCATTCTTCTTTAATGCCCTCATCTCTTCCAAAACTGCTTCTCTCCACTCAGGAACCCTAAGAGCTTCTTGTATGTCTTTAGGTATGGTAGTGGATGACAGGGTTGATGTGAAAGCTTTATAGGATGGTGACAGTTTGGCATATGATAGGTATTTTGAGATAGGATGTTGAGTACATAGTCTAGGTTGTTTTCTGAGGGCAATGGGAACATCAAGGAGTAAATGTTCTTGGTCTGTTATGAGGTCTTTTGTTTGTTTTGGTCCCAGGCTGTCAGAAACTTGAGGGTCAGATTCTGAACTCTCAGAATTAGGTGAATCAGGTGCAACTGTTTCAGACTCTGTACTGTTATCAGTCCTAATCTGGTTGGTTGATTCAGGAACCACCTCATGGATTGACTCATGTTCAGGTCCAGGCTCACTAGGGGGCTTAGCCACCTTCTTAGGGTACTTCCTCACATAGGTTTTCTCATGAGGCGAAGGTTTTACTGGGTTGTAGGTACATTGCATGTCCCACTTTGGCCTTCATCAGCACAGATTCCCTTATAGTCATTATTAACCCTAAAGTCTAGGTTTAAAAAATCATAGATTAACCTCTCATTTTCATTTTCATTTCTAGTATAGGACTCCCCCTGAAATTGACCAAGATCAAAGTACATGTTGTTTTCAAGGAAGGTCACATCCATAGTGACTACAAATCTTTTTGTTTCATAATCAAAACACTTGTACCCTTTCTGAGTGGGTGAATACCCAAGGAAACAACATTTCTTTGATCTAGGTTCCAATTTCCCTTGATTATACATATGGATATATGCAACACACCCAAAAACCTTTAATGGCAGGTTGTTTACCAACCTGTTTTTTGGAAAACATGTTTGAAACATACTTAGGGGTGTCTCATACCCAATAACCTTGGAAGGTACCCTATTGATTAAGTGTGTAGCGGTCAACACCTTGCCTCTCCCCATAATGTTTTAGGGCATTTTGAGGAAAGTAACAAACACCTAGCCACTTCAAGAAGGTGCCTATTCTTGCGTTCTGCTACCCCATTTTGTTGTGGGGTTTTTACACAAGAACTTTGGTGCACAATTCCTTTCTCAATAAGATACCCACCTAAGTATTGGTTAAAGTACTCTGTGCCATTGTCACTTCTTAAAATTTGGATTTGAGTGTGGCGAGTTTTATCATTTCATAGAATTGTTTGAAAGCAGTTTTACTTTGATTTTTCTTTCATGAGGTATACCCATGTTAGTGCAGTGTGATCATCAATTAAGGTAATGAACCACCGTTTTCCATTTAGAGTAGTAACCCTAGATGGCCCCCATACATCACTGTGGACCATGGTGAAAGGATTTGATGGGACATAAGGGTGAGTATGGTACACACTCCTACTCTGTTTTGCAAGAATACAAACATCACAATGAAAAGATGTACTTTTATTATTCAAAAAAAGTTCAGGAAATAGTTTTTTCATGTAAGGAAAACTGGGGTGACCTAGCCTTCTATGCATTACAATCACTTTATTTTCACTCTTATTCTGATTAACTAAGGAATCTGTGAGATAGCAACCCTTCAGTAGAGAACCCTTATCTGAGAGAGACTCCTGATTCAGTATATAATGCCCCCCAAGAAGTTCAGACCTGCCAATCATCTTCCCCAAGATTGCCTCCTGAAACACACACCCATTCTTAGAAAACACAGCAATACAGTTCTGTTCAGAAGTTAATTTGCATATAGATAAAAGATTGCATGTCAGGTTAGGCACATGAAGGACATCATTGAGAGTTAAATTTGGATTGATTTGGATGGATCCTTTCCCAGCAATAGCTGAGAGAGATCCATCTGCAAGTCTAACTTTTTGATTTCCTGCACAAGGAATGTAGCTTTTAAAAAGGTCAGAGGAGCGGTCATGTGGTCGATTGCTCTGAGTCAACTATCCTTGTATTTGGTGGCCCGACTCCTACAAAAGCGAAGGAGAAAAAATACGATTCAATTAGAGAGCAGTTTGATTTTGAATTTAAGGACAATTGTGTAGCCAACATCTTACTAAGTTGCTCTAATTGTTCACGAGAGAGTGGAATAGATCTGATGGAGATGAGTGCACCAAATCGAAGAGACTTGATTGGCCCTTGCTTGTTCTTGATTCCGAAAACCCGGTGCCTTATTCCTTCCATTTGGCCTTCCATGGATCTCCCCAACAAGTATCCTTTGTGTGACCACTTTTTTGCAATGTTCACACTTCAATTTACATCTTTCATCCCTTCTTTTGTCATCAGTTCCCTTCTGTGGCGAGCTAATGCAGAGCCTCTATCTCTGTTTGACCGGACTTGTACATTACTTTTCTCCTTGATTACTCTCTTCTTGCCGCCGAGAAGGTTTCACGAGAGAGAGGCGAGGCTTTCTCCCAAGAATCCTCCCTTACTTCATCCAACACTGGATTAAGGCCTGCCAGAAAGGAATAAACCCTTTCATTCTCCTCCCTCTTTTGGAATTTTGTACTGTCACCAGGACAGTCCCAAGTGTCATCATAACAGATGTCTAGTTCTTGCCAAAGGGTTACAATATCGTTGTAGTATGTGGTGACATCCCTGGATTCTGTTTTAGGTTCCACATGACCTTGTCTTTAGGTCATATGTCGTGAGGAGTTCTCTAAGTCGAGTACATCTCCTTTCTGACATCCCACATATCCTTAGCGGTGGATAGGAACATATGAGAGTCCGGCAATGGGTAGTTCCATGGAATTTATCACCATGCCTTGACCATAGAGTTTTGATTTCCAGCCGTGAGTCTTGGGTCATTTGCTACGGTTCCTTGCTTGCTCCGGTCAAAAAACCTAACTTTCCTCCGCCATCAACCATTAGTTTAACGGTGCGGGACCATTCCAAGTAGTTCTTGCCATTCAAACTTGTGAGACCGATGAGGTTAGGCGAGGAATTGGTTGTATTTCCATCTTCGCCCCGATGATTTGCTCCAGATCTGTGCTAGCTTCGCTAGTTAGTTCTCCGGTGAATCTTTGCTCGGTAGTTCATCTTGGAAAGATGGATTTTTTTTTTTCCAACCTAGGGTTTTATAGAACCTTCCTCTGATACCATGTTAGAAAAAGGTAAACACAGAAAACCTGTGTGTGTTACTTTTTATTACCGCATCGACCATATATTTATACAATTATAGGAAACCCTAATTTCCTAAAACCTAGGAAACTTAGGCAGACCCGGCCGCCCCATTTATTCTTTCTAGAAACCCTACTTTAATAATATAAATTAGGCCTTATAAGGCGCTCACACAATAATAATAATAATAATAATAAAACAGTAAAAGACTAATAAAACCCCAACTTCCAACAGAAAGAATACATTCCCCAATTCTTTAAAGATTAAAAACATTACCGGGATTAAGTAAATTATTCTGCAATTGATAACTTTAATTCTCTAACTGCAGCATGGTTCATTAGAAATCTTGCGGATAGTGTGCAGCTTTCGGAAAAATTATGCGCAATGTTTCTGTTGAGAAAAAGGGCAGTTTGGTCTTTTTACTGTTTAAAATGAGTGCAGTAGGGTTTGTTAGGACTAGTAGCCGATGTTTCCTTTATTAGAATATTCTGTCTTGATTTTATATTATTGTGATTGTAACAGCCAATCTTAATTGATTCCTAAAATCAAGGATTTCAATTCATTGAAGGCTCTAGGTCCTTTACCTATTTAAATCAAGTCTCCTATCATTGTAAAATACTTTTTCTAAGAAATAATAAAATAATTTCCTTCCTTCTACTTTCATAACATGGTAGCAGAGCCTAGGTTCAATCAAGAATCTTAGATCAAAATGTATCTCCGAGCCGTAATGACCAGCGAACTGAGTTCCGGCTCTTCAAATCAGTCATCTGGAGTCACAACTCCAGGAGGAGTAGGAGATGATGGAAATTCCACCAATATCTCACCTACGATTCTTGTATCTCGAAGGTTAAATGAAGCATCACTTTAGTTGCGACCACAGAAATGACCGTAAAGGCGAGGAAGCAAAGATGTGGTGTGATCATTGTAAAAAACAAGGTCACACAAGGGAAATATGTTGGGGAATACATGGAAAACCCCCAAACTGGAAACCAGGGAATCAGTACAATGGTGGAAGAGACAACAGCAGGGCAAATCAGGTGTCATCAGAACCAAGTGAAAAGGTCTCTGGACAGCTGTCTCTCACAAAGGAGCAATTAGACCATCTAAGCCAACAATACAACCTCACTGAATCTGTAATGTCTTTGCCCTTTCCATTCATAAATCTCACCCTGATACACACTGGATCATTGATTCAAGTGCAACAGATCACATGACACATGCCTCTGAAAAATTTGACTCCTATTTTCCATGTGGGGAAATCAAAGGGTTAAGATAGCAGATGGATCCTATGTTGTCATTGCAGGCAAGGGATCCATTACTATCTCACCAACTTTAACCCTACATAATGTGCTTCATATCCCTAAATTATCCTGCAATTTGATTTCTGTAACTAAATTGGTCTCAGAGACCAATTGTAGAGTGATGTTTTCTGCCATTGACTATAAGTTGCATGATGTGACTTTGGGGAAGGAGATTGGCAGTGCTGAAGTCCAGAATGGTCTCTACATTTTGGAGGAAAAAGATCATACCAGAAATAAGGAAGAACTAAGGAGTGCTTGTTACCACTCATCCATTGTGTCCAATAATGAAATCATGATGTGGCATGCTAGATTAGGACACCCTAGCTTTAGTTATTTGAAAAAAATGTTTCCTAACCTTTTTTTAAATAAAAGGATTTCTAAATTTCATTGTGAAATCTGTGAATTATCTAAGCATAAAAGGAGTGTCTATGTCTCTCAACCATACAAACCAACCAAACCCTTCACACTCATACACAGTGATGTTTGGGGTCCATCCAAGCAGTCCACTGTGAATGGTAAGAGGTGGTTCGTGTCTTTTATTGATGATCATACTCGTGTATCCTGGGTTTATTTGTTAAAAGAAAAATCTGAGGTTGAACAGGCTTTTAAAATCTTTTATAACATGGTTAACACTCAGTTCCACACTGTTGAATATTATGTGATTTATGTTATGTTTAATTATGTTCAATAATAAGAGGGGTAAAAGTGTAATAGATGCTATATAATAAAACGAACCCCCGCTTGCCTAGGGTTTAGAATAATCCTAGGGTTAGAAAGTCGGCTCCTATGATTTAGGAGTTTGCTTGTGAAAGGGTTCTAGTATTTTTAGTGTATTTAAGTGTGAGAGGACACAGTTGTAATCATCCTTTTAATATCAAATAAAAAGGTTCTCTCTTTTTCTTATTTTCTTACATGGTATCGGAGCATGGTTGCATGATTCTGCAGCAATCATGAATTACCGGGCAGCCTTAAACACTGTCACTTCAGGCAACTCTTCCAGCACAACAACTGGATCAACCATGGCAAACGCTGATCAGTCCATCGGAGGAGATCACAACTCAAATTCTTCTGTGATCCCGCTCACCGTACAAAGGTTGAGCGGCAAAAATTATCTAGAATGGTTTCAAGCAGTCAAATTGGCCATTGATGGAAGGGGAAAGCTAGGGTACATCACCGGGAAGCTACAAAGCCGACCGAGGTGACCCCAAATCGCAACATGAAGATCGGAAAACTCCATGGTAAGGCCTGGCTCATCAACTCAATGGAGCTAGCGATTGCCAATCCTCACATGTTCTTACTACTGACCAAAGACATGTGGCGAGGCGGTGGAGGAGATGTACTACGATTTGGAAACCACATGTCGGATCTATGAGCTTAAAACCAAATTGTGGTCTATAAGCAGGAAAATCAAGATGTTACCTCTTACTATAACACCATGGTTGGTCTATGGCAGAGCTAGACATGTCCTACAATATTTCTTGGGATTGTCCGGGTGATGGCGTCAAGTTCCAAAAAAGGAAGAGAACGATAGGGTCTATATTTTCTGGCGAGGATTGAATCAGAATTGGATGAAGTAAGGAAGGATTCGGGAAGAACCCTTTGCCTACACTTCGGGAAGTCTTCTCCGAGGTGAGAAGGGAGGAGCTAAGGAGGAAAGTAATGAATTAGGAGTTGCTACTCCTATTATAGAAAATTCAGCCCCTTGTAGTTACAAAAGGAGAGGCTGATAAGAAGGCGGGAAAACAGAAAATCTGGTGTGATCCTTTGCAAAAACAGGGGCACACCGGAGAAACTCTTTGGGGTATTCATGGGAAGCCCTGCAAATTGGAAGCCAAGGGTGCTGGAAATTGCAGACAGGCGACAAGCAAATCAGGTGTCATCCGATCAAGGCGAGAACTCTGCCGGGGGCGCCACTCACTCAGGAACAATTAGAACAGATCAGTAAGCTTGTTCTTGCCCAAACATCCAAACCAACCCCTCCAACAGGTGAGATCTCATGCTCACTAGCAGAAAAAGGTAATTCTCCATCTCTTTCTTTTCTAGGAGTTCACCAACCAGCCTCTTGGGTCATTGACTCAGGGGTTGGTGATCATATGTCTAGTTTTTCCCACATTTTCTCCTCCTACTTTCCATGTGCTGGGCATCAAAAGGTAAAAATTGTTGATTGTTCCTTTTCTACTATAGCTGGAACAGGAACAGTAGTTATTTCCCCAAATTTGGTCCTTAAAAACGTGCTGCATGTTCCAAATTTATCCTATAATCTTTTATCTGTCAACAAACTTATTTCTGATTCTCAGTATACAGTTGTTTTCTCTGTGGATGGGTGTGTCTTTCAGGATATTCACACGGGGAAGGAGACTGGCAGTGCTAAGTTGAAAGGCGGACTATATCTACTTGAAGAAAAGGAAGACTTCCAGAATAAGGACATCCTTAGGAACAGAGATATCTACTTATTATGATAGGACTAATGTTCTAAGGTGGCACCTACGATTAGGGCATCCTAGTTTTTTGTATTTGAAAAGGCTTATGCAAGAACTATTTTCTAATAAGAATGTTGAAAGTTTTCAATGTGAGATATGTGAATTAGCTAAGCACTGTAGATCTACCTTCCCTGCCCAACCTTACAAGCCAACCAAACCCTTCACTATGATTCACAGTGATATTTGGGGGCCTGCAAGGGTGAGTACATTGTTTGGAAAAAAATGGTTCATATCTTTCATCGATGACCACACTAGGTTAACTTGGGTTTATCTCCATAAACACAAAAGTGATGCCAAACAGATCTTTCAAGACTTTTATAACATGATTTTCACACAATTTCATTCAAAAGTTGAGATTTTTAGAAGTGATAATGGTACTGAATATTTTAACTCCATCCTTAGTACTTTTTTTCAAGAAACGGGTATAGTTCACCAGAGTTCTTGCCCAGACACACCTCAACAAAATGGGGTGGCTGAGAGGAAGAACAGACATAAATAGACTGTCTACCTCATAAATAGACTCCTCTCTAGAGTCCTCAATTTTCAGAGTCCTTTGAGTCAACTAAAGGTTTTTTATCCCACATCTAGACTGATCCAGGACATACCCCTTAGAGTGTTTGGGTGTACGGCCTTTATCCACATACACAATGCAGGGAAGTTAGATCCTAAGTCTAGAAAGTGCGTCTTCCTAGGGTATTCTCCAACTCAGAAGGGATACAAGTGCTTTGATCCCTTGAACCAAAAAATGTATATCTCTAGTGATGTCACCTTTTTTGAAGACAAAATGTTGAGACTCATATTCAGGGGTGGTATTCCAACGAACATGAGTCCTTGTCCTTCATGCATTCTCCCCTGCATTTTTTACTTGACACAGAGGTGCCACAGTCTAGTGTGCTTGACCCTAAGGAACATATACATCATAGTAAGGAAGCTGGTGACCATATCACTGAACTACCATCTCCTGCAAAGGATAATCAAAAAAGGTAGTTGAGAGATCGACCCTATGACTGAGAATACTAAAATTCCCAGGGAAAACTTACTCTAGAAGAGGAACTGCTCTCAAGGATAATGTACTCCACAACAGCACTAGCCAGGATCCTGCCTCAAGTGAAGATGCTAAAAGTGACTCAGAAACAGGTACCCTCCTTGACAACTCTGACAACTCTAAAACGTCTGAGAAAATTGATTCTCATGCCACCTCTGACAAAATAGATCCTAATGACCCTACACTACAAGTTCCCATAGCCCTCAGAAAACCAGTCAGAGAATGCACAAAACATCCCCTATACCCTCTCTCCAAATATGTGTCATATGACAAACTGTCACCCCAGTATCAGGCTTTCATATCCAATCTGTCCAGTGTAAAAATTCCAAAGAATATCCAAGAAGCTCTAACTGAACCTGAGTGGAGGGCAGCTGTCCATGAAGAGATGAAGGCTCTTGAAAAGAATGACACTTGGGATGTTGTAAGTCTGCTAGAAGGAAAAGTCTCAGTTGGGTGCAGATGGGTGTTTACTGTGAAGTACAACTCTAATGGAACTCTGCAAAGGTATAAGGCAAGGCTTGTAGCAAAGGGTTATACCCAAACGTATGGTTTGGATTATTCTGAGACCTTCTCTCCTGTGGCAAAAGCTAAATACTGTCAGAATTATGTTTTCTGTGGCTGTGAACAGAGAATGGCCTCTGGAACAACTGGATGTAAAGAATGTCTTTCTCCATGGTAACCTAAAGGAGGAGGTTTACATGGACATTCCCCCAGGCTTTGCTGATAGTTCGGGCAAAAAAGTGTGCAAATTGAAGAAATCACTCTATGGACTCAAACAAAATCCTAGAGCATGGTTTGAGAGGTTTATGAAGTTCATGAAGAGCGAAGGGTTCAAGCAAGGGCATTCAGACCACACACTCTTTGTGAAAAAGTCAGGCAGTGGAAAATTGTGATTACGTTGTCTATGTGGATGACATCATCCTAACCTGAGGGATGACCAAGTGGGAATGGCCCGAGATCAAAACAGATTGGCCAAGGAGTTTGAGATCAAAGAATTGGGCGGTTGAGGTACTTTACAGGTGTAGAGTTTGCAAGGTCGAGATAAGGGCTGGTGGTATCTCGTTAACTAAAAATAAATAAAAGACTCCAAATAAAGAAAATATATCCTGGACCTATTGGAGGAAGCAGGCATGACAGAGTGTAAACCATAATCACAGTGCAACTCTATGGAACCGAACTCAAGCTCAAGGGAGAAAATTGAGGCGTGCCGAGTTGATAAGGCGAGTATCGAGGTTGGTGGGCAAGCTAATATATCTAGCCCACACTAGGCCGGATGTCTCATTTCTTTGTGGGAGTGGTGAGCCAATTCATGCATGACCACTTGTGAACATCATCTTGAAGCGGTGATGAGGATATTGAGGTATTTGAAGAGTACTTTGGGAGAAGGTTTGTGGTTCAAAAAGAAGCAGGTATTTGAAGAAAGTACTTTGGGAGAAAGTTTGTGGTTCAAAAGAGTGTTTCAAAGAGCACTTCGAGAGCAATTGAAGTGTATCGATCTCGACCAGGGAGGCTCCAAAGAGAGAGAGATCAACATCCGGATATTGTAGTTATGTTTGGGGCAATTTGGTCACTTGGAGGAGTAAAAGCAGGAGTAGTGGCAAGAAGCACAAGAGGAGGCGAGTTTAGAGTCATGGCTCAGGGTGTGTGTGTGAAGAGTTATGGATCAAGAGGTCTGAAGAAGACCTTGAGTTCAACCTAGTCTTCTATGAGGTCGTTTCGTGATAATAAAGTGCTATTGACATTGCAAATGATCCATCCAACACGACCGAACCAAGCACATTGAGATAGATAGACACTTCATCGAGGAGAAGCTTGACAACGGGTCGTCTGCATTCCCTTTTACCTTCATCTCAACAGGTGGCGATGGGTTGACCAAGCCTCTAGTGAAGTGGGATTCGATCAGTTTGTAAGCAAGTTGGGCATGATAAATATTCATGCTCAACTTGAGGGAGGGTGTTGAATATTATGTGATTTATGTTATGTTTAATTATGTTCAATAATAAGAGGGGTAAAAGTGTAATAGTCTGGTTATAATAAGAACAGCCGCACTGCCTAGGGTTTAGAATAATCCTAGGGTTAGAAAGTCGGCTCCTATGATTTAGGAGTTTGCTTGTGAAAGGCTTCTAGTATTTTTCAGTGTATTTAAGTGTGAGAGGACACACAGTTGTAATCATCCTTTTAATATCAAATAAAAAGGTTCTCTCTTTTTCTTATTTTCTTACACACACTAAAATAAAGATCCTCAGGACAGACAATGGAACAGAGTACTATAATAATGTTTTAAAAGAGTTTTTTTCAGAAAAGGGAATTATCCATCAAAGCTCATGTGTCAATACACCACAACAAAATGGTGTATCAGAAAGGAAAAATAGACACTTGCTTGAGGTGGTTAGATCCTTCTTCTTGCTTCAAGGTGCCCTAAGTACTTTGGGAGAAGCATTGCGCTCACAAAGAAGGTGTATCGATCAACAAACTCCCTCGAGAGCATTGGTTTTGAAAAGCCATTGGAAAAGCTGAAAAAGAGCTTTCCTGAAACTAGAATGATCCAAGAACTTCCTTTAAAAAAATTTGGCTGCATTACTTTTGCTCACACATACAGTCAAGGTAAACTTGACCCAAGGTCCACAAAATGTATGTTTGTAGGATATTCCTCTAACAAGAAGGGACATAGGGTCTTTGATTTCCAAAAACAAAAGGTTATTGAAACAATGGATGTCACCTTTTTTGAAAATAAAATGTATTGCAATCAGCATCATCTTCAGGGGGAGTATTTAATGAACCAAGAAGATAGTGCTGATTTTCAATACAACCAATTTGGGGTTGACTTACCTAGTATATCACATCATGAAAAAGTAATGGATAAACACAATGATGAGGGCAGTACCGGGCAGCCTGGGGACAACTCAACCCCAAGGACACCCGATCAGGCAACAAAATTCCAAGGTCTCACTTACTTCGTGAGGTATCCTAAGTCCAAAATGGGAGAGATCTCAAGTTCGACTCGCCAAGATCGAACTGAACTACCATTTGAGCAAATGGACAAAGAGTGGCGAGGAATACAACACTTGACTCACCTTCACCACCTTCCACATAAAGAAAGCAGAAAAACTCCCAAAGCGGTTCTCGAATCCATAATCCAACACACCAAGTACCAACCCAAATCCAGCATAACTACTCTACAAAACCAAAATGAAGAACTCATGCTTGATGTCACAATAGCCATCAGGAAAACCAACTAGGAATGTACTAAACACCCCAGCACGCTATCCAAAACTACCTAACCTACAAAAATCTCTCTCCCACACATAAAGCCTTTATCTACAGCATTTGAACACAAAATTCCTTCCAACATACATGAGGCTCACAGAAGTTCTGAGTGGAGGGCATTTGTGCATGAAGAACTTAAAGCATTGGTGAAAAATGACACTGGAATTGGTGGGAAACCGGCGAGGAAAAAACCCAGTGGGTTGTAGATGGATATTTACCATCAAGCACAAGGCTAATGGTGAGATTGAAAGATACAAGGCTAGGTTGGTGGCCAAGGGATACAGTCAGACTTATGGAATTGACAACTCTGAGACATTCTCTCCAGTGGCTAAGCTAAATACTGTAAGAATTGTCTTCTCTGTGGCAGTAAATTTGGATTGGCCCTTGTACCAGTTGGATGTGAAGAATGCCTTCCTCCATAGGAATCTGAAGGAGGAAGTGTACATGGACTTGCCCCCAGGGTTTGATCTTAAAAATCCTGGGAAGGTGTGCAAACTGAGAAAATCACTGTATGGTTTGAAACAAAGTCCCAGAGCCTGGTTTGATAGATTCAGGCAGTTCCTTCTAAAGGTGGGATTCAAACAGGGACATTCTGATCACACCTTGTTTGTAAAGAAAGGAGCAGGGAACAAGGTGACTGTGCTTGTGGTGTATGTGGATGACATTATACTCACAGGGGATGATGGAGCTGGGATTGAACAAGTGAAGAAGGAGATGAAAGAAGAATTTGAAATCAAAGACCTAGGAAGACTGAAGTACTTCTTAGGAATGGAGGTGGCTAGATCAGAACAGGGAATGGTGGTATCTCAAAGAAAGTATGTTTTGGACTTACTAATGTAAAGCAGGATTCTTTGGGATGTAAACCTGCTAGTACACCTATGGAGGCTAATCTGAAACTTACAAAAAGGACGGATAATGAGAAAGAAGTGGACAGAGAACAATAACGTTTATGCATTCCCCTAGTCAATCTTATTATCAATCTTATCATCAAAATTAAAAATATATCCGAAAGGATCATTGGAAAAGGGCTAATGTTCAAAAAAAAAAAAAAAAAAAGGTAGAAGTGTTTTCTCGATTCAGATAGAGGTGGAGCAAAGGACAAAGAGTCAATTACAGTCTTGCACATTTGTGCAGGGTAATCTTGTAACTTGGAGAAGCAAAAAACAGACAGTAGTTGCAAGAAGTACAGCAGAAGCAGAGTTTAGAGCCATGGCACATGGAATCTGTGAAGAACTATGGGTAAAAAGGGTGTTAGAAGACTTGAACTTCAATCCAGAACTACATCTAAAATTGTACTGTGATAATAAAGCTGCAATTGACATTGCAAATGATCCAGTTCAACATGATAGAACCAAACATGTTGAGCTGGACAGACATTTCATAAATGAAAAGCTGGAAAATGGTGTTTTATGCATTCCCTTCATGCCATCAGTTCAACAAACAGCAGATGGACTGACTAAGGCCCTAATGAAGCAGAACTTCTAAGAGTTTATGAGCAAGTTGAGCATGAAAAAGGGCAGTTTGGTCTTTTTACTATTTAAAATGAGTGCAGTAGGGTTTGTTAGGACTAGTAGCCGTTGTTTCCTTTATTAGAATATTCTATCTTGATTTTATATTATTGTGATTGTAACAGCCAATCTTAATTGATTCCTAAAATCAAGGAATTCAATTCAGTGAAGGCTCTAGGTCCTTCACCTATTTAAATCAAGTCTCCTATCATTGTAAAATACTTTTTCTAAGAAATAATAAAATAATTTCCTTCCTTCTACTTTCATAACAGTTTCTCATTCCTCTCCTAACAATTTTTTAAGGTTGGATATTTACTTGCAATCAGTGTTTACAGCATGTACCAGAAAATACAGCCACTCCCCACCTACTGGTGAATTTAGACCAACTTCTGTATGAATGTAGGGACAAATGGGATGTCACAGATATCCGGTTTACGTTTGGTTCAACTATGTATGTATATTTCTTTCAAATTTCTAAACAATAAGATAAAGAGCTGTCAGGTGAGTTAGCCAGTTGGCTAAAAAGATAATGATGTGGACTACGCAGATTTTGATAATATAAACCCTTAACCATTTACGCCTTTATGTTTCTGTTATAATCAAATGCAATTAATAACTTCATTTAACTTATACTGCCATATAAAATTCTTGATTTCATTGGCAAAACAAAAATGTGATCGTAAAAACCATAAGCAAGTAGCAGCATCATATAATTTTTGCCTTTGAAATTTTATATAAGAACCTAACGCATCCCTGCCCTGACTGAGTTTTTGATGCAATGATGCAGGAATTACTCCACTATTAAGATATAATTTCAAGTACCTCCACAAAATCGGTACCATTAGCGGCAAAGAACGGAAGGCCTGCTTCACCAGCTATAGCTTTTGCCAGAAGTGTTTTTCCAGTACCAGGAGGGCCATGGAGAAGTACACCTTTTGGACAATATATGCCTTTCTCTTGAAACTCTTCTTCATTTTTTAGTATACGGACAATCTCTTGTAGTTCCCTCTTAATGTAATCTTGCCCAGCAAAATCTTCAAATGTAATACCAGTTTTTTCCTCTGCTGATATAAATTTTGCCCTGACAGGATGAGCATCAGAGAAATATCCCACCCAATCAAATCGCAATTTTTTTCACAATCAAATTTGGACAAAATTCCCATTCCTTTCACAATAATTCCATGTAAGCAAATAAGAAGAGTGAAAAAAGTGTACATAATGTCCTTAAACTATAAGCTAGTAATACAGAATGCTCAGATTACTCCTAGACAATCACAGAAAATATAGCCTTTATAGTGCACATCAAAAGAGTTTACGCCCGGGGGTGCTGAAATGATATGCTGTTGGATAAAATAGCTAAGCAACATACTTTTGTTTCAAGAAAAATATGGCACCAAACCCAGGCCTAACGAATATTGGATGTGGCGTAGGCTTCTTGCAACCCTAAATCAAAACTATTCTTGGAGATGCTAAGGATACAAGTTTTTGGTTCGATTGTTGGCTCGGGGTGTACTATGGGATGCTCTTTCTGATCCTGCAAAAGGAAAACTAGGCTTAAACCAGGTTATTACTGTGGCTCACTTCAGTGGCGAAGAGGGGTGAATTTGGCCTGAGGGCGAAGAATGCAGGAGATCAGAAACTTTATCGCTAACACTCCAGCATCTCTTCTTTCAAGGAGACACGCCTTTGACAAATTCATTTGGACCTTAAACCAGTCCAACGTTTTCTCTGGTGTGAAAAGGTCTATCAGATCGCAACAGAGAGCAAGCAAGACACCAAGTGGTGGAGACTAGTTTGGCACGATATGCCTTCATCACTTGGCTTGTTTGCAAGCATGGACTACCCACTTTGGACCACCTTACTGACTGGGTAGTTACTCAGTCCAACATTTGTGCCCTCCACATGCACAAGGTTGAGTCCCATGATCACCTGTTTTTCTCCTACCCTTTTTTCAAATCCATCTAGCTACGTCTCCACAATTCCCTGGAGATTAAGTCGTGTTTTACCGATTAGGACACCATATAATCATGGTTCTGTAGCCCTAGATTCCCTAACAGATTTCAGTTGGACATCTTAAGGTTGGTTGTGTCAGAGGCTATTTATATGATTTGGGAGCAGCGCAACAGAAGCAATTTTCAGCAAAAGCCGAACCGGGTTTTGCCATTACTGCATACGTCCGGAATACTACCAGGCTTCTGTTTCCAGGTGCAAAGGAATTGCCAAGTCCAAACTTAGCTAGAAAACTGCAGTAAACTTTTGTATACATCATGGGATTTTCAGAACCTAATTTTGTATCGCTTTTGGCTTCAGTTGCCTTCATTATTGGGGCCCTTATGCCTTTTTTATTTTTTTCCTGAGTTCGTGGAACTATCTGCACCTTGTAAATCTGTTGCTCTATATATATAAAATCAGCTCTTGTTTACAAAAGAAAAATGCAAAGTCTACCAAGTCATGAGAATCGTCTAAAAAGCAACAAAAAAAAAAAAAAAAAAAAAAAAAAAAAAAACCTTCAATATTGACAGGAAAAAGAAAGAGTTAGAGATTTTGGTGGTTTATCAATGCTCATAATCAATAGAAAATCCTAAATCGCGACCAATGACAATGGTCACAGGGAACAAAATCAGCATTGGATCAAAATTATCCTGCTTCAAAAGTAAACGCATATGCGTTTAAAAAGCCATTTAATTCCAGCTATCATACCCATAATAGCTGATGAACATGGAGAGACTGTCACTAAGAAGGAGCTAGACCTTCTAACCCACTTAGAACATAGTATTCGTAGTAATTAAGCAAATTCATGATACATGTACTGTGCTCTAAATAAGTAGGTTAGATAATGATAAAACCATACAGATTTTAGGATGATACAAGAACCTAGAAGGCTAGAACCTAAGAGTACTATCCAGATCTCTCCTATATAGTCTACAAGGATTAATTGGCGAAGGAAAAAAAAAAAAAAAAAAAAAAAACTGTAGCACCAAAGAAACAAAAAGGCGTGATATAAAATCGAAAGACTTTTCAGCAATTGACAAATTTGAAAATGAACGGAAAACAATCATCCACCTACCGGCTCTTGCCTAGTGATCCAAGGGCACGGCTTTGTAGCGGCTGTCTTATCCTCTTGGGTGGGCTTCCCAGATCACAAGGGATAAGCTTAGCATAAATAGGCCTCATAATACTATCGATCCACAAGTATAATACAACAGCCAGACTAAGACGCATAGACCATACAACAGCAGTAGCAATGGTGGAATAAACATCTGCAGAAACTGTGTTTGCGTTAATCACATCCACATGCACAATCTGTTGATGTAATTTCCGCCACACATCATTCCAGCAGTCAATAGGCATACGATCGACCGCATGGCGTCTGAAAACAATATTATTCCTTGTATCACGTCCAGGTTGGCCTAATTTCTCATCTTTGTAGTAAGGCAAAATCACTGTAAGCAATCCCAAAAAGAAACAGTAAGCATATCAAATTCTTTAAAGAAACACAGAAGGAACACAAGAAACAGGAATAGCCCTTAAAATATGTAATCTGCTAATATTGGTCAGTACAAAGTATATTTGCTTTTGCTCCATCCAAAGAAATTACAAAAAGTGAAGTGGTTCATATTCTACCATTTAAATGGAGATCTAAATCTCTACTGAGCTCGATGTAAAATAAACGAAGTTGCAGTAACAGACTGTAGTGGATCTAACGATGTCATAGTACTTATTCTCGAGGAGCTTATATCACCACTATCCTTATACATGTAAAACAAATTAAAAATATAATTGAATTAAAATGAAGAAGAAAGGCAATTCCAGACATAAGCTTAACTCACCAATATCCTTATACATATAAATAAAATTCAAAAATCAAAATGAATTAAAATGAAGAAGAAAGGCAATACAGAATATCCTTCCAGACATAAAAGATGGATGATGGATAACCAATATTTCCACAACCTTTTAGGTGATTCAAGTATTCCACCTATTTATGACAAATGCTTAACATAGCAAGTCAGGTGTTTATGCTTATCCTAGAGAATAACACCGAAACCAAAAATAAGCTTAAATTTGACAATTCATATCTATAGCCTTCTGTTTTATCAATAAAATTATCTGATTTACAAGAACAGAAAGAAAAAAACAAGAGAAAAACAAATATATATATATATATATATATCCATTATCCAATCATGCAACAAAGCAACTGATGCACTCTCTTCAGGAATTTCTGGCTGAAAGAGCATACTGAATTAATCCAGTTTTCAATATCTCTCACATTGACAAAGGAGAACCATTATATACAACAGAGTGTCTTTTTTGCTTAGAAAATCAGCGTTGCCTTATGTCAATTGCTAAAGTCGCAACATGTTCAACCAAGGTGTCCCTCAACTGAAAGAAGTAAAGAATATCCACTTCAGACTACCAGTACAAAGGGCCTGGGAACTTGCTGCTATTTACCACACTAAATATCAAATTGTTAACTCTGTGTTCACGAGGAACATTCAAAATGTGTGCTCCTACAAATTTGCAAACTAGGAAACAAAAATGGGCAGCGGTTGAAGCAGGTATCCAACTATCCATTCACACTGAGATATGAACAAAAGACTTTAAACACGATACCACATGTGATACAGGCTATTCGATGGCAGAACAAACCAAATACTTTCTGTCTTGAAAACAAGGATATGGTCAACCACAAATGATTCAAGGCAAAACTACAGATTATGCAGCAAATCGATAACCGCTACAAGATTTTCTAATAACCGACTCAAGGTGTCCCCGGTTTCGTATTTTCCTGTAATGACTCCTGATAACAAGACTAAACAGCCAATAGGGGTTGACTCAGCTAATAAGGTTTGTACCCTTTCCCTAAGGGAAGTTTAGCTTGTCATCCGGGTACCAGCAAGCCCCATTGGTAAGTGATGTGTAAGTAACCTTATAAACCTCTTTTTGATCTGGTTGCCAGGATTAGTGATGCAGGGTCAGTTTAGTAATGAGCCTCGTAGGCTTGGTAAATAGGTGACACGTAATGATTAGTAGTTCAACCACTAAGGTGCACGTGTCTGGTTGAGATATCCTTATCTGTTTTGTTGTTTTGACTTTTAGTAATAGTTGCCGAGTATAAGTTGCTCATTAAGGGACTGATGCAAGGAGTTTACCATCATCACAATATCTTCTGAGTGCCTTATTTGCTCTAAGTTGTCTTCCAAATATAGTGGGACTTCAACCCCAAATTGCCTTGAACTGAGATAATCTATCCTGTCCCTAACTATTAGGAGTTTGAACATACACACATGCACACAAGCAGGACACAGCTGTAGAAATTGTTTGGTGTAATGTAACCAAAAAGCAGCTACCAGTTGAAATGTATATGCGTAGGCTAAATAGGTCACTAGTTTCAAAAGATTCGGTTTTAGTACTCACCGAATTTCTAAATTCACAAACAAAAAAAAAATGATTATGAAGATCATTGGACAACAAATTTAGTTCAAAACTCTAAATCAGCAGCCAGTCTGTATGCTCAAAAGGAGCCGTCAATGACCAATTGCTCTCTTTTTGTTTTTGGTTTTCAAATTAACAGCTATAATTACAGATTATAACTAAAATTTATGAAGCTACACATAGTCACGACTGAAAAATAAGCAAATTGCAAACTAAGTATACCGATTACCAAAGGTACACTCCAGTCAAATAGGAACAAAAAAATTATGCTGATTCGAACCTGCAACCGTCTGACCATAGTTTGAGTACTCCATAAACTGAACATTCTTCGAATCCAAAAGCTTCTGAAATTCACTATAGTCTATTTTGTGTGAATTTTCTGGATCCAACTCCGTTCCCTTGAGCTTTCCCTTTAATGTAAGCAATGCTTTGCTCCAGTCAGATGCCATCACAAGCTGCCTCTCCAGCTGAATATTCGCCTTTCTATCGAGCTCCTCCAATTGGCTTATCCTCTCTTTCTCTGCCTTTTTCAACTTCTGGTATCCGTTAATTCAATCCACAACAATATGAGCAACAAAACATCACAATGTTACTTCCTTGGAAAATTCAAAAAAGAAAAATACTTCCAGGTCAAAAAAACTACCATTTAACTTCCATTAATTTACCGAGGCATTCTACAGCCCCATTTTCTAGAAACCGGTTTTAATCACCAATATAAAGCTTGTAACTTTTATTTTTCTCCATATATGTTCAAAAACAGGCTGAATTAACAATTGAATCACCTCAAAAAGCTGCTGTGATAATACAGCATCCGAATCATTGGAACTGGAACTTTGAATTGATGATTCTTTAGAGGCCTTAAGTATGAAACGCTTGGTGCCGATGCAAACACATTTGAAGCGCGAATTCGAAACGAAGACAACATTTTTCGCAGGAAATGAAAGGCTGGACTTATGAGATGTTGGAAGGGTTATCATCTTTTGCTTACGGTGGAAAACCAGACTTCGACTTGGTTTTCAAAAGGAGAATGGACACAATCAAATTTTGGAAGGTATTGTTATCATCTTTTGCTTACGGTGGATTGACATTCACCTTTTTGTTCATTTATATGCACTTCGACTTGGTTAAAAATGTCAAAAGAACGTATTACAAATGTTTCTTTAAACGAAAATTAATTTTGTTACCGGGAGTTTTATTAAATAATGTGTAATGAATAGTTTTTTTTTTTTTTTTTTTTTTTTTTTTTGGGGACAAATGTGTATTGGATATTAATTTCAAAATGCGGTTTTTATCGATACCACAAAAATACTTCACTACATCTTCATTACTTCTCTCTTTTTTTTCATTTGAAACACACTTGCATCTACAACATAAGAATTTCACCGGAATTCTCGTCGGAAATTTCGCCGGAGAAGATAAAAATTCGCCGGAAACCGCAAGTGAAGCTAAGAACAACATCATTTTGATTCAAATCATATAAGTATCTTGTTTTGTTAGGATTTCAGATGTAAATTGGTAGAAATAGAAGGTATTGTTTTTTGAAAGTTTGAAGGTTTTGATGAAGTAGTTTTAAGGTTTATTTCGAATGTAATGCTTCTACAAATCGAATGTTTGTTTCATTGTAATGTGTATTCGTTTTTGGTTGAAATCCGTTGGAAATAGGGTTGAAATCAAAGAATTTTTAGCTCTTTTTCGATATTCCGGCCGTTTTCTGATCGGAGGGGTGGGGAAGATAACTGGTGCTTGAAACGTCGCCTATATCGACGTTTTTGTTTAAATCTAATGTTAGTTAGGATGACGTTTAGATCATAAAAGTCCATTATGGTTACCCAGTTCTTCGTCAGTGTGGGTGACATTAACATTGCTTCAAAAGGTTGACATGGTTGATGTTGCAGAGAACGTCAGTGAGGCTGACGTTCCTATCTCAATGTAACGTCAACCTGCTGACGTTGTTTGTTGAATTTTATTATAATGGCATAATTAATGTGCACATATCAACTTTGAATTAGTGTGTTTTTTGACATTATAAACAACTTTGTAAACAACTGTCCACCAATGATTTAGTGTACTCCCAACTATGAATTTGTGTATTTCTTCACATTGTAAATAACTTTCCAACTATGAATTTAGGCCATGTAAGTGAGTTAAAATGAAAAGTATAATTAATGTAGTTAGTTAAAAGTATACGTAGATGTGTTTCGTTGCAATGTAATTGTGTTAGTTATGTGTTTTGCCTATTATGTGTGTTGTGTGGACCCGATAATATAAGCCGTGAGATATCTTTGTTTTAACAGATTGTGATCTCTTACAAACCCTTGGGATCTATTTGTTGTTTTTGTAGACTGGCTTACCTGAATCAGTTCCATTAAGAAATGACCAATGATATCCATTTGTTAATATCTCCTATAAGTTGATTTGTCAAGGATATCCATTTCTTCATGGACTGATTCAGGCTAGCCATTATATACGTAAGAAGTCCTTATGTCCCCTCACTTTGAAAACTGAGAGTCCATCGATGAACTATTAAAATAACTCACAGTATAAGAACTTCAGGTATTAAAACAACACTTGTTGATTGTACAAGAACTTCAGGTATGTAGTATGGATTAAGGTACTAGCCATGTCTTGTGTGATTGGTTATGTTTGGATTGAGTATCTATGTTGTCTTGTTTTGGATTGGCATGCGGACTGATTCTAATTCAAATTCAGAATCCTTATTCCTTTTTAATCTACAGTGAAGCAAATGTATATTGATCGTTTCTTCAAAGTTCTTATTCGCGGTTTCGCAACAAGTTTGGTATGTTATTATTAATTACCTTACATTTTTATCTCTTATATTATGATTGAACTAACATGATATGTTTCTTTCTTCATAGACACTATCTCGAGCATACGTTAATAAATTGAACGACACGTTGCAGAACCTAGATAGGGTTGCTCTCAAAAGCCGAATAGGGACATGAGAAGTGAGGGTTGGAGCAACAGACAATGGATTTCTTTGGTTTTTTTTTTAAGGTTGGGAGCAGTATGTGGCCGCTCATCACTTGAATGAGGGGGAGTTCGTAGTGTTTGAACATAGAGCGGATTTCACTTTCAATACTATTGTGTTGGATCACACTTCCTGTGAGAAGACTTTTTCTAAGTCCGAGAGTGAAGAAGAGGATACAGATGGAGACAACAATGGTAACCAAAATCGCCGTTTTGAGACGACACTGGCAAACTCGGCCTTTTCACATGGTCATGTGGTGAGAAATTCTAAAAACATCTTAGTTATTTTCTTGTTTTATGATTTTCTGTCATTTCTTTTTCTAACACTATTTAATTTTGTTGTCATTGGTAGAATATTCCAGTATCATTTGCTATGACTTATGACATGTTGCGATGCAAGACCGTGGAGCCGCGGAGTGCTACAGGGGATTCATGGCCGAAACCTATCGACAAGCTCACTTCACAAGGTTAAACGTTTTCTTGACGGCCAATGATCTAAAGTTGGAGATAGATATACCTTTGAACTCGTTGATCAGCCGACAATAGATCATATCGTGTCCGATGTGGGAATTAATAGATTATGAAATTCATTTTTATAACTTATTGGATGTGGGTATTATAACTTATTACTTTTGGTTTTGAACATTTTAAATCATTGTATTAGATGTTGAAGTACGTTGTGCTGATGTTGATGTACGTTTGACGTACATTTTAAATCATGGTATTAGATGTTGAAGTACGTTTGGATTATTTGTGGATGATTTTTGTTTTGGACAAATAATTGGATATGTTGGTTTTGGATCGATATTTGTCATTTTCTTTGTTTGTATAATGTTAGGATCATTGTTTGAATCATGTTTCTTCAGTACTGGGTCCAAAACGTCAACAGTATGGACGTTGTTTCAGCCAAACCAACGTCAGATATGGTGATATTTTGAAAACAGAACCACATTCAGTCCTGTTGTCACAAACGTCACTAAGAATGACGTTATGTTTCACTGTCAACGTCAAAGGAGCTGGCGTTTTATAAACAAAATCATGTTCGACCACATTCCTTAACGTCACATTGGCGTTTGCACGAAAGCGTCACTAAGAATGAAAACGTTCAATGAGGAAGAAACTTGTCAAATTTATTTGGAGTCTTTTATTTATTTTTAGTTGTCTTTATTATCCCACATTGGTTAGATAGTATTTTATTTTTGTTATTATTTTTAATTATGGTTATTTTGTCCCACATTGCTAAATTAGCAATTAGTCATGAGTATGTAGCCTATATAAAGGCATTAAGAGTCATTGTAATCATCGGGTCACAAAGACAAATTTTGAGATATATATTTTATTTGAAGCTTTAAGCTTTGGTGAGTTTTCTCACGTTGGTGCTTAGTGGATTCCAACACCGTTGTTTGAGTGGATTCCAAACGGAACTTATCAAGGTTACGAGCGCACCTTGTGGCGTCAGATACCAAGGTTCTTAGATCACGGGTTATCCCAGGGTTGAGGTCATACCAAGAGTTCTTATTTCACGAGTTAGCTAGCTGGTGGTCGCGGTGCTCGTCTTATTGGTGCCTTCAGTCAAGTCCTTCGGCATTTTCGGATCTGATTCGGCTACGGATCACATCAATTGGTATCAGAGACAGAAACTGACGGTATCCAAATATCCCTCTTTTTTTTTTCCTTACCTGCGTTTTTTTTCTTCCCTTTTATTATCATAAGAAAAAGTTTCAGCCTTTGTTTCTTCTTTCTGTGCGTATTCATCTATAAAAAAAAACAAATTTCCAGAAATTGTAGACCTAGATTGCCGCCGACTTTGCCTTTTCTGTATTTGTTTTTTTTTCCTGATTGGTAAGCCAAAAAAAAAAAATTCCCTTCTTTCGATCAATTTCTTTTCCCAGTTTCTTCATCTCGTTTCTTGCGTCTCATTAAAAAAAAAAAAAAAAAACCAAAACCTTGCTGCCTGATTTTTCCTTCTGCTTGCCGTATTCCTAACCAAAAACAAAATAATAATAAAAATAAAAATAAAAAATTGCAGCAATTATTGATCCCAACAAACAGCCGACTTAATTCCCAAGAACCACAATTTGAGGGTTTGACCTTGACCAATTCTCGGCCTATTTGATTTTTTTTTTATTTTTTTTATCTCATTGGTTAACAAAACTAAAAAAAATCCAGCCCCTTATTTTATGTGGAAAAACAAGAGTACAAGAGTGGATCAGCTTTCTGGTGATGGTGGTAATTACAAATTTGTGTTGAGAATTGTTATTGTTGTTGGAATTATTGGTGATTTTCGATCTTGAGTAATGGAGAGTCCTATGGATGCCTATTTTCGGAATTTTAGTGATGTGATGGATCGACACTTAGAAATAGAACGACGTTTTGATGATATGTTGGATAAGATGAGGAATATGTTTGGAGTATGGCGAGCAATCTTACCGTGGTGGTAGAGATACCATTTGTGGTAGAGATAATTGGTGGTAGAGGTAACCGTGTTGGTAAACAACTTGTTTTACACATCATGTTTTATTGGAGATTATGAATATGAGTTGTGTATTGATCATGATGAAGAAGAAAATTTAATTAGTAAAGATGTGGTTAAGAGTTAAATTTGCGGACGGAAAGGCTTCATCATCCTTACTACATTGTTGGTGAAGTCATCGAGTTAAAGTTACACGGTATGCATGGATTCCAATATCCATTGGACGTTATAAAGATATTGTATCATTTGATGTGGTGCCACCGAGTGATGTGCATTTGACACCAGGAAATCATGGCTATCTTTGCATAATGACGTCATAACGTCGTCCCGGACTCGCTATTCTTTTTCTTTTGGTGGCAAGAGGCATGTATTGGAATCCCTACCCCCTATGAAACAATGTGATTATCAAATAGGGGATTCTAAGGCCATGGAAATAGATAGGGGTGCGCTTCCTGATGTGAAATTGGTGGAAGTAGAAAATATTGAGCTGATTGAAAAACAGCGAGAGTGGAGGTATGGTGGAGCTAACGAATGGAATAGAGTGTGATGTATGTGATGATGATTCATCTCTCCTTCTCGTTGATGAGTTTCTATAAACTAAGGAGGAGCAGATTGATATAGTGGTGAAGATGGAGGATGCAAATGATATTGTATTTGTGAGCGAAATAGTTAAAAATGACGAGGCCCTGGTTGTGGATGAGATAGTTCACGTTGATGAGGCATTCGTTGCAAGTCATGTTGAGAGTGTTGTTGAGCCTGAGGAGATCCTTGATACACGGTGAGGTTCTTGATTTATCCTTGCTTGTGCATGATACTTGTAATGAGTTGGTTTCGAGTGAGAGAGTCGAATTCTTTGTTGGAGCGGTTGAACATGAAGCAAGATCAACCACGTCACTTGAGCATTTAAAAGATATACTGAGCAAGCACATATTTATCATGATCCATTTTTGGTGCATTGTCGTCCTTTCGATTGATTTTATGTTGTCCCGTTCGTTTGTACAAGAAGGTGGTTACTCAGTGTTCACCTATTTACTTTTCCTGGTTGTACTTCACTACTACGAGGGCCTACTCACATATGTTCGGCCACGCTTATTATTTGATCCAGGTGGATTCGAGGACGAATCCTTTCCAACCGGGAGGGAATGATGTGATTCCCAGCGAGAAGAAACTTGTCAAATTTATTTGGAGTCTTTTATTATCCCACATTGGTTAGATAGTATTTTATTTTTGTTATTATTTTTAATTATGGTTATTTTGTCCCACATTGCTAAATTAGCAATTAGTCATGGAGTATGTAGCCTATATAAAGGCATTAAGAGTCATTGTAATCATCGGTCACAAAGACAAATTTTGAGATATATATTTTATTTGAAGCTTTAAGCTTTGGTGAGTTTTCTCACGTTGGTGCTTGGTGGATTCCAACACCGTTGTTTGGTGGATTCCAAACGGAACTTATCAAGGTTCTGAAAGCGGACTTGTATGTTAGATACCAAGGTTCTTAGACACGGGTTATCTCAGGGTTGAGGTCATACCAAGGTTCTTAATTTACGAGTTAGCTAGGGTCGCGGTGCTCGTCTTATTGGTGCCTTCGATCAAGTCCTTCGGCATTTTCGGATCCGATTCGAAGATCACATCAATCGAGTTAAAGCTTTTTTTTCTTCCTTTTATTATTAAGAAAAACACTTTGGTATGCGAAATGACCTAGATTGCCGCCGACTTTGCCTTTTTCAGATCCGATTGGTAAGCCAAAAAAAAAAAAATTCGATCAATTTCTTTTCCCAGTTTCTTCATCTCGTTATTAAAAAAAAAAAAAAAACCAAAAAGATGATTTTCCTTACGCTTGTATTCCTAACCAAAAACAAAATAATAATAAAAATAAAAATTTGATGTGGACTTAATTCCCAAGAACCACATTTGAGGTTTGACCTTGACCAATTCTCGGCCTATTTGATTGTCCAGCTTATTTTATTGGAAAACAAGAGTACAAGAGTGATCAGCTTTCTGGTGATGGTGGTAATTACAAATTTGTGTTGAGAATTGTTATTGTTGTTGGAATTATTGGTGATTTTCGATCTTGAGTAAATGGATGGCTATTTTAGTGATGTGATTCGCTTAGAAATACGTTTTGATGATATGTTGGATAAGATGAGGAATATGTTAAAGGGAGTAATCGAGCAATCTTACCGTGGTGGTAGAGATACCATTGTGGTAGAGATAATCCCAGAGGGACTAACAACTTGTTTTACACATCATGTTTTATGGAGATTATGAATATGAGTTGTGTATTGATTTTGATGAAGTTAAGAAAATTTAATTAGTAAAGATGTGGCATGGACGGAAAGGCATGTTGAGGAAGTCATCGAGTTAAAGAATATGCATGGATTCCAATATCCATTGGGACGTTATAAAGATATTGTATCATTTGATGTGGTGCCACCGAAAACAATGTGATGGCTATCTTTGCAAATACGGCGTCCCCGGACTCATTATTCTTTTTTCTTTGGTAAGGCCACCCCATGAAACAATGTGATTATCAAATAGGGATTCTAAGGCCAGAAATAGGGTGCGCTTCACGATGTGAAATTGGTGGAAGTAGAAAATATTGAGCCGTAATTGAAAAGCGGCGAGAGTGGAGGTATGGTGGAGCTAACGAATGGAATAGAGTGTGATGTATGTGATGATGATTCATCTCTCCTTCTCATTGATGAGTTTCCTATAACTAAGGAGGAGCTGATTGATATAGTGGTGAAGATGGAGGATGCAAATGATATTGTATTTGTGAGCGAAATAGTTAAAAATGACGAGGCCACTGGTTGTGGATGAGATAGTTCACGTTGATGAGGCATTCGTTGCAAGTCATGTTGAGAGTGTTGTTGAGCTGAGGAGATCCTTGATACACCGGTGAGGTTCTTGATTTATCCTTGCTTGTGCATGATACTTGTAATGAGTTGGTTTCGATCGAGAGTCGAATTCTTTTGTTGGAGCGGTTGAACATGAAGCAAGATCAACCACGTCCACTTGAGCATTTAAAAGATATACGAGCAAACACATATTTATCATGATCCATTTTTGGTGCATTGTCGTCCTTTCGATTTTGTGGTCTTTGATTTTTATGTTGTCCCCGTTCGTTTGTACAAGAGGTTTGGTTACAAGTGTTCACCTATTTACTTTTCCTGGTTGTACTTCACTACGAGGCCTACTCACATATGTTCGGCCACGCTTATTATTTGATCAGGTGGATTCGAGGACGAATCCTTTCCAACCGGGAGGAATGATGTGATTCCCAATGAGAAGAAACTTGTCAAATTTATTTGGAGTCTTTATTATCCCACATTGGTTAGATAGTATTTGTCCCACATTGCTAAATTAGCAATTAGTCATGGAGTATGTAGCCTATATAAAGGCATTAAGAGTCATTGTAATCATCGGTCACAAAGACAAATTTTGAGATATATATTTTATTTGAAGCTTTAAGCTTTGGTGAGTTTTCTCACGTTGGTGCTTGGTGGATTCCAACACCGTTGTTTGGTGGATTCCAAGCGGAACTTATCAAGGTTGAGCGGACGCTTGTGGCGTTAGATACCAAGGTTCTTAGATACGGGTTATCTAACAGGGTTGAGGTCATACCAAGGTTCGTTAGGGGTCGCGGTGCTCGTCTTATTGGTGCCTTCAGTCAAGTCCTTCGGCATTTTCGGATCTGATTCGGCTATGGATCACATCAACGTTTGCATTGCACAAAGACGTCACAGTTGATGGCGTTTTGAAAACAATGTCATTTTAAGTTCTAGAGTCTAACGTCAGCTCATTTGACGTTCAACTTGCACACAAACGTCATTCGTATTGACGTTTGATGGATGCCGGCTGGAGAATCCAATGGGTGACCGGAAAACTCTAAAAAACTTCATTTTCCCCATAATTCATGGGGTTTCAAGCAATTGAGAATGGTGTTTAAGTGTTATCTTATTACATGCTCAAGATTATCAATTTATTCTTCCATTTGTGCTTTCATATAGCTTGAAAATGATTTTGGATGATAAATTTGATGTAATGAAAAAGGTTGTTGAAGAAGAAGAAGATGAAGAATAATTTTGATGATGATGAAGAAGGTTGAAGAAAATGTTGATGATGAGAAGTTTGTTTGAATAAGACGAAGATGAATTTGATGATTAAGAGGAAGATGAATTTTGATGATGAAAATGAGGATAAAATGATGGATTTTGATGATGATTTGGGTGAATATTAAGTTTGTGTATTGTTATGTATATAAATGAATAATTTTGGATTATAATGTTTTATTTTAATTAGCAAATGACTAAATTGTATTTTATAAAATTTATGGTACGAGAAGCAAGTTTTTCAGTTTTTTTGTGGTGCTTAAGTAAAGAATTAATAAAAATATTCAATATGGTCCCAAAAGTAATTTATAGAGTGTCGAAAGTAATGGTGGTGTCGGAAGCAAAATCGTGGTACCGATATGAGCCGCCTTTCAAAAATCTTTGCATACATTAATTATACATTTAGTATTATTCAATTCATAAGTTATGAATTTCATTCTCAAAGAAAATAAAAGGTTATGGACTCCAAAAGCCATAATTATTTATTACTACTCATAATAGAGGTGATGTAGTATATGTTACAAATGGTCGACCTCTTGTATATGTTGGGTTGGATGAAGAGATGAAGTAATAAGATACATTATTTCTTTCATTTGTCTTTTTGTTTTGTGTTCATTTGGTGTTATACCAATTATTTTATAACACGTTATCAACACGAGATTTTATCCTACTGATAATTAGTTTCAACGTACTATGCTGAAATTAACCGCTGAGATGTATCATCTTCATCGGATATGGAAATCATTGACAACAGAGATTGATCTTTTAAATTTGGGTGTTGGTATTGCCAAAAGCTAGAATATTAGTTCCAGGGCAAAATGACAAAAATAACCATAAATATTTCATACAGCTGCATGTGATAGACTATAAAATGACAAAAATAACCCGAAATATTTCATATACTTGTTGTGGCATTAATGTTTTAGCCATGTATATACCAGCACCCTTATATTTGGACTCACAAGTGGCTGGATTTGTCGATGATCATCATGGCACAGAGAGATGAGTGATTTAAGATATGGATTTCTTTCATTTGTTTGATGAGAAAAGAGGTATGTGACGGACCCAGAAAAAAATCTCAGTGGGGGCACCGAAACAAATTCGAAGGGCGAGTGGAGGCATCAATAGTGTTTTTACATTTTTTACCTATAGAAATATGTCGATTTTCGGATCTCAATGGGGGCCATGCACCCCCCTTTCTTAGTTGGGTCCGTCCCTGGCTTAAACGTTATATTTTTTAAATATGCATCAGCAAGTTTGATTATTTATCTTATTGTAATAATGGTTTGGTGCTCTAGCAATCATTTGATAATAAGAATAGGAAGTGTTAAGATATGTGTTTTGGAATAATATGATTGGTTCTTATGTTGTACAAATGTCACTCTTGTATTGGTACACCTAGATGTTTGTTAGATTGTGTACCTTATCCTATTGTAGCAATCTAGTATTAAAAGACTAAATGCTGTAACAGAATGAAATTAAGGAAGAAAGTTTATTATCTGCATTTCTGTTTTTAAACTTGGTAGCAGAGCCATGGCGGCCAGTTCCACCATAGGCCAGCCATCCTCCGGCGAGGTCACTCCGCCGGTATCCACCAACATAAGTTCAGCTTCTGCCATTAGCATCGGAACTATACCAGTTTTGAGTGCTGCCTTCACTACCACACCTAATCCATCCCTTTCCGGCATCTCCACCACCAATGTCACTTTTCCGACCACCGGATTTACTCTCCCACAAGTCTCAACCTACTCCACGTTCCCTTATACCACAACTTTCAGCGGCCATACTAGCTCTCCATCACCTCCAAACTTTCTTCTACCTCCCAAACCTCAGTTTGGATCTAACTTATCCCAGAATATTACTGTGAAACTGGATCGAAACAATTACCTACTATGGAGGTATACTGTTCTTCCACTTATTCGAGGGCATAAAGCGGAAGATCATCTGTTTGGCATGAACATACCACCAATGTTTACGCAATAACGGTTTGGGAATATCCCATTTCTGATCAGGCATTGAAAACCAAACATATGATGAATGGGTAGCTGTGGATCAGTTACTACTTGGATGGCTGTGTGGATCCATGACAGAACAAGAACTCCAGGAAATTGTGGGTTGCAACACTTCTCATGAGGTATGGATTACTCTAGAAACCTTATTCAACAGTCAATCCCAGGCTAAGATCCTTGAATACAAAGATGCACTTACTAAGACTGCAAAAGGGGGGAGATTTATGCCAGATTATCTTACTTTGATGAAAGGTTATTCTGATGGATTAGCTGCAGCAGGTTATCCCATCTCCACCTCAGAATTAATACTTGCCACTTTGGGTGGATTATCTAGAGAATACGAATCTGCCATTGTTAATATAACATCTAGGGTCCAGACAATGTCATGGCGAAGTTCAAGCTCAACTTACTACACATGAAAGACTCATTGCCAGATTCAATCCCACTGGTTCACTTGATCCTAATCCTCACAGTGCTCTTATGGCTCAAAACAGAGGTCGAGGTTCCTACAATCAATCAAATTCTCAAAGGGGAAGGGGATCAAGTGGTGGCAGAGGCAGGGGAGGAAGAGCCAACAATCAGTATCAGTCCAGTGGAAATTCTGGTGGTGCAAGACCTACTTGTCAGATCTGTGGGAAGACTGGTCATATAGCAATTGAGTGCTGGCATAGGTTTGAGGAGAATTATGTGCAGCAGAATCAGTCTTCAAATCAACATAATTCAAAGCAAATGTCTGCATACTTAGCTGGACCTGAAATGGCCACTGATTCTGGATGGTATGCAGACAGTGGTGCATCCAATCATGTAACCTCTGAACTTGGTAATCTGTCTTTGAGGTTAGAGTATGAAGGTAATGACACCCTTGTGGTAGGAAATGGAAATCATATGCATATTGCTCACACTGGTCACACTACACTTTACCCTAATCTTCACTTATCAAACATCCTTCATGTACCAAAGATTCAAAAAAATCTGCTTAGTGTCTCTGCTGATAATCCTGTTCTCATTGAATTTTATTCTTCTAAATGTTTTGTTAAGGATCAAGCATCAAGGAGGGTGTTACTGGAAGGAACCCTGGAAAATGGCCTCTACAAGATTCAGCCAGCCAAAGTCATTAAACTTGTCTGTCCCAGTTCTGGCATCACTCAGAGCTCCCCTCACTCCAACAGCATGTATGCTGCTCTAGTTACCTCTAGTAGTCACAATAATCAGGCCATTGTTTGGCATATGAGGCTAGGACATCCTTCTGTTAAGGTTTTGAATCAAGTTTTGAAAGAATGTAATGTGTCTGTTAATGAACAAATGCCTTTTTGTGATGATTTTCAATATGGAAAATTGCATGCTAATCCCTTTTCCTGCTTCCCAAAGTAGAGCTTCACATGCTCTTGAACTGATACACACTGATCTATGGGGACCTTCCCCAGTTAGATCCACATCTGGTTATCTCTACTACTTACACTTTATTGATGATCATAGTAGGTTTACCTGGATATACCCTCTAAAACTGAAATCAGAAGCTTATAATACCTTTCATTCATTTAAGCAACTTGTTGAAAACCAGTTTAACACCAAAATCAAAACTGTCCAGTCAGATTGGGGAGGAGAGTATAGAACCCTGGCTCCTTTTTTGGCTCAGTCTGGCATTCATTTTAGACATCCCTGCCCTCACATACATGCCCAAAATGGGAGATCAGAACGCAAACATAGACATATAGTTGAAACTGGACTTACCCTTCTAGCTCAGCTGGCTTACCCCAAACATCTTTGGTGGGATGACTTTATGCATCTTTGTTGTACTGATTAACATACTCCCTACACCTGTCCTAAACAATCACTCTCCCTACCATATTCTCTATCATAAAAAGCCTAGTTATAACCTCATCAAAACCTTTGGTTGCTCCTGTTTTCCTTACCTCAGGCCTTATCATAGCCACAAAGTCCAGTATCATACCCAAAAATGTGTGTACTTGGGCCTCAGTCATATCCACAAGGGCCACAAGTGTATGGATTCCACTGGTAAGGTGTACATATGTAGAGATGTAACCTTCAATGAACTTGAATTTCCCTATCTGTCTATGCATCCTACTTCCAAGCAAAACCAGACCTTACACAACACCACCCCTGCCATATCTTCCATTGTTACTCAGTTTCCAGTAACTCATGCTCCTGATGTTGCTGATCTCACTTCCACAGGTATGCATTCTCCTCCTACTGTCAGTCCTGCCAGTACTCACATTGATCATAATCACACTACTCACTCAACAACTCACTCTGTGTCCAGTCACTCAGTTACATCCCTTAGTCCTGTCCAAACTCATACTTCTCCATCACCTATCACAAATTCTTCTAGTCCTGCATCATCCACTGCTTCTCCCAGTCCTGATCCTTCACTTAGTCCTCCAGGTGCTCCTCCTATTCTCCCTGTGCATAGTATGCAAACCATGTCAAAAAGTGGAATTCATAAACTTAAACATCTCTTCACTCTGGTCTCTGAGCAATGTGCACATGATTTCACTTCTGAACCCTCATCCGTGTCAGAAGCTTTGGCTCATCCTCACTGGCAAAAAGTTATGCAGGAGGAATATGATGCACTTATGCAAAATCACACATGGGACCTAGTGCCTCCCTCATCTACACACAATCTTGTTGGAAACAAGTGGATCTTCAAAATCAAGCACAAACCAGATGGCTCCATCCTCAAGTATAAGGCCAGACTTGTGGCCAAAGGGTACTCCCAGCAAGAGGGGGTGGATTATACAGAAACCTTCAGCCCTGTGGCCAAATCAGGCACCATTAGAGTGTTTCTGACTGTTGTTGTGTCCAACCATTGGCCTATTAAACAAGTTGACATTAATAATGCTTTTCTCAATGGAAGATTACAAGACTGTGTATATATGCATCAACCTGCAGGTTTTGTCAGCAAGACCAAACCAGATTATGTTTGCAAATTAAACAAGGCCTTATATGGGTTGAAACAAGCCCCTAGGGCCTGGTTTGAGGAACTAAGAACACAGCTGTTAACATGGGGTTTTAGGCAAGCTGTGTCAGACACCTCCTTGTTCATTCTAAAGGAAGGGACTGTTACTTTATACATACTGATATATGTGGATGATTTTCTTATTACAGGCAACTCTGAGAAATGCATTCAAAAGTTTATCACTCTCTTAAACTCCAAGTTTCCTCTAAAAGATCTAGGGGAGCTGAGCCAGTTTTTGGGGATGCAGGCATTTAGAGATCCAAATGGTCTGTACTTGAGTCAGAAAATGTATGCACAACAGCTACTGACAAAACTGGGAATGAACAACTTGAAACCAGTCTTAACTCCAATGGTGACTGGTAAGACTTTTGAACCTAATGAAGGTACTCCCATGGCAAATCCTACTCTATATAGAAGTATTATTGGAGCACTGCAGTATATGACATTCACTAGGCCAGATATTGCATATATTGTTAACACCCTTAGTCAGTTCATGCATGATCCCAGAGACACTCACTGGCAAGCACTTAAAAGATTACTGAGATACATAAAGGGAACTCTGGGACACAGTTTACATTTTAAGCCTGCTGGAGGATTGAATATCACTGGATATTCAGATGCAGGATGGGGATGTTGCCCCTATGACAGGAAATCTGTGGCAGGTCACTGCATCTATTTGGGATCATCCTTGGTTACATGGCACTCCAAGAAGCAACAGGTTGTTGCTAGGTCAAGCACAGAATCAGAGTATAGAAGCTTGGCTCATGCTGCAGCAGACATTACTTGGTTGAAGTCTTTATTGTCAGAACTTGGAATCAAGACCACCAGGAAGCCTGTTATTTACTGTGATAATACAGGGGCAGAATCCTTGGCTCAAAATCCAATGCATCACTCTAAAACTAAGCATATAGAGATTGATGTTCACTATGTGAGGAATCAAGTTCTGGAAGGAAAGCTAGATGTGAAACATATTTCAACTTTTGAGCAGCCTGCAGACATATTTACAAAGGCATTATCTGGAGTCAAGTTTTTACCATTCAGGGACAAACTGAATGTGGAAGTCCTTCCATACTCAGTTTGAGAGGGGGTGTTAAGATATGTGTTTTGGAATAATATGATTGGTTCTTATGTTGTACATGTGTCACTCTTGTATTGGTACACCTAGATGTTTGTTAGATTGTGTACCTTATCCTATTGTAGCAATCTAGTATTAAAAGACTAAATGTTGTAACAGAATGAAATTAAGGAAGAAAGTTTATTCTCTGCATTTCTGTTTTTAAACTGGAAGGTTCTCTCCTTTAATTGTAATTCTTACAACAGATTGCATATTTCTCTAAAGTATGATTGACATTCTTATATATCGTTTTTCGTAATTGAATCTCGTTGATAGAAATGAATAACACTAAGGAAGAAGTTAATAGAAAAGATATTCTCTCTTTGTCCCCACATTTATCTTTGATAAATGTTACAATTGTTTGTGATGACTTGAAAGACGCATGTTATTGAATACTTTTGTTGAATGTACTTTCGTTGCTTGTACATGAATCAAAACAATCCTGTGTTTTTTTAAATATTAAGAGAAGATTTATAAATATTTACTTGGTTGCAAATCGTTATTTTTCAATCGTACAAGCAACGTTCACATGTCAGAGATAACATCTATAATATCTATATTATCTAGTGCAGCAACAAAAATATTTCAAATACACTTGAAGATCTACAACGGTCAAATTGTCAGCTCAGCAGACTTGAAGATTCAGACTTGAGGAATCAATTTAATCAGAGTTGAATCAATATATTTCCTACGTATAAATACAGAACTTAAACCTTTTGAAGGGATGACAAATTTTTGGAAGAACTGATCACAACTTTGAAAAGCTACCCAATAAGAAATAAAGGAGAATATACTAAGATATCATTTAGCTTAAAAACTATATCCAGAGAGGTTCAAAAAGTTGCTAACTCTTAAGCAACAAAGCCAAATATAGCTGCAACTCTTAAATCAAGTTGAGGACATACCGAAGCTACATCAACAAATCTAGAAAAGTCTCAACTCTTTGAATCAACCGTGTTTATCCACCATCTACTCGGATCATTCAACAAGGAGTTAACGTGTAAAGTTGTGCAAGTAGTGAAGGAAACCCACGTTATTTCATCACGTGAGGAAACCCAAATAGTGTCAAAAAATAAAGTTGATTCGTTCTTCACGTGATTGATTCGTTCTTCAATTGTCATGGTTTCGTTCTTCACGTGAGGAAACCCAAATAGTGTGAAAACATGAGAATCCACACCGTGATATTATGACGACGCACAATCTAAGGACTATTATACAATCGCCATATAATCAAGACACTTATCAAATAAGTGGGTCACCCAACGTATGCGTTCTTAATACACACGTCCAAATAAATATCTAAGTGCGGACACACTTTATTGGATTAGATCCACAAGTATCTTCGTAAGACAGTAGACATCTAATGTGCTCTTGTTTATCTGTATTAGTAATGTCCCATTTTATTAATACTTAAAGTAAGGATATTTAATTATCAAATCGTTTAATTTATATTCTGATCATCAATCAGAATCACACATTATGATTTTTCTATTACGATTTAATAAATGAACCGATAAATATAATAAATGAAATGTCGTTTAATATATGCATAAACATAAAAATGTAATAATAATGATACGACCCAGTCCAAACCGGTTTGACTTGATTGGGTTTACGACACTACACTAACAATATGACCATAGAGAATATGCAGGATGCGTTATGCGTGGGGATACACATATCAAGATTATTCTCTCTTGTCACACTCACATTGATGCATCAACATTCCCGACCTAACAATGGTTGTGTTATTTATACATCATGTTCATGATATTTTTTACTATACAAACTTCTATTTCATCAATTGTCATGGTATGCTCAGTTAACTTGTAAACTAGGACAACTTGATCCCTCCAAAAGGTATGTAGATGCTGGATATACAGAAACCCGTATCCGGATCCGATCCATAATTGGATCGTCAGATCTGATTCACAGCACCGATCGAGATGCTCGATCTAGCACAGCGGAAGCTACAAATTAAATTCGCATGCGATTTTACCACGATTTTAATTCACATAATTAATTAACAACTACAAGAAGGTTAGTAGATTTACCTTATTAAAGAAGAATAGTAAATCGACAGATGGAGAAGCCACAATCTTCCGGATTGTATCTCCTAGCGACGACTGGTGGACGTCGATCCTTGCCATAGAACCTCATCGAATATGCACAAGAAAAACCTAGGTTTACCCGCATGGGTAGCTCAACTGGTAACAAGGGTTGAAGTTGGTACAAAGGCCACGGGTTCGAGACCTGGCAGCGGCAACATAAAGGGAGAAAAATCCTTTGGGAGGCTCTCATTTATGCACGCATGTGCAGGCACCAGGCACGCCTTTATTCTTGGTTGAGTCACCATGATTTACATCCTCCCACAACCTGGTCGGGTCTGGGGGTGGGGGGCGCCTGGGGTGGGCGATTCCACCTTTGGTACAAAGAAAAACCTAGGTTTTTCTCCTCTTAATGACTAAAGCAAGAAACTAATTTTTCTTCCTTTTATTTGATGTGTGTGGCGCCAATTACTAAGTGTGTATTGTGTTAGGAGGAACTCTCTTTATATAGGAAAATAACTAGTCAAGAGAGTTATCCTTTTCACACCACAATTACCTATTCCCATAAGGAAAAAAAGATTTTTTTTGCCAAAAAATAAGAGATAATTCCCAAAAAATCAATCTCTTAATTTTTCCATTAATTATCCAACAAATACATAATTAAAATGGCGCCAATACAGTCATTAAATTTAATAGAAAATGTCATTTCTATTTTACATATTATTTACCAAATAAATAATATTCGCATATTCATTAAATAGACCAACTATTTAATTTATTCTCGAGGTTCCATAAAACGAGAAAACACTCACGTGTTAGGAGCCAACTCAGGGACCATTGACCTATAACCAGTAACTACAATAAATTGAATAAAATATTCATCGAACTGAATATTTCTACTCAACTTATTAATTCCGGAATTACGCCACCATAAATCCGAAACTGAACTCTATCGATTATAGATATAACTTATTCTCAAAACTTCGAGTCGAGTCGATAAGTGTCCATTGATATAATCATTACATATAAACTAACCCTCTATAGACTATCCGTAATGAAAGGATTATTTCTGTAAACCTTCTTCAATACATCTTATCTTATTTACCATTAACCCACTAGTGATCAACTAGTTCATAACCAATACGAACTCCGCGGATCGATCTGTTTCTATGATTAACAAATAAGGAGATTGTCTTTCTACTTCCCGCAGGAAGGAATGAATTCCATATCTGTGAGACACACACTTCTCACTCATTCCAGAATAGTGCCAACATGAAAGTGATTCGGACCGCGCCTCTTAGCGATCCTTAACGAACACATCAAACCCTATCTTGAAACAAATAGGAGTCTGCAATCACTTCAGGATTAAGGTCAATCCATATATGATCATCTTGTGATTTAATAAGATTTCTCAATCACGGAATTATATGAGAAACACAGATTAAATCGGTCCAGTCCTATATGATTCTCATCATATATAAATGCCCCACTTAGACAACCAATGTCGACGGTCCGGATAAGACGGCCACACCATAAAGTGTTCCGGGCGCATTAATGGTGGTTTAATCAATAGACCCCATACTTTAATTAACTTCACCACGGACTAATAGTTCAAGTGTATCACCATAAACTTAATCCTCGTGTGTGACATTCACTAAGTTATATGGCTACATATGATACGACTTGGGGTTTTCAGTAGTGTATTTCTTATAAGCACAAAGCAAATGATAAGATGAGAATAAATCCGTCATTTATTAATTATAAAAACAGTTACATAAATTGTCTTTCGGGCGCTACTTCCAACAATCTCCCACTTGCCCGTAAGGACTAGCAACAACTGTCTTTCGGGCATACTATATCTAACAATCTCCCACTTGCCCGTAAAGACAAGCAATGATTGTTTTTAGAGCACCACACCCTTATTCTTTCTATCCACAACATTCTCCCACTTGCTCTAAAGCAGATGAGACATATCTCCCAATTTCACACCAGCCAAGTGATTATCAGTGACATCAGATGCCACACGACTTGGTAAACTGATCAGCTTGGTTGTCGGCTTGAGGCGATCTTTAGGACCAAAACGCCGCCTCTTTGCACGATCTGTCTGGTATTTACTTTCAATATGATTTTGACCTTTTGTGATTGCAAAGATCATTTGCATGAGCTACCTCTCAACTGTTTTCACCGTAAAATGGTATCGGCTCATCGAGACCTGGAATCACTTCCCGATCCAACAAAGAACTTCTCAAGCCACACTGCCTTTTTAGCTGCTCCAAATGCTGCTATGTATTCGACTAACATAGTCAAATTGGCAATGCTGGATTGCTCCAGACTATAGTTCCATCACAATAAGTAAACACTGAGCCTGAGATCGATTCACGATCATCCTTAATCCGACAAAAATCAGAATCAGTGTAGTCAACAATACTCAGGTTTGTACCCGAATACATAAGCATATGATTCCTCGTTCTCTGAAGATACTTGAGGATGCACTATACTGCTATCAATACTCGAATCCATGATTCGATTACAATTGACTTTTAATAAACTCACATTCTCTATCCAAAAGAGAACTTATTCCATTTTCTCTATATCCGAAGATTTGAGAGAATTATTCCGCAAGGGGTTGGGTAGGAAACCTCTCGTTGAATATTGCATACGAAAATGTATCATCATCTTAAACAATAAGATGGATGGGAAACTGCCACAACTTGTTCTCATGAATTCGACCGAATCAAATTCTAAGAATGTAGTCCACTTCTCTGATTCAGAGAAGATTTGGCTCGTCAGTTCTTAACTTCAGATAACACACCCATGTTGTTTCCAACTGTTGCAGTGTTATCTTTTATTAACACTAACGTCTACTACTTAAAAATATTGATTCTCCAGTCTACAAAAGACTCATCAATATTCTGGTCAAGCCCACACGTGTTGGAAGTAGCGCCCGAAAGACAATTTATGTAATTGTTTTAGAATTAATAGATGACAGATTTATTCTCATCTTATTACTTGCTTCGTGCTTGTAAGTAATACACTACTGAAAACCCTAAGTCGTATCATATGTAGCCATATAACTTAGTGTGTGTCACACATGAGTATTAAGTTTATGGTGATACACTTGAAATGTTAGTCCGTGATGAAGTTAATCAAAGCAAGAGGTCTATTGATTAAACCGCCATTAATGCGCCCATAACACTTTATAGTGTGACCGTCTTATCCGGACCCTCGACATTGATTGTCTAAGTGGGGCATTTATATATGATGTAGTCATATAGGACTGGACCGATTTAATCTTGCTTTCTCATATAATTCCGTGATTGAGAAATCTTATTAAATCACAAGATGATCATATATGGATTAACCTTAATCCTAAAGTGATTGCATACTCCTACTGGTTTCAGGATAGGGTTTGATGTGAACGTTAAGGATCGCTAAGAGGCGCGGTCCGAATCACTTTCACGTTGGCACTATTCTGGAACGAGTGAGAAGTGTGTGTCTCACAGATATGGAATTCATTCTTTCCTGCGAGAAGTAGAAAGACAATCCCTTTATTTGTTGATCCTAGAAACTGATCAATCCCGGGAGTTCGTATTTGTTATGAACTAATTGATCACTAGTGTATTAATGGTAAATAAGGATAAGATGTATTAAAGAAAGTTTACGGAAATAATCCTACTTCAGTACGGATAGTCTATGGAGGGTTAGTTTATATGAAATGATTATATCAATGGACACTTATCGACTCGACTTGACGTTTTGAGAATAAGTTATATCTATAATCGATAGAGTTCAGTTTCAGATTTATGGTGGCGTAATTCCGGAATTAATGAATTAAGTAGAAATATTCTGTTCGATGAATGTTTTATTTAATTTATTGTAGCTACTGGTTATAGGTCCACGGTCCCCGGGTTGGCTCCTAACACGCGAGTGTTTTCTCGTTTTATTGGAACCTCGAGATTAAATTAAATAGTTGATCTATTTAATGAATATGCAAATATTATTTATTTGGTAAATAATATGTAAAATAGAAAAGACATTTTCTATTAAAAAAATCGACTAAATTGGCGCCATTAATATGGACAAGTTAGGAGAAGAAATTTTTCTAGATTATCTTATATGTGTGATTAATTATTTATCTATTTGTTGGATAGTTAATGGAAAAATTTAAGAGATTGATTTTTTGGGAATTATCTCTTATTTTGTAGCAAAAATATCTTTTCCTTATGGGAATAGGTTTTTTGTGGTGTGAAAAGGATAATTCTCGTGGCTAGTTATTTTTTTATATAAAGAGAGTTCCTTCTAGCACAATAATCATTAAATGCGCCACATCTAAAATAAAAGGAAGAAAAATTAGTTTCTTGCCTAAGTCATTAGAATGGGCATATTCGAGGAGGTTCTACGGCTAGGATCGATGTCCACCAGTCGTCGCTAGGAGATACAATCCGGAAGATTGTGGCTTCTCCCTTGGTCGATTTTATCATCTCTCTCCGGATAAGGTAAATCTTCAACCTTTTCGCATCGTAATTAGTTATTTTTCATATCGTAAATCGCATAAGCTTCCGCTGTGCAAAGATCGAGTGTCTCGATCGGTGCTATTACTTCTAACATGTGGTATCAGAGACCAGGTTAAATCTTTACGATATCGAGAGCATAATTAATTAATTTAGGAGTGGAATTGCATATTATGTTGCATCTTTTATTTTGATGAATGATTGAATGTTGTGGTTGACGAGATGGATTGGGGTTGGTACTTGTTTACCGTTAGATCTATTGTAAACTCGTATAATTAGTATTATACGAGTTTAGGTTATAGGATATATGTAATTTAATTTTGCAATTTTAAATTTCATAGTAGTATTTTTTTCGACGGATCCGTTGGCCAAAGATCTCCAATGCAAAAGCAAAGGGACGCTGCAAAGTGAATTCAGGCGCGGTACGAAAAAAAAAAAAGAAAAGAAAAAAGAATCGGACGGCAGCAGCATACGAGAAGAGAAGAAATCCAAGGAAAAAGGGATTTTTTTTTATCAAAGATCAATGTTGCTGCATATGCTAGTTTTTATTATTTTTTTTTGCTTTTCCTAGTTCAAATAGGTTAGATACGGGATACTATCGATCCATCTCAGCGGTTTATTTCTCGCATTATTTATGTGATATAAACATGCCATACATCATATTCATGAATTCCACTCCTAGCATATGCATACATGTAGAAAATTAATATTGACATTAATTAGACATGTATGAACACGATAATTAATTTAGATTAATTTAGGTAATTAATTAAATTAATTAAAACGAATGGAATTTTATCGGGATATAATTCACATGATAAACTTAATTTGGGATAATAAATCCTACGGGGTTTAGGTTATGTAATGTCTACATAAAATTTTGAATTTTGATAATCAAAAATTGGAAAATCGGAAAAGATTGGACATCAACTGACCAAAAGGTTCGAAAATTGGTTCGGGCAGTCAACAGGGCTTTGGCTCGACTCGACTTGTCCATCCAAGTGCGACGTTAGCGTCGGGGGTCCGGCAAGGTCAAGCTATCCGGTGAGCTGAGGCTCAATGGGGCAACCTTAGCCCGATTCATCCAGCAGTCGTACATGAACCGACGAAGAGGACGGGTCGACTTAGCCAATCCCGACACCATTCGGTGAACTCGGTTAAAGCTCAGCCAGGGTTTAAAACCGATGAGTTGGTGGTTGCTTTTCTTGATTTATTGTTTTTCGACTTATTCGAAAAATTCAACAATCCCAGAATTTTTTAGGATAATAAAATTCTTTGTGAATTTTATTTATGTAGTGTCTACGTAAAATGATTTTAATGATCGAGAAAATTGGAAAATCGTGAAAAAATTGGACACCAACTAGACGGTATTTGGAACCGATAAGTTGGTGATTGCTTTTCATAATTTATTGTTTTTTATTATTGAAAAAATTATAAGATCCCAAAATTTTATCATGACAGAATTAGGACCTTTTAAATTCTTTGGTGAATTTTAGTTGTGTAGTGTCTACACAAGAAATTTCTAAATATTTGAAAAATTGGAAAATCATGAATATGGTGTCACTAGTTAGACGGTATTTGGAACCGATAAACTAGAAGGAGCTTTAAATTTTATGACTTATTGTTTTTTGAATTATCAGAATATTCATAAAGTCCTAATAGATTAGGATTATAAAATTCTTGGTAAATTTTAATTGTGTAGTGTCTACACAAAGGAATTTTAATCCATGAAATTGGAAAATCGTGAATATAGTGACACTAGTTAGACGGTATTTGGAACCGATAAACTAGTGGGAGGATTAATTTAAATATTCATGATTTATTGTTTTTTCGGATTGTAAATAAATTCTGAAAATCCTAAAAGGCTACCTAATTTTCAAAATAACGAGTGGGAGCGGGGAAGGTGACAACCGACCCCACGGCCTTTACTGTTGACACAAGCAAGTGAGAGAATGGTGACGCCTTGTGCCGCTTTGATTTCAGCCCTCTAAGGATGGTCTTCACCGCTATCAAAATGCATGGCTTGGTCTCCGAAAAGATAGGATTTTGGGTACTCGTCGAGTCACTGACCGACCCTAAGACAGCATACTCGGGGCGTACTTTGAGATCTGAAACAGTAGGTCAAACTCTAAAGGGTATTTTTGGAAATATCTTGGCTGAAAAAGGAAGGTAATCAACAATTAAATAGAGATGTCTGATTCTCAGTTAGTTGTTGAGAGAGATTGTCTCAATTTAATCGTCACCTCTTTGACCTACCCTAAGGAGGCACTATAGGTGTGAGATTAAATCCTTGGAATGGTAGGATAAACTGCATGCATGACATCATGTTTATTATTCCTAAAATTATTATAATTGTTATGGTGTATGATTTGATTTAATTTCTGTCAAAATTTATTTTCGCAACTACATATCATCTCAAGGTATCTAAACTGCTAAACATGATAAATTGACTGATGATGACTTCGTAAAAGTGAAAAAGTAACAAGAACGTTGAACTCAATAATCGAGAATGCAAATTAATTTTTTCGGAAGAGGATGATCCTCTTAAGTCTACAAACTTAAGTGACATTGATAAGTATCACTGCTGTCACTTGTGTTGAACGAGAGACAAACCAAAATTAGTTCAAAGATGACGAGAATGATTTGGTATCAATCTCACCAGACATCCCACAGTTTACGAGTGTCTACTCATATAAACTGCTAGTTCAAGGCCATTTCCTTTTATATAAAGCCAAGAATGGGAAGGTAAATGTCTACAAGTGCAAGTCATCTAAACTAAATAAGTTAAAGGCTAAACCAAAACATTAATAAGAGAAATATAGGATAAGGAAAGTGATTTCGGATCACTAGCCTATGAATCCTTAGAGACTTTCTTAACCGAGTAATTTGACTCATAAGCTAAAGTTATTTTTGTAAGAACAAGGTAGCTAAGCATTCATGATGAAGAGTAGACAACGGGCAGTTATTTCAGCTCAGAAAGTGGGAGTGATATAAGGAAACAAATTTCGGATTTTAATCCTTGAATATCATAGAAATCTAATTTCTGTTTTTAGATTCGTTGGAACAAATGGATTCACTTTCACATCGATAATATAGTTTCCTTAAAGAAATTGAATATGACATTTGTATACGATTCTGAGACTCGGACTTTTGTTTGATAAAGTCAAAACCACTAAGTAATGCTGAAAAGATATATGTAACACATCATAAACTATTAAGACATTGTTGGAATAGTGTCCTAAACCCAATCGGGTTGGACCGGATCCGACCGGGTCGGATCATTTCTACTATTTCTTTATGTTTATACATATATAAAATGGCTTTTCTGTTGTCATATATATGTTCTTTTAAAGAACCAATTATAATTGTTATATGATAACGTCCTTAGTATTAAATTGTGATAGAGAAACCATGATAGGCGATTATGGTTGATGAGATCTCTAATCACTTTAATGAGTTTGATACTTAAATGTCTCTAGGCTGATGTACTATTAAACAGGGCATTGATAGTATAAAGAGACTAGCACGTATTAGATGTCTTTAGTCTTTAAGGGCAGGGATAGATCTCGTCTATCGAAGTGTAGAAACACTTGGACTGTACGTGGACGTGTATTAGAGAATGCGTATGTCGATCGACCCACTTACACGGATAAGTGTCACACTTATATGGCGGTTGTGTAATTATCCTTTGGACCGAGTCTTCATGGCATCACGGTGTGGATTGTCATGCTTTGACACTATTGAGGTTTCCACAGCCACGGGCGATCATGCGGTAGTGATTGGGTATGATATTGAAGCATGCGGAGTATACATGATTGGTCGTCCGGGAATCGCGTATCCTATGATTGGGATCGAATATCTGAAATGGCCTTCTTATAAGGAATGTCTTACTCTCGTGAATCTTTGCAAAGTGGGAGTAAATGAGTTACTTCGAGAGAGCATGATATCCAGATTATAAGATACGGTCGTTGATGTTTTGACACTCGACTAACGCACCGTATGGATATTATTACAATGATGGGATTGTAAGTTACACGGTAATCGTTTCACATGAAAGGTAGTAGTCATTGCATTTGACTCTTCCGATGATCGAAGTCACGGTGTGTTGCTAGACGCTATCCCGTGATCGTTAGGCATGAAGGGCATTTTCGTAATTTGCACTTTGTGTCTGCGGCCAACATATTCGGAAGCCTATCGGATCACACACATATGAACATCTAGCCGGATTAAAATGTGGTTATAGATGATAACCAAATAAGGAAAGTTTATCTCGAGACTATAAGGGTTATAGTGGTAAATTAATATGGTAGTATTTATTTATTATGAATAAATTAAATACAAGATATTAATAATATTATATTAATTAAAGAATATTCCGGATGCCAATTTATTGGCATATGGGGCGCAACTTGTTAGTGTATAAGATACACTTGGATTGTGCAATTTAATTAATGATATTACCTATTATTAATATTAGATATTAATAAAATAAAATAATATAGATATTTTGTGAATGCATGCGTGTGTGTGTACATTAAGTGCAAATTGGATTTGCATGCATGCGCACCATAGTGTTTATATATGATATATATTAATAGATTTATATGTGTTATATATATGTGATATATATACATGTGTAAATTGATTTATGGTAATATAATAAAAGATAAATATTTTCAATATAAGATATTGACAATATCTTGGAAATATTCAATATAAGATATTGACAATATCCTAGATTTATTTAATATAAGATATTGTAATAAATGAGATAAATCAATCAATTATATTTTCTTTATTTTATTGGAAAAATGTTTTCCTCTCCTACAAGGCATTAGGTGCGCCCCTTACCCTATATATATGAGGGCTTGCCAAGCTCTTTTGTACACCATTCTTCCAAGAACAATTGTTCTTGTGAAAAATTGCAAGAACTCATAGTTCTTGTGTAAGAAAGAGGAGGCTTCTTATAGTGAGTTTGTGAGGGAGGAAAAAGTCCGGTCTAGCAACCGGAGTTTTCCAATAGCAATCAATGATGGGATTCCGGCGGGCTGTTCGTGTGGACTAGCGGTAGAGGCCGAACACTTGGGCGGCTCTATGCAGAACTACTCTCTTTAAACGGTCAAAGCGTCGATCTTTTAGATCAACCAAGGTAACCACCGTCTACTATCTATTTGTTTATTGCTTAAACGAAGTCGATCTTGGGTAAAAGGAAATCAAAGTTTTAAATTCCGCTGCTTTCACGCGTAGATTTCCTAACAGACATATGGTTTCCGTATTTAGATAAACGATTCTTCAGCATCTATTTATTAGTGCATATATCCTAGAGATAAGATTTGAAGACTGGCTAAGGGTGATTCCTAACTCCCGGTCTAAGTACACTATCTCAAAGGAAAAATGACTAAGTAAGCTTTCAATTAGGAAAGGTTAATAGAGCTAAAGAAGTATCATAGCTTGTTCATATTGACCTTCGGGGTCTTATAAAGGATACACGCTAGTGAGAGCTTTCGAGTAATATACCTTCTTTGTCTAATGACTACTCGAAACGCCGATTAGTTTATCTAAATATTTGGAGGAATCTCTGATGTCACCAGAGAAGAGAGTATTCCATGCTCAGATATAGGCTATAGCATAGTATTTGGAACTGATGCTCGGCCTACCTCCAAGTGAAATGATTTCACTAAAGGATAAACCATAGATTGTCTTGTATAGTTATTGATATGCTACAATACACTGCTTAACTCAATTAAGATATTGTTTGCAAAGTAACGGTTTACATTATTATGTAATACCGAGAAGTATACGTAGAAGATGCTTATGAATTTGTGGATAAAGAGTGAAGTGCATTTACTCCACTTCCACAAATAGAGGCATTTAGCACTAGTGCTTGAAGGTAGGACTAGAGATTTTACATACACGTTCAGATGGTGACTGTTCGTGAAATATCTTGATACAATGAGTAAAAGTTGGTTATAAGATTCTTAAGATCGGATAGTGACGGTTACACTGTTATATCCTTTCCAAAAAGAATGTTTAAATAACAAACTTAGACCTTGAAGGATAGTTACTCAAGGAGTTACTATCTGATTTAATTAGACCACATCCAACATTGGTTGTTGGGGGATAACACTGATAAATACTACTACACCAGATCAGAATATTGATCCACCCTAATGCAGTGGGAGTATGGTTTAACCATTGACCTGCTGTGATTATGCAGACTTTACAGCCTGCTGGGGTGATTGATAACCTATGGTCCTTTGAAGGGCTGTATACGATTCTGATAATAAGAGGTTGGTTCAAATCCATAAACTTATAAATGGAGTTTTGGTACTCCAGTTCTATTCACACTCTTGTAGAACCACCTGAGTGTCTCAAGCCCAGTGGGAGAAATTGGATCTATATGGAAAAGAGTTGAATGAATGAGAAAGTTTATCTTTCTAAGCAAAGCCAAATGGTTTTGGGGGTAACTCCCTGAGAAGTAGACAATTAAATAGGGGTGATGCCCTAAAACTTTCTCACCACTCAGCCTTGCTTGACTCTGTGGAAAGCAGAAAGATTAATAGGGGTGATGCCCTGAAACTTTCTTGCCGTACAATGGAGCTTAGATTCATTCGGAACGGAAGGATTTTAGCTTAAAGCCAATGGCAGATTGACTGCCTATGCTTATATCCATTGATGGATTAAAGCAAACCTCTAGGTCATTAAAAGCCACATGTTTAACATGTGTGGGCTTGACTCTAATATTGATGAGTCTTTTGTAGACCAGAGAATCATTATTGGTAAAATAGTAGACATTAATGTTAATAAAAGATAACACTGCAACAGTTGGAAATACCATGGGTGTGTTATCTGAAGTCAAGAACTGACGAGCCAAAGCTTCTCTGAATCAGAGAAGTGGACTATATTCTTGGAATTTGATTCGGTCGAATTCATGAGAACAAGTTGTTGGCTATATCACATCCATCTTATTGGTTAAAGATGATAATGCATTTTTGAATGCAGAATTCAACGAGAGCTTTCCTACCCAACCCCTCACGGATAACTCTCTTAGTCTTCGGATATATAGAAAATGGGATAGATTCTCTTTTGGATAGAGAAAGTCAGGTTATTAAAAGTCAATAAAAGTCTAGTCTTGGATTCGGACGTTGAGCAGCAGTATAGTGCATCCTCAAGTATCTTGAGAGAACGAGGAATCGTATGCTCGTCCATTCGGGTGTGAACCTGAGTGTTGTTGACTACACTGATTCTGATTTTTTGTCCTATTAAGGATGATCGTGAATCGATCTCAGGCTCAGTGTTTACTCATAGTGATGGAGCTATAGTCTGGAGCAATTAAGCACTGCCAATTTGACTCTGTTAGTCGAATACATAGCAAGCTTTCGGAGCAGCTAAAGAGGCAGTGTGGCTTGAGGAGTTCTTTGTTGGACCGGGAAGTGATTCCAGGTCTCGATGAGCCGATACCATTTCTCTGTGAAAACAGTTGAGAGGTAGCTCATGCAAAGGCTCTTCACAATCACAAGAGATCAAAAGCATATTGAGATAAAGTAACACCTGGTCAGACAGATCGTGCAAAGAGGCGATGTTTCGATCCTAAAGATTGCCTCTAGCCGACAACCTAGCTGACCAGTTTACCAAGTTGCGTGACATCTAGTGTCACTGATAAGCGCTTGGCGGATATGAATTGGGAGATATGTCTCATCTGCTATAGAGCAAGTGGGAGAATGTCGTGGATAGAAAGAATAAGGGCGTGGTGCTCTAAAATCAATCATTGCTTGTCTTTACGGGCAAGTGGGAGATTGTTGGAAGTAGCGCCCGAAAGATAATTTATGTAATTGTTTTAGAATTAATAAATGATAGATTTATTCTCATCTTATTACTTGCTTCGTGCTTGTAAGTAATACACTACTGAAAACCCAAAGTCGTATCATATGTAGCCATATAACTTAGTGTGTGTCACACATAAGGATTAAGTTTATGGTGATACACTTGAAATGTTAGTCCGTGGTGAAATTAATCAAAGTATGGGGTCTATTGATTAAACCACCATTAATGCGCCTGATGAGAGACAAATTAATGATCATTATTACGATATTTTACCCCAATATTGATACCACTTTGAGCATTATTGTACCAATTTAAGTCAATAATTACTTAATTTTATCCAAATATATATATAGTGGTTATTATATAAATTATCGTATTTTTATAAGTTTTTATAAGTTTTGTAACCGGAGTGTCGTGTCAGATTTACACGGGTATTTGTGGTATTTTTATTGCAGATTTATGATAAACCAAGACCCCGAGTAACGACATTTTAAAGTATAATCATATCTTTGGAAGGATATAGAAAGTGTCACTAAGTCAAGTGGTCAAGTGGCTAATCGATTCGATTTAGTGGAAATCGAGAAATATCTTCGACAAACAAATGGCCCATCAAAACGACATTTTCTGAAGAAGAATCCTTCATAAATGTTGTGTTAGGAAATCACTAGTTTAACGCAGCGGAATTTAAAATTTGATTTCCTTTTCTAGATCGTTCTTCGTTTAATGCAATAAACACGTTAAGTAGTTTGACGGTTATACCTTAGATGATCTACAAGATCGTCGCTTTGACCGCCAACGGAGAGTAGTTCAATCGCGCAAGCCGCCCACGCGTCCGGCCTCTATCGCTAATCCACACGAACCCTCGCCGGAATCCTCCTTGGATTGCTATCGAGAATAACTCCGGTCGCTAGATCGGACCTTTTCTTCCTCACAAACTCACTATGGAGAGCTCTCTATTTTACACAAGAATTATGAACTCTTGCAATTGTATTTGTACAAAAGAGCTTGACACCCACTTCCTTTTTATAGAAGTGGCGCCCATATGTAGTGTGGAGGAGAAGAAAACCTTTTTCTAATAAAATAAGGAAAATCAATTAGATTGATTTATCTCTTTAATTATAATATTTTGTCAATATCATATATTGATTATAATTATCTTATTACCATAAATCTATTTTGCAAAATCAATTAATATCCTATATTAATATTATGGCAATATTTATTAATTAAAGTGCACAATCCAAGTGTATCTCATACACTCAAAAGTGGCGCCCCATATCCCAAAAGATTGACTTCCGGAATATTCTTTAATTAATCTAATTTATATATAATTAATATCTTGTATTTTATTTATTCATAATAAATAAATACCACCATATTAATTTACCACTATAACCTTTATAGTCTAGAGATAAACTTTCCTTATTTGGTTATCAACTATAACCGCATTTTAATCCGACTCGATGTTCATATGTGTGTGACCCGATAGGCTTCGAATATGTTGGCCGTAGACACAAAGTGCAATTTACTAAAATGCCCTTCATACCTAACGATCACGGGATAGCGTCTAGCAACACACGCGTGACCCCCAATTATCGGAAGAGTCAAAAGCAATGACTACTACCTTTCATGTGAAAGCGATTACCGTGTAACTTACAATCCTATCGCTATAATAATATCCATACGATCGTATCTCGAGTGTCAATACATTGACGATCGTATCTTATAATCTGGATATCATGCTCTCTCGAATAACACATTTACTCCCACTTTGCAAAGATTCTCGAGAGCTAGACATTCCTTATAAGAAGGCCATTTCGGATATTCAATCCCAATCATAGGATACGCGATTCCCGGACGACCAATCATGTATACTCCGCAATGCTTCAATATCACACCCAATCACTACGCATGATCGCCCCGTGGTTAGGAGAAATCTCAATAGTGTCAAAGCATGACAATCCACACCGTGATGCCATGAAGACTCGGTCAAAGGATAATTACACAACCGCCACATAGTGTGACACTTAATGTAAGTGGGTCAGTCTAACGTACGCATTCTCTAATACACGTCCACGTACAGTCCAAGTGTCCCTACACTTCGATAGACGAGATCTATCCCTACCTTCTAAAAGATAGAAGACATCCAATACGTGCTAGTCTGATTATACTATCAATGTCCCATTTGATAATATGTAAGACTAGAGTCATTTAAGTACCAACCTTGTTATAGTGATTAGAGATCTCATCAACCATAATCACTATCATGGTTTTCTCTATCATGATCGATACTAGGGGACGTTACTATATATATACTACAAATAATATGAAGACAAACAATATATAATAACATAAGTGCTTTTATTAATCACAATAAAGTTATTACATGAACTAAATAGACTGTAAATGACCCGACCCGGTCGGATCCGGTCCGACCCGATTGGGTTTAGGACACCTTTCCAACAATCTCCCACTTGGCCTAAAGCCAATCACCCATATGCCTAAGCCCGTGCAAGTGAACATGTTTTCATGCTTAGCTTGAGACAATGCCTTAGTTAACGGATCGGCTATGTTATCATCCGTGTGGACTTTCTCTATCTTTACATCTCCTCTATCTACTATCTCTAATCAAGTGATAGCGCCAGAGCACATGTTTGGACTGATGAGACCTTGGTTCCTTTGATCGAGATATCGCTCCATTATTATCACAAAGATGCAGGTAATCTGGACCTTCAATGGAGGGAACCACACCAAGTTGATGAATGAACTTCTTCATCCAAATCGCTTCCTTTGCCGCCCCGAGGTCGCTATGTATTCGGCTTCCGTTGTAGAGTCCGCAGTAGTCTCCTCGCTTGGAACTCTTCCTCCACTGCTCCGCCGTTAAGCGTGAAAACAAATCCAGTTGTGACTTGAAGTCGTCTTTGTCGGGTTTGGAAGGCGGCATCCGTGTAACCTCGCAATACTAAATCATCGTTCGAAAACCAGGAACATATCCCTAGTACGTCTCAAGTACTTAAGGATATTTTTTGACAATCGGTGACCATCACCTGGATTGACCGGTACCTACTAGTCATACTAAGAGGGTACGAGACGCCTGGTCTTGTGCATAACATGGCATACATGATAGACCCAATTGCCGAAGCATAAGGGACTTTACTCATTTGTGCCCCTTTCCTCCTCTGTCTTAGGACTCATTCCCTTCGACAGTAGACCCCATGTGACATGGGCAACAATCCTTTCTTGATCGCTCCATGTTGAATCTCTTCAAAGATCTTGTCTATGTAGGTGGATTCATGCGGACCAAGCAACCTTTTAGATCTATCTCTATAGATCTTTATTCCCGAGAATATAAGTCGCCTCACCCAAGTCCTTCATTGAGAAGTTCTTGGATAACCAAGCTTTGACTGATTGTAACATAGGCACATCATTCCCTATGAGCGTTATGTCATCCACATAAAGCACTAAGAACACAATGGCACTCCCACTAACCTTCTTGTAAACACAGGCTCATCTTCGTTCTTGATGAAATCAAAGCTGTTTGATTATCTCATCAAAGCGAAGATTCCAACTCGAAGCTTGCTTTAATCCATAAATGGATCTTTGCGGTTTACACACCATCCCAAGCGCCATTGGTTGTGAAACCCTCAGTCGTGTCATATACACCTCCTCGCATGTGGTTCCGTTAAGGAAATTTGTTTTCACATCCATCCGCCGATTCGTAATCATGGTATCTTCGCAATAGCGAGCAAAATTCTAATGGATTTTAACATGGTGGCGGCGAGAAGGTTTCATCATAGTCAACTCCTTGTCTTTGCTTATAACCTTTTGCCACCAACCTAGCCTTGTAGGTAGTCACGTTATCGTCCATGTCGGTCTTTCTCTTAAAGACCCATTTACACCCTATGGGAACTATTCCCTCAGCGGATCAACTAATTTCCAAACTTGGTTGTCCTTCATGGATTCCATCTCGTAATTCATGGCTTGAGCCATTTCTCTTTGTCGTGCCTTAACAAAGCACCTCCTCATAAGTTCTAGGGTCCTCATCTTCCATGAGATACACGCTTGATGTACCTTCGGGTCCACGGCGTTCCCTGGTGGATCTTCGAGGTGTAATTGTGTTCACGGTAGAGGTGGCGCCACATTTGTATGTGGTGCCTCCTCTACTTCCATCAACGGATTTGTTATCCGTAAGTGGTTCTCGAATTTCTTGAGATCAATCTTACTCCCACCGACCTATCCGAATAAACTCTTTCTCCGAGAAAGTGGCGATCCTGGCAACAAACACCTTTTGTTCCTCGGGGTGGTAAAATTGGTACCCTTTGGTTTCCCTAGGATAAACCCACAAGCAGACATTTGTCGATCTAGGTTCCAGTTTGTCGAGGCATGGTTCGTTTCACATAAATCTGGACATCCCAAGGTTTCATGTAACCTAGTGTTGGTTTCTTTCCTTTGAACACTTCATAGGAGTGGACTCAACCGTCTTTGATGGAACTCGGTTCAAGTGTATAGGATGCGGTTTCTAGAGCATACCCCAAAACGATTTTGGAAGAAGCTGCATAGCTCATCATGGAACGTACCATGTCTAACAAAGTACGATTCCTCCTCTCGGATATGCCATTCATTTGTGGCGTCCCTGGAGAGGGTCCATTCAGGTAGAATCCCATTCTTCTTTAAATAACTTTGAAACTCTCCATCTAGGTATTCTCCACCTCGATCGGATCGAAGTGTTTTGATTTCTTTACCTAGTTGTTTCTCCACTTCACTTCTAAATTCTTTGAACTTTTGAAGGCTTGGACTTATACTTCATTAAGTATATATAACCATAGCGAGAATGGTCATCGGTGAAAGTGATAAAATAAGAGTATCCTCCTTTGGCTTGAATTGACATTGGGCCCACACATCGGTATGTATAAGCTCAAGCAATTCATTGGATCTTATCCCTTTGCCACTAAAAGGTGACTTTGTCATCTTGCCAAGTAAACAAGCTTCAGCATGTATCAAGCGATTCGTGAATCGAATTGATCCAACATTCCATCTTTATGGAGTTTGGAAATGCGATTTTTATTTATATGGCCAAGTCTACAATGCCATAAGTAGGATTCATTCAAGTCATTTGTTTTGGCTTTCTTGTTATTTATATTAAATACGTCAACATTCATATCTAATATGTAGAGACCATTGCTAAGTATGCCAAGATTACCATAAAAGATTCCATCACGTGAAAAGAACAACATTTATTCTCAAACGTAAAAGAAAATCCATCAACATCTAATGCAGAAATAGAAATAATGCTCTTCGTAAAGAGCAGGAACAAAATAACGATTATTGAGTTCTAGTACTAGCCATTTGGGCAATGAAAGAAAATAAACTCCTACGGCCGGTAGCAGCGAACACTTGCTCCATTTCCAACGTGTAGGTCCACCTCTCCTTTCTTGAGATCTCTAGTTCTTCTTAGTGCCTGCATATTCGTACAAATATGAGAACCACAACCATGATCTAATACCCGAGTGGTTAGACTTAGAAGAAGTAATGTTGATCTCAATCATAAATATACGAAGTCGAAGTATCGTAATGCTTCTTCTTGGTACTCAAGAAGCCCTTGCAGTTTCTCCTCCAATGTCCGGTCTCACCGCAATGGAAGCAAGCATCCTTGGATTTGTCTTTTGCTATCTTAGGCGTTGGCTTAGGTGCGGCCTTCGCCTTCTTGGACTTTTTACGGGCTTTTGCCTTGCCTTGCTTGAAGTGACCGGCAACACTTGCTTTCCCTTCCCTACGGTGCCTTCAAAGTTTTCAACATGTTCAATAACTCCGCTGAGGAGCAATCTATCTTGTTCATGTGATAGTTCATCACAAGCTGCGAGAATGAGTCGGTAGAGATTGCGAGAATCAAGTCAATACTCAACTCTCGTTCCAACTTGTGGCCCGACTTCCCAAGCCTCTCTATGTACCCGATCATTTTAAGCACGTGTGACCCCACGCAAAGATCCCAGATGCCATCTTACAACTAAAGCAGGGCCTTCGAGACCTCGTACTCTCGGTCATGCGAGACCGAGAAGCATAAATTTCCTTCAGGTGGACCATGATAGAGTAGGCGTCCATGGACTCATCTGCTGTTTCTGCGATTCAGTGTCATAGAAGCAAGCATGATACATGTAGCATCGATCTTGTCGAGCGATTGCTTGTTATACTTCTCGGCGATATCTGCGGCCGAACCCTCGGCGGGCTTTTACGGTAGGGCCTCGTCAAGACATAGCCAATCTTCTCGTGCCTCAAAGCGATTTTGAGGTTTCTTTCCCAATCGAGAAAATTAGTTTCGTCAAGCTTGTTTTCGATGATAAAACGAAGGTTCAATTTGTTTGACATTTTCTACAACAATAAATAAAGATAGAATAAGTAAAAGCTCATGTATAAAAACCTAAATTTGCACTAAGAAATTTATAAGGTTTTACTCCCACTAGCCAACTATTCCCTATTGGCTTTCAAGAATTTTAATTAATTCTTTAGTGGCTGGGACCCTATCTAGTTGCCTTAATCCCCGACGGTGGTCGATCAATCTCGGCAATTTCGAAAGGTAGGTACTCCTACCAGTCGCATCGCATGCGACTCCCAGTGGCTGACTAGTCAACTCTTTGACGTCTCACATCTCTATGTGATAGTCAACCCCTTGTCTCTAAAGTCAGACGGCCCTGACGGTGGCCAATCACCGAAAGACTTTAGTCGAGTCATAACCCAATATTCATGAGATCTCGTGACGATCATATCTCAATAATAACGATATACCCGTGGTAGGTCAACTCCCGACGGTGGTCGATCAGTTGGATCCGAACAAAGGCTCTTCACCGTCATTATAATATTGGGAGACAATTTTGGCTCGATTTTTGGCGTGGGAATAATTTTAAATTAATTCACTTAATTAATTTGGTTTAATTATGGTCTCATCTACTATGTGCATATTACTACGATATCATATAAAGTAAAACATACACAACATTCCGCGCATAAAATAACCGGTATGATCATGGACTTTTTCCTGAGTGCGGTTTGAATACAAGCCCGAGTAAACCGCATGGTCACAAACTAAGGGTATTTGCAACCGCCAATAGGATCTTTATTCTTTGTCACGCCAATGGGTTCTTTATCTCTCCTTGGTCTTGAACTTCTTGCTCCATTCTTGTTACATAATAAATAATTACACCCGCCGCACACGGGGGAGCTCGAGGAATGGGATAAATGCAAAAGTAAACTAGGTCACGTTCTTCATGTGACCTAGGACAAAAAAAAATTTTTCAAAAAACCATCATAAAGAAAACATTCCCATCTATCCTATTTAATGAGTCCATGATCAATCGGGGTCCATATAATCACATTATATCTACACATCTAATCCATACAATTTTATCTTATGAAAAGATTAAATTCTAATTTTAACTACTACTACTCATGCGTCTTTATTTTATCACGTCAAATAATTAAATAACTTTTAATTAATTATATGACTTAACGAAAATTAAAATTAACATTTAATTTTAAATCGATTTCAATTTTAATTAAATTTGAACTATTCAAAATAAAATTAAAATTATAAAGTCTCCTATTTGTTTCATTCCAAAACTAAATTTAGCTTAGGCACCTTACTTTCCAAAATCAAAATTTTGGAAGTCATTGAAAGCCTCAAGCTATTCCAAATCAAATATTTGGAAAGGGCCAAGCTACTCCAAATCATATATTTGGAAAGGCCAAATTATTTTAGTCAGGCAGGCAGCCACTTTCCAAAATCAAAATTTTGGAAGTGGCTTGCAAGCCTAAGCTATTCCAAATCAAATATTTGGAAAGGGCACAGCCTATTCCAAATCAAATATTTGGAAAGGCCAAATAATTTTAGTTTAGCCTCGCCACTTTCCAAAATCAAAATTTTTGAGTGGCACAAAGCCAGCCTATTCCAAATCAAATATTTGGAAAGGGAACAGGCCTATTCCAAATCAAAATTTGGAAAGGCCAATGTCCCATATGGTTTCCCAATGGTCCAAACTATTTGAACCATTGGTTGGCCATATGACACAACACAACTAAACAAACGAGATATCTATGCACAATAAAATATCACAAAACGAAAAGGGTTGATCTCCCCATTGGAAGAGAGAGCCGACGGACGGAGCGATCGAAGGCCACCGCCGCCGCCGAGGATGGGCGCCGCGCCGATCGGCCGACCCCGTGAACCCTATATATTTTTTTGTTTTTTTTTTTTTTGTTTCTACGTTTCGTGATTTAAATCTTGCATCTATCGATTAAATACTACGCATTTAATTTATGCTTATTGCTTAAGCACGAAGTCAGCTCTGCTACCCTTTGTTAGGAAATCACTAGTTTAACGCAATGAATTTAAAATTTGATTTCCTTTTCTAGATCGTTCTTCGTTTAATGCAATAAACACGTTAAGTAGTTTGACGGTTATACCTTAGATGATCTACAAGATCGTCGCTTTGACCGCCAACGGAGAGTAGTTCAATCGCGCAAGCCGCCCACAGCGTCCGGCCTCTATCGCTAATCCACACGAACCCCGCCGGAATCCTCCTTGGATTGCTATCAGAATAACTCCGGCTGCTAGACCGGACCTTTTCTTCCCTCACAAACTCACTATGGAGAGCTCTCTATTTTACACAAGAATTATGAACTCTTGCAATTGTGTTGTACAAAAGAGCTTGACACCCACTTCCTTTTTATAGAGGAAGTGGCGCCCCATATGTAGTGTGGAGGAGAAGAAAACCTTTTTCTAATAAAATAAGGAAAATCAATTAGATTGATTTATCTCTTTAATTATAATATTTTGTCAATATCATATATTGATTATAATTATCTTATTACCATAAATCTATTTTGCAAAATCAATTAATATCCTATATTAATATTATGGCAATATTTATTAATTAAAGTGCACAATCCAAGTGTATCTCATACACTCAAAAGTGGCGCCCCATATCCCAAAAGATTGACTTCCGGAATATTCTTTAATTAATCTAATTTATATATAATTAATATCTTGTATTTTATTTATTCATAATAAATAAATACCACCATATTAATTTACCACTATAACCTTTATAGTCTGCAGAGATAAACTTTCCTTATTTGGTTATCAACTATAACCGCATTTTAATCCGACTCGATGTTCATATGTGTGACCCGATAGGCTTCGAATATGTTGGCCGTAGACACAAAGTGCAATTTACTAAAATGCCCTTCATACCTAACGATCACGGGATAGCGTCAGCAACACACCGTGACCCCAATTATCGGAAGAGTCAAAAGCAATGACTACTACCTTTCATGTGAAGCGATTTACCGTGTAACTTACAATCCTATCGCTATAATAATATCCATACGATCGTATCTCGAAAGTGTCAATACATTGACGATCGTATCTTATAATCTGGATATCATGCTCTCTCGGAATAACACATTTACTCCCACTTTGCAAAGATTCTCGAGAGCTAGACATTCCTTATAAGAAGGCCATTTCGGATATTCAATCCCAATCATAGGATACGCGATTCCCGGACGACCAATCATGTATACTCTGCGTGCTTCAATATCACACCCAATCACTACCGCATGATCGCCCGTGGTTAGGAGAAATCTCAATAGTGTCAAAGCATGACAATCCACACCGTGATGCCATGAAGACTCGGTCAAAGGATAATTACACAACCGCCACATAGTGTGACACTTAATGTAAGTGGGTCGATCCTAACGTCGCATTCTCTAATACACGCCCACGTCACGGTCCAAGTGTCCCTACACTTCGATAGAGCGAGATCTATCCCTACCTTCTAAAAGATAGAAGACATCCAATACGTCTTTAGTGCGATTATACTATCAATGTCCCATTTGATAATATGTAAGACTAGAGACATTTAAGTACCAACCTTGTTATAGTGATTAGAGATCTCATCAACCATAATCACTATCATGGTTTCTCTATCACAGATCGATACTAGGGACGTTACTATACTACAAATAATATGAAGACAAACAATATATAATAACATAAGTGCTTTTATTAATCACAATAAAGTTATTACATGAACTAAATAGACTGTAAATGACCCGACCCGGTCGGATCCGGTCCGACCCGATTGGGTTTAGGACACCTTTCCAACATGTTGTAGATCTTCAAATAAGCTTTCCAACGCACTTTGAATCACGAGACGAGAATTTTGCCTGACTGAAGAAAGCTTGATTCAAGTCGACCCCCAAACTTGGTGATCAAGGCTTTCAAAATATCCCACGTAAAAATATGTTTTGAGGCCTAAAAATATGTATTTTGAAGGATGGAAGAATATACCACAAGCTTACAAGTTCAACGGGTCGGTTTTCCTACGTGCTTATACCGTAAAATATCTTCGACGAATATGCGACCCAACTTAGAGGCATTTTCAGGGGAAGAGTCCTTGATGAAAATTTTATATCTTCAAAAGAGCTTTCCAACGGATTTTGAATCATGTCAATCGGAGGTCTACAACTCAAGTTTTGAGCATTATACCAAAACTCGGCTCGAACTAACCTTTAACTCGGTTCGAACAACAAAAATCCTATAAATAGACCCCTTTTTCCACCACTTTCCTTTGCTCATTCTCTTCTCATCTCCTTCTCCTCTTCTTCCATCCCCTCTTCTCCCCTTCCCTTCGCCCCTCTACTCTTCTTCCATCTCATTTCTTCTCTTCTTCTTGTTGTTTTTATAGTATATGTTTTTTATTTAAATAAAGTAGTTATAGTACCGTTGTAATGGCGGAATAATTATCGAAGATTGTTAAAATCGAAGCTTTGTTATACTACATCCGGTGGAAACGACCCCGATTCAGCAGTTGTAATCGGTAATATATTCTAATATTATTATGTTTACTATTTCTATTTCTATTTATATATTACAACTATGTTAAGCTAAAAATATATCTAGCCAAGATATGAATCTGAATTAGTTAATCTTTTTGGTAAAATGGATGATCGACTCTGGTAATAATGATTAAAACCAATTATAATGAATCTCTTTCTATTTGCACTTAATAAAAATTGAATTAGCCACTCGATTTTTACTAGAAACGTAATCTAATGAATTGACAACTCGCGATTAGAATACGAGATCGTAATAGAAAGACCGGAGGGTAAAATTGGCCGAGTGAAAACGTGATAACGGAATCCGATTTCCTACCCCGGGGCAGATTTATCTTGGGAGAGATAAATCTTATTAAAATTGTGCTAACGATATTATTACGTTAAATCACCTGTTTAATGAATCAATCTTAAAATTGGCCGAATGACAAAACGGGAGTGACCCATGCTTAAGATGACATTGGACAGATGACTAGACGTATGACAATTTCATACGCTCGTGTGAGGAGGAGTTGTCTAGCTTAGGAGTACACCGGTTCATACATAATTGACCTCCTTGCATCAAGGAAAAGATCTGTCTCATTCAATTCTACTAAAAAAAGATATTGATTCAGTAAAGTATTCTTGGCTAGATCCAAAAATATATATATTATCAATTTTTATATTTATATATTTATTTACTGCTTTACTAACAATCTAACTAATCTAACTATCTAACCCGATGAAAATGGTAAAAACTGCGACTTAGATCGAGTTAATAATAGCTTTTTGGTGTTTAACCACACTTTGAATTATGCCTTCATTCCCTGAGGATACGACCTGACTCACCAGACTAGCACTACAATTTGACGCGGTACACTGCCGGTAAGGATCGTAACACCTAGAAAAGGTCCGTCAGCTTTCTGGCGCCGTTGCCGGGAAACGACGCTAATTCATTGTGTCTATGGTTACTACTTGTATTAGCTCAAAATTCTCGAGGATAAGTCAACACTCTTCTTATCACATTTCTATTTTTATTTTCCGTTGGTATCTACCTTCTTTTAGTTACCAATTTTCTTCTTCTACCAATTTCGAGTTATTTTCTATTTTCGATAGTAGAAAGTAAACGCGGTTCGTTTATTTTTGTTGGTACCTACCTATTGGTAAGATACCAATTAAAAAAATTTTAAAAAAAAATGTATACACTCGGTAAATACCGAGTGGATTCGGTAATTACCGAGAGAGAAAAAAATGTGGTTTTATCGATTTCGTGTTATTTTCTATTCGATATTTTCTATTCCACAAGAATTGTCAAATCGAGTTACGAAAATGGTCGAAACCGTTGGTGAAACACCTGAACAAGGGATTGCTCATGCTCAAGGGCATGGCCAAAACCTTAATCAGAATTTACCTCAACCTAATAACCGAATCGAATAATAGAAAAATCGAGAATCGAATAAGCATAATCGAACCCGGCTAACCCAAGACCTATATGTGATCAGACCGTAAGAAGGTACCAGATTAATAATCCAATTCTTTTACCCAATAAAGGAGCAATTAATTTCGAAATAAAATCTCATCTTTTTGGTTTAATTGACACAAGAGCCCAATTTTTAGGAGAGGATGATGAGGATCCACATCATCACCTCTATCTTTTCGAAGAATTGTGTAATACAGCCAAAAGTCAAGGTGCTCATTATGAATTAACGATGATGTCTTTGTTTCCTTTTCTTTAAAAGGAAGAGCACGAGATTGGTTTCTGTCACTTTCACATCATTCATTGACTAGTTGGGAGGATATTCAAACCGAGTTCTTAAAGCAAAGATTTTACTCCTGGTAGAAAATTGGAATTAATAGTCGAAATTGCTAACTTTAGACAAGGATCCAAGAAAGCGCTGGGAATGCTTTGGGAAGATTTAAAAAGCTACTAAGAGCTTGTCCCGACCATGTTTATTCCTTAGATATGCAAATCCAACTTTTCTCGTAAATTAAGGAGAGACTCACGTGCGGATGTAGATCATGCATGTGGTGGTTAGATTAATGATGAGTGAAGCCCAAATAGTTTACGATGCTATAGAAAAGATTTCCAAAAACAATCGAATGTGGGAAACCGGTTCTAGCACCAGAAAAGTAGCATTTGCAGGAGAAAGTACATCGAATACAGAAGTCCTAGCACACTTGGAGAATTTGAGTAGGAAATTTGACGGCTTACTAGCTAGTAAAACTATAAACTCAGAAAATATCTTACCAAATGAATACTCAAATCATGATAATGTGTCATTAGGGATGGAAGAACCAGAAGGATATTCAAGGGAAAAGGTGAGTTTTTTACAACAGCATAGGAATTTGAATAATGCGTATTCAAACTCGTTTAATGCTATTAGAAGAGATCACCCTACTTTTCGTTGGTCTGAAAACCCTAGTAAGCAAGGACAACCACCGTATCCAGTTCAATACGAGAATCCATATAATAATCAAGTTTATCAAGGAGATACCTCGAATCAGAACCTACAATCATTACTTAGACCGTATCCACAACATACCACTCAAAGTATACCGGTCACCCAAAGTTCAACTCAACTTTGAAGGAGTTGATAAATGGGAGAAATTAATCGAAAATCTGATAGGTATGATGTCAACTCAAGCTCAAAATATGGAAACCATGATGACTTCTATAGGTACAGTCACTAAGGATATGAGTACGTTGAAAACATCTATAAGTGGACATGATACCAGAATGAGAATTGTAGAAGCTTCATTACGGAATTTGGAATATCATTTGAGTAGAGAAAAGGAACGTAAAAACAGTGGACCCCCAGGAGGACTGCCAAGTAATACTGAAAGAAATCCGAAAGAGGTAACTGCTGTTATTACTAGAAGTGGAAGAATCTGTGGAAGTAATGGATTAGAAAACTTCGGAAATAATGAAGTAGAGGATGATTTAGATGGTAAATTTGAAAAGAATGTGGAATCTAAAGATGAACCGGAATTCACCAAAGAGGAAGAGGACATTATTGAAGATTTCCTAAGACAAAACAGATATATTGAACCTAAAAGTGAGAATGAGGAATGGGTCAAGGTTCCTAGAATATTGAAAAATCCAAGAATGAGTAGGACCTTGACCAATGATCATGTTGAGAATGAATCAAGTTTGGAAAGGCCAATTCAAACCGAACCTTATCCGGCTCAACCCAAATTCACCTCGGTTCAATCTGATAGAGGCGACACCATATCTAGTGCATATTTTGAAGAAAAAAGGTGAGAATGATGACACGAGTGTCCTCAAAAGGCACAATCATTCCAGGAAGCTTTACCATCTTCGTTTAACGACAAGGGTAAAGGAGGTATACATTCTAAACCTACTTTAATTGATCTTGAATTACTCCCCATTCCCGAAAAAGGAAATCAAAGAGATGAAGTTGGATAAGAAGTATGCACATTTTCTTGACACTTTTCGGCACTTCACTATTAATCTCCTTTCATCGATGTTTGTAAGGAGAGCTTAGTTTGGGAATTAATGATGAGCACGTTGTCTTTAACATTTACAATTCATTGAAATATCCATGCACTACACTAGAATCTTGTTCCTGTGTGGACCCTTTGTGTCTTTTTTTGTGGATCGTACTAACACGCAGGTAATTGAAGAAGATGACTCAAACAATAATGTAAAAGCTCACAAACCGAAGGCTCGAAAATCAAAGGAAAAGGTCAAGAATCGTTTGGATTGGTGGAAATTGTCTAACCTCTGTTGAAGGCGGTATTGAAGAAGGATGTGGTGCATGAGGATGACTCACCACCGAGTACATTAGAAAACCGGAGGATGAGAAAGTCTAGCTATAGACTATAAATATAGTAAAAACATGGTACTATCCTTCTTATTTACTCCTTAAGCATTTTTTTTCTTTCTAGTTAGTTCACGAAATTAATTATTACATGATTTTGTGAGTAAATGTTAGAAGTATCCAATTTTATTTTAGTATATTAGTTAATCATCATCATTTTGGTTGTTTAAGTCTGTCGAGCAAACGACGTTAACCAAAAGCGCTACCGGGAGGCAGGCCGTAAAAATGTTAAATATAATAATTACTCATACTTTGGATGATACTTTGCGAATACTTGGATTGATTTTCATTTTGTTTCACTAAGTCTTAGGATGAATGTTTGAATGTCATTAAAAAGGGAATGATTAGGTGGTTATCCGAAAATCCCGATGGAGAAAAAGAGAAAAATTCAAATCGTCATTTCTTGGACTTAGGTTGTTTGAACGATTTGAAATAACCCTTGAGGATCTGGGTATAAAAGACTCGAGAGTTAATACTTTGCCATACGTTACATTTCATGATCTAGTGCATTTTAAATTTCAAATAACGTGTGACATGTATTAGTTCAAATACTATGGAATTGAGGAGGTCATAACTTTAACCCACCCACCCACCCTTTCATATCATCCGAGTATTTGTTTTGACTTGTTTTAGTGCACCATTGCTTTCCCAACAACTTATATACACTCACTTTACATTGAGGACAATGTAAGTTCGTAAGTGGGGAGTGGAGTCGTTGGTCTAGCAATGGATTTAATGTTTATTTTGTATCAATAAATCCCTTAGTTTTCGATTTTTTTAGAGCATTATTTAGTTGATTAAAATAAATTGTATAAGGTATATATTTCATGGATTTGAAGATATAATGATCAATTTGGATGTGTATAACCAACGTGAACCGTAAGTGCATTGTAATTCCAAATATATTTGTGTAACATGAATTCCTTCACGTAAAGTCTTTGATATTGAAGCGGAAAATTTTAAAGCTGTATCCATTCGGTATCTAGTGGTTATTCTATAGATAATTGCAGTAACTTAGTACCTAACTTTTGAATGTGTCTTGTGAATATCGAAGGTTTGAATGTGATAGGAAGGATATAAGTTAAAGAAGAATACCAAATTTAGATGAACTATCTATATGTCGGTTGTAGCTACCAATGATTTGAGTGCAGTAGGGCGTTATCACGAAACGTCCTCTATCACTATGAGGTATAAAAGCTCCCGACTGCCTGATGATAGTAGTCCAGCTAGGGTGTTATCACGAAACGTCTTATTGATAGGAATGAAGGCATATGCTACAAATGTGAAAATTAAAATAAATATAAAAAAAAAGACAATATGAAAATATGGTTGAAAACTTAGTTATCTTCTGACTATCCCCAGTATAAACTGGATGATATGCTTTAGGGATTATCCTAATAAGTACACGGAATGACTTTGTGTGGAAATGTTACTGCATATACCTAGGAAAGTTATTAGGACTGTCTGAATGGATATTTGTGCGTTTGCTTGAATTATTCAAGAGAGGATAGTGGAAATTGAAAAGGCTTGTCACACACACACTCTGTTATACATTTATATTAAGGTTAAAGCCTGGTTGTAATTCTAATGGTTGTATTATCTGGTTGTCCCTTATATCTTATATCTTCATGAATTTATCTCTCATTCATTTTGTTTTATCACTTGTTTTGCTTTCGAGGGCGACCAAAAGCTAAGTGGGAGTTGTGATGAGAGACAAATTAATGATCATTATTACGACATTTTACCCCAATATTGATACCACTTTGAGCATTATTGTACCAATTTAAGTCAATAATTACTTAATTTTATCCAAATATATATATATAGTGGTTATTATATAAATTATCGTATTTTTATAAGTTTTTATAAGTTTTGTACCGGTTTAGTAACCGGAGTGTCGTGTCAGATTTACACGGGTATTTGTGGTATTTTTATTGCAGATTTATGATAAACTAAGACCCCGAGTAACGACATTTTAAAGTATAATCATATCTTTGGAAGGATATAGAAAGTGTCACTAAGTCAAGTGGTCAAGTGGCTAATCGATTCGATTTAGTGGAAATCGAGAAATATCTTCGACAAACAAATGGCCCATCAAAATGACATTTTCTGAAGAAGAATCCTTCATAAAAGTTGTAGATCTTCAAATAATCTTTCCAACGCACTTTGAATCACGAGACGAGAATTTTGCCTGACTGAAGAAAGCTTGATTCGAGTCGACCCCCAAACTTGGTGATCAAGGCTTTCAAAATATCCCACGTAAAAATATGTTTTGAGGCCTAAAAATATGTATTTTGAAGGATGGAAGAATATACCACAAGCTTACAAGTTCAACGGGTCGGTTTTCCTACGTGCTTATACCGTAAAATATCTTCGACGAATATGCGACCCAACTTAGAGGCATTTTCAGGGGAAGAGTCCTTGATGAAACCCGAGGAAAGGCTGCACAGCAGTAGTAAGGGCTGCCCCAAACATCTGACTGCAAGTTTAATATCTTCAAAAGAGCTTTCCAACGGATTTTGAATAATGTCAATCGGAGGTCTACAACTCAAGTTATGAGCATTATACCAAAACTCGGCTCGAACTAACCTTTAACTCGGTTCGAACAACAAAAATCCTATAAATAGACCCCTTTCTCCACCACTTTCCTTTGCTCATTCTCTTCTCATCTCCTTCTCCTCTTCTTCCATCCCCTCTTCTCCCCTTCCCTTCGCCCCTCTCCTCTTCTTCCATCTCATTTCTTCTCTTCTTCTTGTTGTTTTTATTTTGAGCCCATATATATATATATATATATATATATATATATATATATATGTATGTATGTATATGTTTTTTTTAAAAATAAAGTAGTTATAGTACAGTTGTAATGGCGGAATAATTATCGAAGATTGTTAAAATCGAAGCTTTGTTATACTACATCCGGTGGAAACGACCCGATTCAAATAGATTGTAATCGGTAATATATTCTAATATTATTATGTTTACTATTTCTATTTCTATTTATATATTACAACTATGTTAAGCTAAAAATATATCTAGCCAAGATATGAATCGAATTAGTTAATCTTTTGGTAAAATGGATGATCGACTCTGGTAATAATGATTAAAACCAATTATAATGAATCTCTTTCTATTTGCACTTAATGAAAGTAAAAATTGAATTAGCCACTCGATTTTTACTAGAAACATAATCTAATGAATTGACAACTCGCGATTAGAATACGAGATCGTAATAGAAAGACCGGAGGGTAAAATTGGCCAAGTGAAAACGTGATAACGGAATCCGATTTCCTACCCGGGGGCAGATTTGTCTTGGGAGAGATAAATCTTATTAAAATTGTGCTAACGATATTATTACGTTAAATCACCTGTTTAATGAATCAATCTTAAAATTGGCCGAATGACAAAACGGGAGTGACCCATGCTTAAGATGACATTGGACAAATGACTAGGACGTATGACAATTTCATACATGCCTCGTGTGTGAGGAGGTTGTCTAGCTTAGGAGTACACGGTTCATACATAATTGACCTCCTTGCATCAAGGGAAAGAGATCATCTCATTCAATTCTACTAAAAAAGATATTGATTCAAGAAAGTATTCTTGGCTAGATCCAAAAATATATATATATTATCTATTTTTATATTTATATATTTATTTACTGCTTTACTAACAATCTAACTAATCTAACTATCTAACCCGAGGAAAATGGTAAAAACTGCGACTTAGATCGAGTTAATAATAGCTTCTTGGTGTTTAACCACACTTTGAATTATGCCTTCATTCCCTGAGGATACGACCTGACTCACCAGACTAGCACTACAATTTGACCCAGTACACTGCCGGTAAGGATCGCAACACCTAGAAAAGGTCCGTTAGCGCCCAGAACACTTTATGGTGTGACCGTCTTATCCGGACCGTCGACATTGGTTGTCTAAGTGGGGCATTTATATATGATGTAGTCATATAGGACTGGACCGATTTAATCTGGCTTTCTCATATAATTCCGTGATTGAGAAATCTTATTAAATCACAAGATGATCATATATGGATTAACCTTAATCCTGAAGTGATTGCATACTCCTACTGGTTTCAGGATAGGGTTTGATGTGTTCGTTAAGGATCGCTAAGAGGCACGGTCCAAATCACTTTCACGTTGGCACTATTCTGGAATGAGTGAGAAGTGTGTGTCTCACAGATATGGAATCCATTCCTTCCTGCGGGAAGTAGAAAGACAATCCCCTTATTTGTTGATCCTAGAAATTGATCAATCCCGGGAGTTCGTATTTGTTATGAACTAATTGATCACTAGTGGATTAATGGTAAATAAGGATAAGATGTATTGAAGAAGGTTTACGGTAATAATCCTACTTCAGTACGGATAGTCTATGGAGGGTTAGTTTATATGAAATGATTATATCAATGGACACTTATCGACTCGACTCGATGTTTTGAGAATAAGTTATATCTATAATCGATAGACTTCAGTTTCGGATTTATGGTGGCGTAATTCCGGAATTAATGAATTAAGTAGAAATATTTTGTTCGATGAATGTTTTATTTAATTTATTGTAGCTACTGGTTATAGGTCCATGGTCCCCGGGTTGGCTCCTAACACGCGAGTTTTTTCTCATTTTATGGAACCTCGAGATTAAATTAAATAGTTGATCTATTTAATGAATATGCAAATATTATTTATTTGGTAAATAATTTGTAAAATAGAAAAGACATTTTCTATTAAAAAATTGACTAAATTGGCGCCATTAATATGGATAAGTTAAGAGAAGAAATTTTCCTAGATTATCTCATATGTGTGATTAATTATTTATCTATTTGTTGGATAATTAATGAAAAAATTTAAGAGATTGATTTTTTTGGGAATTATCTCTTATTTTGTAGCAAAAATATCTTTTCCTTATGGGAATAGGTTTTTTGTGGTGTGAAAAGGATAACTCTCTTGGCTATTTTTTGTGGAAATATTACATAATTTTAATATTAGATAATATTTAATATTATGAATATTTCTTTTTACCTTTGTATTTCGTGTAACACTTTACTTGTACACATTATTTGTAACATGACATATTAATTGTGTGATATAAACAATTAATATGTCATAAAGCAACTCTAGTTTGTCTTATTGCGTCCTAGCCTTTATGTCCAGCCGCATATGGACCGTCCTATCACATACTAGCCTTATTGAAAAATACAAAGCTAGGCTGGTTGTATGGGGATTCACTCAAACATATGGACTTGACTACAAAAAGACCTTTGCACCTGTGGCAAAGCTAAACACTGTCAGGGTATTGATCTCACTTGCTGTCCAACTTGACTGGCCTCTCCACCAATTGGATATCAAGAATGCTTTCCTAAATGGTGACCTTACTGAGGAAGTCTATATGAATGTACCTCCTGGTTTTGCCAACACTCACACTCAAGGGAAAGTTTGCAAACTGAGGAAATCTCTTTATGGCTTGAAGCAGTCCCCTAGAGCCTGGTTTGGCAAACTTACTACTGTGGTTAAAGCTGCTGGATATCATCAATGCAACTCAGATCACACCATGTTTATCAAAACAACCAACCAGAAAAGATCCATTCTTATTGTCTATGTGGATGATATCATCCTTCATCGGTGATGACCTGCTTTGAGATCCAACAATTGAAGACCCTTCTGGCAAAAGTGTTTCAAGTTAAAGATCTGGGATATCTCAAGTACTTCCTTGGCATGGAAATAGCCAGAAACAACCAGGGTATCTCAGTCTCACAGAGGAAGTATGTCTTTGGACTCTTTGAAGGAAAGCGGCATGTTAGGGTGCAAACTCGCTATCTCTCCAGTAGACCCAAGTAATTCTACGGTGCATGGTAATCTTCTTTGTCGAGAAAGGATCAATATCGAGAGACTTGTAGGAAACTCATTTACCTCTCTCATACAAAGACGATATTGCATATGGAGTTAGCCTTGTCGGTCAATTCATGCATTGTCCTCTTGAGCAACATTGGGATGTTGTCTCTGAGAATATTGAGATACTTAAAGTCAACTCTGGCCAAGGCTTACATTTCACTAAGTCTCTTGAGAGATCCATTAAGGTCTACACCGATGCCGACTCAATTTGGTTGCCACATAGACGGAAGATCTACCACAGCTCTTTTGTTCATATGTATGGGGTAATCTTGTCACTTGGAGAAGCAAGAAACAACCTACTGTATCTAGAAGTAGTGCTGAAGCTGAACTCAGGGCACTTGTTGTCACGGATTTTTGCAATGAAAATAAACAAGTAATAAATTTATAAATCCGGTATACCCCAAGTGTAGGGATCGTAGTATATAGGTTGATACCGGGTCGATCTTACGGGGAATCGGGGTTGCTTAATCTAGTTTTAATTATCTAACCTAACTATGTCACGATTACTACTAAGAAGATACGAAAATAAAACAGTGAAGAACTAAAACAAACAGACGAAACTAACAATAAGAATAACTGGACAGAAGATCGAGATCTAAAGCCATGAAAATATGATTGCGAACACAATTATCTAAACTAAATCTATTCTAAATCTATTATGAAATAAAGATTGTAAATTTACTAAGCAATTCAAGTTCAAGTGATTTAATCAATAATTTACGAGCGAACAAGCTATTGATCCACCTATCCTACAACAATCAATTTCTATCTCGATTATCTCGTGTTTTCTAACCAAGTTGTGATTCACCTAGCCAAGGTATGAACTCCTAATTTCTTAGACAAGTTCGCCTATTAATCTTCTATCTTTCGATCTAAAGATTAACGCTTTCTAACCCAAGGTGTGAAATTTATAAGTCTCTAACCTAGAAATCTAACCTAATAACTCTCGTTATTTAGATCAAAGATCTATTCTTTATCATGGGGATCTAGGGTTTAACATGATTCTCATCAATATAAACAATCAACATGCAAAGATCTTTCGATATAAATTGCATAAAACATGATAAACATAATAAAGAAACAACTTGAATTAAATACTCACAAGACAATCGAGAAACGAAACTGAATTGCTGATCGGATGGCTTCACAACGCTTGTTCAATAGAGGTATAGCCTCTTAACATCACCTTGAAGTTCGAAATACTTGAATAAAAATACATAAAAGTGTTTGATCTAAACTAGAGATTTAAAAGCATAAACTTTGAGTGAAAACTAATAAAAATCGCAGCTAGGCCGCCCCTAGGGTTTAGGGTTCGAATAATGAATATTTTATGTGGAGAAAACGCAGCCTTTATATAGATTTCAGAGGCGGTTCGGCTAAGTCGGTTAATGGACGGTCGTTCACTCTGCTGGACGCTCGTTCGGTCTTCAGTATCAACTTCGAATCGGGCCGAGTCATGATCAGACGCCCGTCCTTCTTTAATTTGGACGCTCGTCCACTAAAATCTTCAAAACTCTAAATCAAATTCTTTAGCCTGGACGCCGTCCACTATTTATGACCTTGTCCAATGGGACGGGACTTGAACGCTCGTTCAGTGGACTTGGACTTCGATTTCTCCATCTTTATCTCTTTTCTTCTATTCAAATCTTCCTTATCTCTTTTTCATCAATTAAATCCGACATTTATCTTCACTTAATCATCTTTTGAGCCGCAATTATGCATCTACAAGTCATTAAAAACATCGCAAAATGTAATAATATCCAAATAAACATAAAATCATCAATAAAACACATAAATCAACCAATTTTGCGATTAAACTGTTTAAAAACTCATTTGCTCAATAAATCAATTAAACACTTAATCTCTATGCGAATTATACGAATATGGAGGGAATTGTTATAAAATATAACATTATAAATCGCATAATCACCCTTAACACTTGTTTTGGGCATTTGTGAAGCACTGTGGCTGAAAAGAGTCCTTATTGAACTCCAGCAACCTCCTCAACAACCCATCATACTCTGCTGTGACAATAATTCAAAGATTATGCATGGCGAGAGGATCCTGCTCATCATGATAAAACAAAACATGTGGACATTGACAGACATTTTCTTAAAGAGAAGATTGATGCACATATCATTCAACTTCGATTATGTTCCCCTCACCGATCGAATGCTGATATTCTCACAAAGGCCATTCCACCTCTTATGTTCAGAAGACTGAGTAGCAAACTTGGCTGTATAAACATATACAACCCAGTTTGAGGGGTGTGTGTGGAAATATTACATAATATTTAATATTATGAATATTTCTTTTTACCTTTGTATTTCGTGTAACACTTTACTTGTACACATTATTTGTAACATGACATATTAATTGTGTGATATAAACAATTAATATGTCATAAAGCAACTCTAGTTTGTCTTATTGCGTCCTAGCCTTTATGTCCAGCCGCATATGGACCGTCCTATCACATACTAGCCGCCCATAGCACTCATGACACTACTAGGACCTTTCTCTCCATACTTGTATCTATATATACTCTTCTTTTATGATGAATAAAATAAGTTGAAGTTTACTCAAGTATTATTACTTTCTCAAACTCTCTTCATTTTTCTATATAAAGAGAGTTCCTCCTAGCACAATAATAATCATTAAATGCGTCACATCTAAAATAAAAGGAAGCAAAATTAGTTTCTTGCCTTAGTCATTAGAAGAAGAAAAACCTAGGGTTTTTCTTAGGCAAATTCGAGGAGGTTCTACGGCAAGGATCGACGTCCACTAGTTGTCTCTGGGAGATACAATCCAGAAGATTGTGGCTTCTCCCTTGGTCGATTTTATCATCTCTCTCCGGATAAGGTAAATCTTCAACCTTCTCGTAAGGTTAATTAGTTATGTCTCATATCATAAATCGCATAAGCTTCCGCTGTACAAAGATCGAGTGTCTCGATTGGTGCTATTACTTCTAGCAACACGTTCCAAAACATGTGACTTTTAATGACCTAGAGGTTTGCTTTAATCCATCAATGGATATAAGCATAGGCAGTCAATCTGCCATTGGCTTTAAGCTAAAACCTTTCTATTCCGAATGAATTCAAGCTCCGTTGTTGGGCAAGAAAGTTTTAGGGCATCACCCTTGGTAATCTTTCTGCTTTCATGGGAGTGAAGCAAGGCTGAATGGTGAGAGAGAGTTCAGGGTATCGATCACCCCTATTGAACTATCTACTTCTCAGGGAATTACCCCCAAGACCACTTGGCTTGCTCTGAAAGTTAAACTTTCTCATTCATTCGTCTCTTCCACACGTAGATCCATTTACTCCAAACTGTCCTGAGACACTCAGGTGGTTCTACAAGACGGTGAACAAAAACTAGAGTACCAAACTCCATTTACAGGTTTATGACTTTAAACCAACCACTTATTTTTAGAATCCTATACAGTCTTCCAAAAAAAGGACCATAGGTGATCAACCACCCTCAGCAGACTGTAAAGTCTGCTTAATCACAGTGAGTCAATGGATAAACCATACTGCCACTGCATTTGGGTGGATCGACATTCTGATATGGTTCAGTAGTATTTATCAGCGTAATCCACAACAACCAATGTTGGATGTGGTCTGATTAAATCAGATAGTAACTCCTTGAGTAACTGTACTTCAAGGTCTAAGTTTGTTATTTAAACATTCTTTTAGAAAGGATGTAACAGTGTAACCGTCACGATCCGATCTCAAGAATCTTATAACCAACCTTTACTCATTGCATTAAGATATTTCACGAACAGTCACCATCTGAACGTGTATGCAAAATCTCCAGTCCTACCTTCAAGCACTAGTGCTAAATGCCTCTATTTACGGAAGTGGAGTAAATGCACTTCACTCTTTATCCACAAATTCATAAGCATCTTCTAGGTAGACTTCTCGGTATTACATAATAATGTAAACCGTTATTTATCAACCAATATCTTAATTGAGTTAAGCAGTGTATTGTAGCATATCAATAACTATACAAGACAATACATGGTTTATCCTTTCAGTGAAATCATTTCACTCGGAGGTAGGCCAAGCATCAGTGCCAAAACTATGCTATAGTCTATATCTGAGCATGGAATACTCGTTTCTCTGGTAATATCAGAGATTCCTCCAAATATTTAGATAAACTAATCAGCGTTTCGAGTAGTCGTTAGACATAGTGTCAGCCACTCAAAAAACTCCCACTAGCTTGTATCCTTCATAAGAACCCGAAGATCAATATGAACAAGCTGTGATACTTCTTCAGCTCAATTACCCTTTCCAAATTGAAAGGTTACTTAGTCATTTTCCTTTGAGATAGTGTTCTTAGACTGGGATATAGGAATCACCCTTAGCCAGTCTTCAGATCTTATCTTTAGGATATATGCACTAATTAATAGACGCTGAAGAATCATTTATCTAAATACGGAAACCATTTGTCTTAATAGTTTATGATGTGTTACATTTACTTTTTCAGCATTACTTAGTGGTTTTGACTTTATCAGACAAAAGTCCGAGTCTCAGAAGCTTATACAAATGTCATATTCACTTTCTTTAAGGCAACTATATTAATGATGTGAAAGCGAATCAATTTGTTCCAACGAATCCGAAAACAGAAATTAAATTTCTGTGATATTCAAGGATTAAGATCCGAAATTTGTTTCCTTATATCACTCCCACTATTTTAGCTGAAATAACTGCCCGTTGTCTACTCTTCATCATGAATGCCCAGCTACATTGTTCTTACAAAAGAACTTTGGCTTCCGAGTCATATTAATCGGTTAAGAAAGTCTCTAAGGATTCATAGGTTAGTGATCCGAAATCACTTTCCTTATCCTTTGCTTTCTTTTATTAATATTTCGGTTTAGCCTTAAACTTTTTTAGTTTTGATGACTTACACTTTTAGACATTTACTTTCCCATTCTTGGCTTTCTATAAAGGAAATAGCCGTGAACTAGCAGTTTATAAGAGTAGACACTACTCGTAAACTGTGGGATGTCTAGTGAGATTGATACCAAATCATTCTCGTCATCTTTGAACTAATTTTGTTTTGTCTCTCGTTAAACACTAGTGACATCAGTGACATTCTTATCAATGTCACTTACGTTTGAAGGCTTAAGAGGAACATCCTCTTCCGAAAAATTAATTTGCATTTTCGATTATTGAGTTCAACTTTCTCGTTAATTTTCCAATTTTACGAAGTCATCATTAGTCAATTTATCATGTTTAGCAGTTTAGATACCTTGAGGTGATATGTAGTTGCAAAAATAAATTATGACAGAATTATAAATCAAATCATACACCACAACAAATAATAAATTTTAGGAATTATAAACGTGATGTCATGCATGCAGTTTATCCTACCATTCAAAGGATTTAATCTCACACCTATAGTGCCGCATTAAGGTAGGTCAAAGAGGTGACGATTAAATTGAGACAATCTCTCTCAACAATTAACTGAGAATCATACATCTCCATTTAATTGTTGATTACCTTCCTTTTTCAGCCAAGATATTTCCAAAAATATCCTTGTGAGTGTGACCTACTGTTTCAGATCTCAAAGTAGCCCCGAGTATGCCGCCTTAGGGTCGGTCAGTGACTCAACGAGTACCCAAAATCCTATCCTATCGGAGACCAAACCATGCATTTTGATAGCGGTGAAGGTCATTCTTAGGGGGCCGAAATCAAAGCGGCACGAGGCGTCACCATTCCCTCACTTGCTTGTGTCAATAGTAGAGGCCGTGGGGTCGGTTGTCACCTTCCCCGCTCCCACTCGTTATTTTGAAAATTAATTAGTCTTATTAGGATTTTCAGAATTTATTTATAATCCGGAAAAAACAATAAATCATTAATATTTAAGTTTTAATCCTCCCACTAGTTCATCGGTTCCAAATACCGTCTAACTAGTGTCACTTATTCACGACTTTTCAATTTTTTTGAATTTATAAAATCTTTGTGTAGACACTACACAATTAAAATTCACCAAGAATTTTATAATCCCAATACGTTAGGACTTTATGAATTTTCTAATAATTCAAAAAATAATAAATCATAAAATAAAGCTCCCACTAGTTTATCGGTTCCAAATACCGTCTAACTAGTGGCACTATATTCATGATTTTCCATTTTATCGATTATTTATTTCTTGTATAGACACTATACAATTAAAATTCACCAAAGAATTTTATAGTCCTAATTGGTCATTATAAAATTTTAGGATTGTACAATTTTTTCTCAATAATTTGAAAACAATAAATCTTGAAAAGCAATCACCAACTTATCGGTATTAAACTCTGGCTGAGCTTTAACCGAGTTCACCAAACGGTGTCGGGATTGGCTAAGCCGACCCGTCATCTTCGTTGGTTCAGATACGACTGCTGGACGAATCGGGCTAAGGCTGCCCCATTGAGCCGAAACTCGCCGGATAGCTTGACCTTCCCGGACCCCCGTCGAACGTGTGCGGGTGCTGGGTTGAAAATCGGGCTAAGGTTGCCTCATTGAGCCTCAGCTCGCCGGATAGCTTGACCTTTGCTGGACCCCCGTGGCTAACCCCACACTTGGACGAACAAGTCGGGTCGAGCTGAAGCCATGTTGACCGCCCGAACCAATTTTCGAACATTTTGCTCAGTTGTTGTCCAACTTTTCCGGATTTTCCAAATTTTCAATTATTAATTTTTTTTTATGTAGTCACTACATAATTAAAATCCACAAATGATTTTTTAGATCCCAAAATTAAATTTACCGAGTAAATTTTATTTTATCATGCGAATTTTATATCCTGATAAAATTCCGTTCGTTTTAATTTATTTAATTAATTACCTAAATTAATTACGTCTCATACATGCCTAATTAATATCACGATTAATTATCTACATATATGCATATGCTAGGAGTGGAAATCATAAATATGATGTATGTCATGGCATGGTTATCTCACATTAATTATCAAACATGAAAATAAATGCGTAAAAAGTAAACCACGGAGATGGACCGTTGGTACCATCGTATTTAATCTATAAACCTAAAATAGTTAAATAGATAATCCCTACTTTTAAAGGATTTTCTAATTTTTAATGCACATCAACCGCCGCACGGTATATTAATTCTCTGCTCTGTTTCTTTATCAAAAATGATGTAGCTGAGTTGGTTCAAGACGTCTCTCTCCTACCTGTATTGTCTGGATTTGAATCCTCCTGCTGCATCTTTTTCCGGAAAAACAGTATAAAAAAAAAATCACGTCGGCTAGGAGTTGAACTTGGGTCTTCAACATGAAGATGTTGTGTCTCTACCACTGCGCCGTTGCTTCAAATTGTTTGATGTTCTTCGAAAAATAATAAATACAATTCGGCCGCCGGTTTGAATTAATTCCAACTCCTAGGAAATTAAATTACAACAAATAAAGTACATAATTTCCTTTACCCAGAAAAATTGGGTTTACAATAGATCTAACGGTAAACAAGTACCAATCCATCTCGTCAACCAAAACATTCAATCGCATAAATAAAAATGAAAGATGCAATTTTTATTCTATTCCACTCATTATTAATTAATTATGCAATCATGATCGCAAAATCGCTTTAATCTGGCTCTGATACCACATGCTGGATATATAGAAACCCGAATCCGGATCCGATCCATAATTGGATCGTCAGATCTGATTCACAGCACCGATCGAGACGCTCGATCTAGCACAGCGGAAGCTACGAATTAAATTCGCATGCGATTTTACCACGATTTTAATTCACATAATTAATTAACAACTACAAGAAGGTTAGTTGATTTACCTTATTAAAGAAGAACAATAAATCGACAGATGGAGAAGCCACAATCTTCCGGATTGTATCTCCTAGCGGCGACTGGTGGACGTCGATCCTTACCATAGAACCTCCTCGAATATGCATAAGAAAAACCCTAGGTTTTTCTCCTCTTAATGACTAAGGCAAGAAACTAATTTTTCTTCATTTTATTTTATGTGTGTGGCGCCAATTACTAAGTGTGTATTGTGTTAGGAGGAACTGGAAAATAACTAGTCAAGAGAGTTATCATTTTCATACCACAATTACCTATTCCCATAAGGAAAAAATATTTTTTTCCCACAAAATAAGAGATAATTCCCAAAAAATCAATTTCTTAAATTTTCCAGAAAAATTTCTTTTTCTAATTTATCACATAAAATGGCGCCAATACAGCCATTAAATTTAATAGAAAATGTCTTTTCTATTTTACATATTATTTACCAAATAAATAATATTCGCATATTCATTAAATAGACCAACTATTTAATTTATTCTCGAGGTTCCATAAAACGAGAAAACACTCGTGTTAGAGCCAACCAGGGACCATGGACCTATAACCGAAGTAGCTACAATAAATTGATTAAAATATTCATCGAATGAATATTTCTACTCAACTTATTAATTCGGAATTACGTACCATAAATCCAAATCGAACTCTATCGATTATAGATATAACTTATTCTCAAAACGTCGAGTCGAGTCGATAAGTGTCCATTGATATAATCATTACATATAAACTAACCCTCCATAGACTATCCGTAATGAAGTAGGATTATTTCCGTAAACCTTCTTCAATACATCTTATAATTATTTATCATTAACCCACTAGTGATTAATTAGTTCATAACCAATACGAACTCCGCGGATCGATCAGTTTCTTGGATTAACAAATAAGGAGATTGTATTTCTACTTCCCGCAGGAAGGAATGAATTCCATATCTGTGAGACACACACTTCTCACTCATTCCAGAATAGTGCCAACGTGAAAGTGATTCGGACCGCGCCTCTTAGCGATCCTTAAGGAACACATCAAACCCTATCCTGAAACAAATAGGAGTCTGCAATCACTTCAGGATTAAGGTCAATCCATATATGATCATCTTGTGATTTAATAAGATTTCTCAATCACGGAATTATATGAGAAACACATATTAAATCGGTCCAGTCCTATATGATTCTCTTCATATATAAATGCCCCACTTAGACAACCAATGTCGATGGTCCGGATAAGACGGTCACACCATAAAGTGTTATGGGCGCATTAATGGTGGTTTAATCAATAGACCCCATTCTTTGATTAACTTCACCACGGACTAATATGTATCATCATAAACTTAATCCTCATGTGTGACACACACTAAGTTATATGGCTACATATGATACGACTTGGGGTTTTCAGTAGTGTATTTCTTATAAGCACAAAGCAAATAATAAGATGAGAATAAATCCGTTATTTATTAATTATAAAAACAATTACATAAATTGTCTTTCGGACGCTACTTCCAATAAAAGAGATGCTACCACAAGGGTGGTGCATCTATTTTATTTACCTCTCCTCATTTTAACTAACTTTTATGAGACTCAAGAGCTTTGCTCCATCGTGGTAGGGCTCGAACTCCATAATAAGGAACCTTAACTCGGTTCAGATAATCATTATTTGTTTTTCCGTCAATATCGTTACATATGTTTGTAGGACAAAAAACACGAATATCGTTTTTTTCCAATGCTAGTCACGTTTTTTTTTCCATTCTCATCATATATAAATGCCCCACTTAGACAACCAATGTCGACGGTCCGGATAAGACGGTCACACCATAAAGTGTTATGGGCGCATTAATGGTGGTTTAATCAATAGACCCCATTCTTTGATTAACTTCACCACGGACTAATAGTTCAAGTGTATCATCATAAACTTAATCCTCATGTGTGACACACACTAAGTTATATGGCTACATATGATACGACTTGGGGTTTTCAGTAGTGTATTTCTTATAAGCACAAAGCAAATAATAAGATGAGAATAAATCCGTTATTTATTAATTATAAAAACAATTACATAAATTGTCTTTCGGACGCTACTTCCAACAGTAGACAGCCACAAGGGTGGTGCATCTATTTTATTTACCTCTCCCTCATTTTAACTAACTTTTATGAGACTCAAGAGCTTTGCTCCATCGTGGTAGGGCTCGAACTCCATAATAAGGAACCTTAACTCGGTTCAGATAATCATTATTTGTTTTTCCGTCAATATCGTTACATATGTTTGTAGGACAAAAAACACGAATATCGTTTTTTTCCAATGCTAGTCACGTTTTTTTTTTCCATTCTCATCATATATAAATGCCCCACTTAGACAACCAATGTCGACGGTCCGGATAAGACGGTCACACCATAAAGTGTTATGGGCGCATTAATGGTGGTTTAATCAATAGACCCCATTCTTTGATTAACTTCACCACGGACTAATAGTTCAAGTGTATCATCATAAACTTAATCCTCATGTGTGACACACACTAAGTTATATGGATACATATGATACGACTTGGGGTTTTCAGTAGTGTATTTCTTATAAGCACGTAGCAAATAATAAGATGAGAATAAATCCGTTATTTATTAATTATAAAAACAATTACATAAATTATCTTTCGGGCGCTACTTCCAACAGTAGACAGCCACAAGGGTGGTGCATCTATTTTATTTACCTCTCCCTCATTTTAACTAACTTATATGAGACTCAAGAGCTTTGCTCCATCGTGGGTAGGCTCGAACTCCATAATAAGGAACCTTAACTCTCGGTTGAGATAATCATTATTTGTTTTTCCGTCAATATCGTTACATATGTTTGTAGGACAAAAACACGAATATCGCTTTTTTCCAATGCCGATCACGTTTTTTCCATTCTCATCATATATAAATGCCCCACTTAGACAACCAATGTCAACGGTCCGGATAAGACGGTCACACCATAAAGTGTTATGGGTGCATTAATGGTGGTTTAATCAATAGACCCATTCTTTGATTAACTTCACCATGGACTAATAGTTCAAGTGTATCATCATAAACTTAAACTTAATCATGTGTGACACACACTAAGTTATATGGCTACATATGAAACGACTTGGGGTTTTCAGTAGTGTATTTTTTATAAGCACGAAGCAAATAATAAGATGAGAATAAATCCATTATTTATTAATTATAAAAACAATTACATAAATTGTCCTTCGGGCGCTACTTCCAATGATGAGATGACCACAAGAGGTGGTGCATCTATTTTATTTACCTCTCCCTCATTTTAACTAACTTATATGAGACTCAAGAGCTTTGCTCCATCGTGGTAGGGCTCGAACTCCATAATAAGGAACCTTAACTCGGTTCAGATAATCATTATTTGTTTTTCCGTCAATATCGTTACATATGTTTGTAGGACAAAAAACACGAATATCGTTTTTTTCCAATGCGAGTCACGTTTTTTTCCATTCTCATCATATATAAATGCCCCACTTAGACAACCAATGTCGACGGTCCGGATAAGACGGTCACATCATAAAGTGTTATGGGCGCATTAATGGTGGTTTAATCAATAGACCCCATTCTTTGATTAACTTCACCACGGACTAATAGTTCAAGTGTATCATCATAAACTTAATCCTCATGTGTGACACACACTAAGTTATATGGCTACATATGATACGACTTGGGGTTTTCAGTAGTGTATTTCTTATAAGCACGAAGCAAATAATAAGATGAGAATAAATCCGTTATTTATTATTTATAAAAACAATTACATAAATTGTCTTTCGGGCGCTACTTCCAACAGTAGACAGCCACAAGGGTGGTGCATCTATTTTATTTACATCTCCCTCATTTTAACTAACTTATATGAGACTCAAGAGCTTTGCTCCATCGTGGTAGGGCTCGAACTCCATAATAAGGAACCTTAACTCGGTTCAGATAATCATTATTTGTTTTTCCGTCAATATCGTTACATATGTTTGTAGGACAAAAAACACGAATATTGTTGCACCCTGCTTTCAGATGCTCCAATGCCAGTCACGTTTTTTTTTTCCATTCGAGTCAAACTTTTTCGTTACTTCTTTATTTGTTGATTGACCGAATTAATTTCACGATTAGACGCTCCTGTATTAATTTCTTTTCAGTTATGGATGGTTGGAGAGGTGACGGTTTCTCTAATAATCACCCATGTCCATTTCCCCAACAATTATCCTCCTAAATACTCTAATTTAATCACCTTAATAATTTCACTCATAATTTAACCCCATGCTACTTAAGGTATAATAAATCTAGTAATTAGAAAGGTCGATCGTCATCACATGACCTAAATTGATTAACCCAAATTACCAAATCTATTATTTCTGAATCTTATATCTTAATAATTTTTTCCTCAAATGTTTAATGTGAGATATGACAACTAAATGTAGTTTTATATAGTATTCAAATAGTGAGAATGACTAGTATAGACAATTTTCATTTTTGGAAATTATTAATAAGAATGTAATGTAGTAGCCTAACATAAAAGGGCCTTAAAAAGAAAAGGAAGAAAAAAAAACGTAAAAGGAAACATTGGCCACGGCTCTAAAATGGGCCCAGTGAGTAAACTGGACAGAGGAAGACTTTCTTATAACATACGCCTTGGCCTTGCGACTATAAAAGGGTTGTCGTCTCTCGTTATTTTTCTTGTACTAAGTCATAAACCCCCGGGTTCCGTAAGGCGTTTTAGCGTTTGGAAGCCGCGGGACTTGCTGTCAGTGCTCTGATTATACTCTCCGACGAATCTCCGATCATATCATTCATCGGAAAACGCCCTAAAGTGAGTCTCTTTTTTCCCGGTTATCTCTTCTCTTTGGTTACTCTCCCTGTTTAGCAATACTTTTATCACATTAGTCGCTTTACTGCCTTCACGCGTTTTCTCCTTCCCATGAATTAGGACTATTTTTTTTTTTATCACTAGGTTTTTATTAATTTTTTTTATGTCTTTTTTCAAAGGTTTAGGTTTGTTTTTCGGAGAATATGTATTGTTTTGGCCTGTGAATGGATTCTTGTATTACACATTTTGCAATAAGTACTGAGGCGGATGATATAATGTTAGTAGGCGCCTTTAGTGAATTCGTTGTTGTCTCTGTCGGCTATTTTCTTTCGGGCCTATTTTTTTTTTTTTTTTTTCATTGCAAATTGGCCTTAATTTTGATTTCAACGTGTTAGAATGGTTAATAAGGTTTGGCTTGTTCTATTTGACTACTAATTTAGATGTTACAGCTTTTTGTGAGGTTTTAGTATCAGTTAGACATGATTTTGTGGCTTTTCTGGGGTTTTTGATTATTTTCATCTGTGAAGTTAGTATTGCTTTTATTGTCTGATTTAATCTGGTGCTATTGATTGATGCAAATTCTCCTTGAGTTGTTGATTCTTTATTTAACACAATGATATTCTGTCTGAACAATGTTGTTATAATAATGTAGGCTTGTGCGTTGCACCAGATGTCTTTTGTTTCTAGCGGAAAGAATCTGTGCGTTGTTTGGGGAACCTTTTATTTCATGAACTGTGCCACATCATCTTGCTCTTGGAAGATCTTGTTTCGCCATTGGACTTGACTCTGTAATTCGTTTCGAAGGTGTGGTGTTTTATTTTAGAGGGGTTTAAGGCGTTCAAACTTCAAAACATTTGTTTTATAGTTTTCTAGCTTCATTTATTTCAGCATTTGCTTTAGAGACGCAGAATATTGTAGACTGGTGTTGCTTTACAGGAAACTCAAAAGAAAAAATTGTTGGTGATAGTAAAAACCTGAATTTGGGACGTCACTTGTCATATCACATGGCGATATCGTCCCTTCCTGCTGGATTTCGATTTCATCCTACTGATATTGAGTTGGTCATGTATTATCTGAAACGAAAAGTGATGGGAAAGAAGTTTCATGTTGAAGCCATATCTGAGCTTAACATTTACCAGTTCTCTCCTTGGGATCTACCAGGTACTCTTTCCTACAAGAAGTTACTTGAGTACTTTCAGACTATTAACAGTTGATAGCATTCTTTTGCATCTTTTAGATTATCAATTGTGGTCTTGTCTGATACTTCTCATTGTAATAATACATGAATTAATTTTCTTTTTCTCTGCCTCTTGGTTTTTGTCCTTGCTATTGTAAATCCCTTTAGACAGCTGGTATCCTTTTCTGATTCACTTATTCTTTGTTTTAGATAAATCTTGCTTGAAATCCAAGGATCGTGAGTGGTATTTCTTTTGCCCGAGAGAGAAGAAGTATGCAAGTGGTCCTAGAATGAACCGAGCAACTGAAACTGGATTCTGGAAAACTACAGGCAAGGACAGAATCGTTTCCTACAATGATAGAGTTGTTGGAAGGGTTAAGACCTTAATTTTCCATGAAGGCAATGCACCACATGGGAATAGAACTGATTGGGTTTTACATGAGTATAGGCTTGAGGACAAAAGTTTGGTGGATAGCGGGGTTGTTCAGGTGATTAATATATGAACTCAAACTCATTCATACCTGACATATGTTGCTTTTCCCCTAGAGTTGGGCTCTTGTGGAAGTGTTCTTCTTTATTGTTTGTTTACATTTTCCATTTTTCTCTTGTTGAATTTATCACGCAGACCAGTTTATGAATATCATATGTGATCATATTTCTTTAATTTGCTTATAATTTAAGATGAACACCATAGTTTAATAAATAAGTGTCACTCATTGTCGGTTTGGTCTTCAGGACTCTTTCGTTCTTTGCAAAGTCTTCCAGAAAAGCGGACCGGGACCAAAGAATGGTGCTCAGTATGGTGCTCCTTTTCAAGAAGAAGAGTGGGATGATGATGTTGCTTTTATCCCTACTTTGCCATGTGGTACCACCTCGCCAATACCTGAAATGAATAATATCTCTCTTGCCACTGGCTTGGCCCCTTCTGGAAGTGGTCACACACCATTGATAGTTGAGACTCCGCAGTCACAGGTTCAGTCTTCTAGCAACAATAGGCATCATAATTGCCAGAAGTACACTTTGGCTGTAGACACGGTTGATCCTTGGAGTGCATCTGGTTTGTCTTTGGCTGATGTTGGTGTAGAGGCTGCTGGACCCTTTGTAAATGATCAATTCATAGACGAGGCTGATGATATTGCTCATTTGTTGTCTGCATTCGCTGATGACGATGTTTTACCTCCCAATGAAAATCGTAATATTCAGGTATGTGTTCAGTCATTTATAAATTATATGGTTGTATGATATTGTGTGATGAGGATGCAGTTCTTTAAATTTTATTTTCGTAGGTAGTTTCGTTCTAATTGATTGAGCAGGATAGTTTGAACAATTAGAGGTTATACCGCCTTTTACCTTAGGCCACCTCTTCCCCGTAATGAAATAAATTCCACTCATCACTTCCATAATGAAAATTTGTTAAGTATTAGGTATGTCATGACATTTTATTATATTCCAACTGAAATGTGTTTATTTCCCCATCCCTTGTGCCTATCCCCTTTTTATTAGCCGTTGAATGTTCCTGTAAATCTGTTCTTATTCAAATTATCAATGCCCTTTTCACCCATAGTCTTTGTTCGACCTTGCCTATTTTCAGACAAAAGTTTCTGCTGCTTATTACACTTTGTGATTCCTTAGATGATTCCTTAAAACACTTTTGCAAGTAATGCATTTTCAGCTTATTATAACATTAGCTATAGTGCAGATTCCCACCTTAATAAGTTGGAAAATACAGGCATCACCAACCATATAAATTGGTACTTTGATATATTCTTGATGGCTAATAATAAATGTATATGCTGGATAAAAGGGCTTGATGGTCAAATGACATTATTAATGTAGCCTTAAAACAAATTCAATTATTTATAACTGGGTGAAGTTCATGAATTATTATTTGGCGAAACGAGTTTTTGATCCAAACAAGGAAAAGATGAATAAGTTTGCTTGCTTTGTTAATTTGGCACTTTTTATTCTAGTTTAGTCATTTGAAATGAATGTCATTGTTTGTATTAGTATACTTGGACATCTATATCCTTATTTGGTGTTTATTAATGTAATGTCTGTAAAGCAATGATAATCTTGCATCATTTTCATACAATATTTGGTTTTGAGTAGCTTATTGTGGCTTCATTTTTTATGTTATTTAAGCATCAATCTTATACATGTTATGTTTCATGTTTCTAAAGAATCTTGGCAGTGGAAACAATGAACCTCCTGCCCCTCAACTTATTGGACGTGATTCATTCAATGGTTTACAGTACCTCCATAATTTGGGCCATGGAATTGACGCCCCAGCTAATCATTTTCGCTTTGATCAAAGTAACTTAATTCAGCAAAATGTTGTGCCATTTCTCGAAATTGCTGATATTGATGCTTCATTTGTTTCCACTGTAGAATTCAGTGGACCAGAACCATCTTCTGGTGGCTTATATGAGCCTTACAGGCCCTTTGGACCAGAACATAATATGCTGTTTACTGGCTTGTCAAATGCAGACAACACATCTACTCATCAAATTGGACAGCCCTTTGGCTATGGCACTTCCTTTGGTCCCCAGCCAAGTTATCATCCTATCTTGAATGAGCTTCCTGCTCTGCCTAATCTGTTCGATGGTCTAGTTCCGCAGACTGTAAGGCTTCATTCCATGACCCCTCCCTTTTTTCCTGTATATGTGTGTGTATACGAATATATAACTAAGATTTTGAAATAAACAGCTAGACTAATGTTAATGTATACTGATTACAGGCGATTGGCTACGATAACGACTTCCCCCAGGGAGTCGGTAGCGCAGAACAACAGCTTTATCCTGCATCAAACAGCCGACTAAGGAATATTGGAGGTGATGAGGAGATTCAGAAAAGTGGCAGTTCCCGTTTTCTCTGATGACAATTCTGGATTGAAGCAAACTTTGAAACCTGTTTGTTGTTTGAAGGGGAAGTCAACTTGTACCCTGGCATTGAGATGGCGGACGGGTTGGCAGTTGCCCTAGCTGGAGATTTTTATCCATATCAATTGAATTAATGGTTTAGAAGCTTCTGTCATGTAATGGATTTAAGTTGTTGGTTTTTCAATTTGTGTGGAAGTTGGGAGATGAAACTATCTTTTTTTTTTTTTGCTTGTTTCCTGCATTATGTTTTTCGGTATTTATCATGGCACATGTGCCAAACGTTGCTTTAACATTTTATTATTATGAGACTAATGCTGTTGTGTGGGTACTTTGCTTTCATTCTTTGTTAACTGGTAGCATGTCCTTAAGTAAGTTATTGTTCTTTCGCTATGTTTCTCCACAGGTGTTTGTTTTGTTTTGTTTAATCAAGGTGTCAGAGCTTCTATCTTGAACTTTTCTGATTTTCTTGTTGTTTTTTGATCGAAATAGGGCAGTAGCACAAACCCGGCTGAGGTTTCTAGTGCTTTGGTTCTCATCCAAGTGAAACCCCCTCATTAGTTCTGGTTCAACCTCCCTTGGATGGAGAAAACTATCACAAGCGGCGGAGATCAATGCTCGTGGCATTTTTCTTCGAATAACGAACAAGGTTCTATCGATTGAACAGTTCTTGCTCCTGTGCACAAGAAGATAAAGACTACTTTTTTTATGTTGTCAATTCTGAAAGTCTTGTCAAAACGAACAAGGTTCTATCGATTATAGTTGTTGGAAGTCATGAACCGCATTGTTATACGTGCATGATGCATCTATGTTATATCTCTATACTATGCCCATAATATGTTTGATTATTTTAAAATGTAGGTACTTGACATATCATATAAACGATTGTTCATGATCACACGTCATTATGTGAAAGAGAGTTAAAATGAATGGCTCTAAAATATGCCACTTGGTATAACCTTCCTACAACCGTTGCACCATAAAATCACTTCTTGACATATCATATAAACGATTGTTCATGATCACACGTCATTATACTTATTACAACTTGGCATTATTTGTGATTTGATTTATTTAGTCTTGTACATGATACATTTGTATGATGCATATGTGATACACTTGTCATTGAAGTCTTTTAAGACTTGCAATCTAGGCACAATTGCAATGTTAAATATCCAGGTGCATTCAATAGAAGACTTACATTTGATGGTGATCAAGATACAAGAGCAATGTACTACACAAATACTTCATTTAACATATTCTACATCAAAGGATACTCTTCAACATGTGTAATATCACTTTTTCTCAAACGGTCAAGTCTTGCAACGACTCTTTCATGCATTAACCATCTTCTGCACAGTTCTTGCCGTTTTGATATAGCTGTTTGCTTAGCTGAATTGAGCTTGTTCAAGCTGCAATTAGTTGATGTAGAACTTAAAGGAACAATCAAAGACCGTTGAGCAAGCTTGAAGTCATTGAATAAGTGCAGATCAAACTCACAACAAAGCATGTTGCTCAAAGAGGGAAGTCTTGTAGTAGATTCCGAGTAGGAACTTGTTCTTTAAGAAGCTGATCATTGCATTCTTGTGATCTAAATTTGTCTTGCTGCTGAGTTGTAACACTATTGTAATAGAAGCAAGGTCGGTCTTGGAAATTTTTGGACCTTCGGCGAAGTCGCCGAATTAGGCATTTTAGTTTTTATTTTTATTTTTAATTTTTTTGTGTGTATTTTTTTTTGGAAAACATACTTACTGATATGCCAAGCCCGTAGAGGAGCCTGTAAATTTATGTTGGGCCTCCAAGCAGGTCCAACGATGAATAGGGTACCTGGCCCTATCAGTTCGCAGCCAAATAAGACGAGCCCGCCAGATACCATTATGATATTTAATCATTGGACTGACGACGGGAATCAGAAACAAAGCCTTCATACGCCATCTTTTAGGTGAGACGAAGCACTAGAGACCATATCGATTGCCCCTCAGCTCGAAGCCCGCTAACCTAGGCAGCAAAGTCAAGCTTACCTGTGCAGATTCTGCAGTAGTTGAGATGATCGTCAGCCTGCATCATCTGAATTCGAGCTGCGTTATTGTGTATTTATATATTGTACATATTCCTTGTAATCGCCACGTAAGCACTGACTATGTAAGCCCTATAAATAACGACATCTTATACCCTAAAAAGGAGAGGCATAATAGAAAATACAGGCCAAGCCCTGTTATTTTGTATACAATTATTGTGTTCTTGAGCTAAATACAACAAAAACACCACACTCCATCCAGATATCCACAATTTACCCCCCGTTGTTATTGTTTGTGATATTTCCGACAATATCAGTTGGTTCTGTTACAGGGAAACCTACGCATCCTAGCATCTTTCTTCAGTTAAAGATGAGTTTCATAGCCGCCGTCCCTAGCTCCGACTCCCAAAAGTCGTACTATTCTACTTTTCCGGCGCTCAAAAGCTGTACTTCTTGATCTTTCCGGTTGAATATTCATCAGAATCTTCATCCAGTTCATCCGGAACCCCCAGGAAGAGCTTTGGAGCCGTTCCTGGCCTTCGAATCTCTGACCAGTTCAGCGTTTCTTCCTCAAAGGATACCTCCGACGCTAACGGATACTCATTTCCGGCATAAGCATGTAAAAAACACGGCCAGCTGGTGGTGCACTGCACGAGGGCCTACCTCCAACCACCAAAAGGACAAACAAGAACTCTGTACAAGTTACAAACGGCGCGACAATGGGTCAGGGCATTGTACAACCTTACCCCGAGGTACATCTGACACTTGGTCCTTAAGGCGTGGACGTAATCTGACACCTGGTCCCCAATCGGGTTGGACCGGATCCGACCGGGTTGGACAATTTCTTCTATTTTTTTTATGTTTATACATATATTAAATGGCTTTTCTGTTGTCATATATTTGTTCTTTTAAATAACCAATTATGAATTGTTATATGATAACGTCATTAGTATTAAACTGTGATAGAGAAACCATGATAGACGATTATGGTTGATGAGATCTCTAATCACTTTAATAAGTTTGATACTTAATGGTCTCTAGGCTTATGTAGTATTAAACAGGGCATTGATAGTATGAACAAGCTAGTACGTATTAGATGTCTTCTGTCTTTAAGGGCAGGCATAGACCTCGTCTATCGAAGTGTAGAGACACTTGGACTGTACGTGGACGTGTATTAGAGAATGCGTACGTTAGAATAACCCACTTACACTGTTAAGTGACACACTATGTGGCAGTTGTGTAATTATCCTTAGGACCGGAGTCTACATGGCATCACGGTGTGGATTGTCATGATTTGACACTATTGAGGTTTCCCTAGCCACGGGGCGATCATGCGGTAGTGATTGGGTGTGATACTGAAGCATGCAGAGTATACGTGTTTGGTCGTCCGGAAATCGCGTACCCTAATAGTCTCGTGAATCTTTGCAAAATGGGAGTAAATGAGTTACTTCGAGAGAGCATGATATCCAGATTATAAGATACGGTCGTTGATGTTTGACACTCAACGTACGACCGTATGGATATTATTAGAGCGATATGATTCTATTTACACGGTAACTGTTTCACATGAAAGGTACTAGTAATTGTATTTGACTCTTCCAATGATTGGGGGTCACGGTGTGTTGCTAGACGCTATCCTGTGATCGTTAGGTATGAAGGGCATTTTTCTAATTTGCATTTTGTGCCTACGGCCAACATATTCTGAAGCCTATCGGGTCACACATATAAGAACATCTAGCCGGATTAAAATGCGGTTATAGTGATAACCAAATAAGGAAAGAATTTATCTCATACTATAAAGGTTATATTGGTAAATTAATATGGTGATATTTATTTATTATGAATAAATATAATACAAGATATTAATTATGTTGATTAATTAAATATACATATATTAGATATGTAAGTCGAAAAATATGTATATATGATATACATGTATTTTGTAAATTAATTAATCATAACATTATATTAATTAAAGAATATTCCGGATGCCAATTATGGCATGTAAGGGACGCAGATTTGAAGTGTATTAGATACACTTGGATTGTGCAATTTAATTAATAAGATTACCATAATATTAATATTGGATTTTAATTGATTTTTGGGAAAAAATTTATGGTAATAAGACAAAGATATATTCAATATAAGATATTGTCAATATATATCTTGGAAATATATTTAATATAAGATATTGAATATTAAATGAGATAAATCAATCAAAGGTATTTTCCTTATTTTATTAGGAAAATATTTTCTTTCTCCCCAATCTACTAGGAAGCTTCTCCCAATCAGATTAGGATTACATAGGGGCGCATGTCACCTTATAAAATGGAGGCTTGGCTAGCTCTTTTGTACATCAAAATTCCAAGAGACTAATAGTTTTTGTGAAAAATAGAGAGTTTCTTAGAGAGAGATTTGTGAGAGAGAAAAGGTGGGTCTAGCAACCGAGTTTTTTGGTAGCAATCCATGATGGGATTCCGGCGAGGTGTTTGTGTGGATCACCGGTAGAGGCCGAACGTTTGGGCGGCTTCGTGCAGAAACTACAACCGTATAGACAAAGCGTCGATTCAATTGGATCAACCAATGTATTCTTTTATCTACTTCTTTTATGCTTGTTGCTTAAAGGAAGTCGATCTTGGGAAAAAGGAAATCAAAATTTTGAATTCCGCTGCGTTCCCGCATAGATTTCCTAACAGTGGTATCAGAGAGAGCTTCGAGTTTAAGCAATAAGCATGTTAATTAGCGTAGTTAATTTTATCGTTTAAATCACTTAATTAAAAGATGAAAGATTTTAGATTCGCAAAATGATACCCGAAAAGAAAAAAAGGGAGATCGGGTGGTGCTCTCGACCGGGCAAATGCATCACACCGTCCGGCGTCCGGCGACCTCATGGGTCAGCGGTGGGTCGCTCGGCGAGTCTCTTCCTTTTGTTTTGTGTATTTTGTGATTCAATATGGTTCATAGTTGTGATTGATATCTCTTAGTTTCGTTGATGTCATGTAGTTAATTAATGGTTCAAATAGTTTGGACCATTGGGATGCCACATGGCGTTATTTGTTAAATATGATTTGCCTTTAAATAATCTAGGCCATTCCAAATTTTGTTTGGAATAGGTTTAGGTCCTTTTCAAATATTTGATTTGGAAAAATACTAAGGCCCTAGGCCTTTTTCAAAATTTTGATTTTGGAAAGGGCAAAGGTTGGTTCGTTTGGTTTAGGAAACCAAATGCATCCATTTGATTAGGAATCAAAAGGAAAGAAACAAAAGAGATTTAATTTTAATTTTGATTTATTTTGGAATAGTTCTAATTGATTAAAATTAAAATTGAAATCGTTTAAAATTAACCGTTAATTTTATTTCGATTAAAATCAATTAATTAATTAAATGGTAATTAGTTAATTGATTAGATAAAATTATTTAATAGATTAAACGTTAATCGATTAATTAAGACGCAAGTTGTTAGTTTTCAATTTTATCTTTTTCATATGATGTTATTGTATGGATTAGATACTGTGTAGATATAATATGATTATATGGACCCTGATTGATCATGGACTCGACCAATATGATAGATGTGAATGATTTATTTTCGTTGTTTTAAAAATTGTCCTAGGCCGTTATGAAGAATGTGACCTAGTTTATTTTCTGCATTATCACATTCTTGTTAGCTCCCCCCGTGTGCGGCGTGTGTATTTATTTTATTAGATAAAAATTTATGTAACAAGAATGGAGCGGAAGATGAAGACAAAAAAAAAGACGAAAATAAAGATCCCACTGAAGAATGGAGCATTAAAGATCCTATTGGCGGTTGCAGCTACCTTTAGATTGTGACCCGCGGTTTCGTCAGTTTGTATTCGAAACCGCACCTAGGAAAAGTCCATGATCATACCGGTTACTTTACGCATTTCTTTATTTTGTGCTTGTATTTATAGATACGATAGATGCATAACTAGACACGATCTAGATGAATGTGTAGAATGTATGTCTATAGAGATAGATATACATGATGAGACCACAATTAAATTAAGTAAGAGAATTAATTCGAAATTAATTAAGTGAATTAATTTAAAATTACTCCCACAACAAAAATCGAGTTATATTTGTCTCTCAATATTATAATGACGGTGAAGAGCCCTTGTTTGGATCCAATTGATCGGCCCTCGTCGGGAGTTGACCTACCTTGGGTATATCGTTATTATCGAGATATGATCGTTATGAGATCTCATGAATATTTGGGTTTCGACTCGACTAAGAATCTTGCGGTGATTGGCCCTCGTTAGGAGCGTCTGATTTTAGAGACAAGAGATTGACTATCACATAAGATGTTAATTGTCAAAGAGTTGACTAGTCAACCACCAAGAGTCACATAGAGATGTGATTGGTAAAGTGTTACCTACCTTTCGAATTATTCTGGTTGATCGGCCCTCGTCGGGAATCGGGGTAACTATATGAGATCTTGGCACTAAAGAATTTTTGAAAGATTCTTGAAAGTCAATTGGGAGTAGTTGACTAGTGAGAGCAAAATCATAAATCAAAAGACCATTTTTTGATTTTGCATGTATAAACAACAACACTCTTTTATCTTTATTTTATGTAGTTTTTAGCAAACTTTTATATTTATGTTTTTAATTCTCGATTAGTAAAACCAAATTGTATTTATCATTACCTTTTGAGAAACGTTCTCAAGTATGGTTAAGTAATTTTAATCCTTTTAAAATAAGCAATGACGCGAGCAACCCCGTTATAGTAGTTAGAGACAAGGAGACTACATATTTGATGCAGTGCTCCAAGACTTTAATTATTAATGAAAAGCGGAAGCTCATGATATGATTAAATCACTTGAAATAAGTTTCAACGAATTAATCATTTATTGGATACGATCCAATATGATCATTCAGTCACAAGACAATTAATTCAAACGTTGGATAAGAATGACCACATCGAATTTTGGAAAGGTTGTTTTCAAAATCGTAAGATTTAAGTATCGACTTATTTCTTTAATCATTGCTTAAAGGTTAATTAAATAGTTAATGTTTTAAATATGATTCAAAAGGTTAAATAAACTATTTAATAAACTTTGGGTTTTCTTTATGAAAGGAAATTAAAGACATATCTCTTATGATTTTTCTTAAGTCTTCTGAAGACTACACTAAAAAATATTTACAAGTGCTTAAAGGATTAAAATAGAAGTTAGGGCATGTGTTTGAAATAAGAGATCTTATCGAAGTCTCTATTCTAAGCAAGTATGTTGAGATAAATCTATCTAAGTTCAAGTCAACTCTTAGATATATGATATCTTGTGAGTGTGATTAAATTAAAATACGGAATACACCAAGATACGAAAACTGAAGCGAACGTTGCGACATTTTCGGTTTCGTATTCTGAGTCTAGTAAACTGATAAAGGAACTAAATAAATGTTATCATGTTCCGGTTCTTATGAAGAACATATTTCAGTTAGATGTTAGGATTTAATGGACAAATTCAATTGTAAGGAATAAATGTTATCCCGATAAAGCTGAACGGTCAATGAATCTGACATACTAGATTAGTGTCACTATATAGTTGATATATGTGATGAAATCTCAACTAAATGTTTATATGGCTATTATCCTTGATATTTTGTGGTTGTTCTTGACATAGTCTTTGTGGAAGAGAATCGTATAATCAAATGTCATTCTGATGATGTCTGAACCGCGTGATTTTGAATCATGTGGGTGATGAGTAATTTATCTAAAGATGACTAAAATACCCTTTTATGAAAAGGTTATAAAATCTAAAAAGTTGTCTAAAGCCCAAACATACCGATGTTTGTTGGCTTATGATAATTAATGCCACAAATAATTGTTTATTAATCTCTATGACTAATTTTAGAAATAGTTGAATGTACTTGGTGAAGTACAACACTTCGGAAAGCCCGAAAAGTTTGAACTGCTACGGATGTGAGATTGATGAGCTACATAGGAATTAATCTCCAATTGGATTGAAGCAATTAATACCTGGAGGGTGTTTCAGAAGTTGTCTGAAATAGAATCAGATTCTCTCTTGAAGGATACCATCTTTGGGATACGCAATTTGATTGTGTTCCTAAAATGGAAACAACACTTTATATGATAAAGGTGTGACGCAAGCCATGCGAAGTATCCCTTACCCGTTTTGGGATAGTGCCCTTATATGAAGAATATACTTAACCGAGTTCCAAAGAATAAAGGTTGAATAAATTCCATGTTAGATATGGAAGACGATAACATTAAATCCATCTTAACCGATGATTTAGAGTTGTCGTGCTTCTAGCAAACATGCAATGTCTGAAAGGCTTGGAGCTTAGTATGACATGTGCAACTTTGTGGAATGTCTTAGCAAGTACGCTGATATATATTATTTACTTGTCCGTGGAGCAAAAGGTGTTTCTCTCCAAACATGCTATCTTCTAGAGGAAGCGTTTCTTCCAAAAGAGACAGTGGGAGTAAATTAGATCTCAAAAGAGTTTGGGAACCATAAAAAAATATTCAACCGCTGGAACATGAGCAGACGCCATATAGTAATGAGGTGTAGAACACTGCTCAGTGCACACAAATGTTCTATAAGTCTGTGGATAACCTCAAGCCTGAAAAGGCTGCTGGTATGTTCATCTTGAAGAATGAATATCTCACGACTTATGAAAGAATGTTTGAAAGGCAAGATTGAGAGATATGGCCAGGAGTCATAATATCTGAATTAGATTCCATTAGTGACAACCAGGTTGTGAACCTAGTCTGTCTTACCTAGAGGGAATGTCATGACGGCTGAGGGGTACGGGGTGTAAACCTTGTAATTATCTTTATGCTGCCAGCTGAAACCATTTCTATTCAGACTATTTTTGTTATAACTTCATATCATGGTTATATGATAGTGTTGAAGACGTTGGGCAAACAACTCGATGTTCATAGACGATAACATGATATGTGAGCCCACGAGATCCATTTATGGACTCAAACAAGTTTCTCTAGACAATTTCTTTGTTTGATAATCAAAGGAGTTTGATTTAGTCAAAAGAAGGGATATGCCCAATGTGCAAGAGGGATATTGTGAGTGTGTTATGATTTTTGAGTAAGGTATTGGATCTCTCTCTCGGGAATTATCACCCCATGTCACAGTCAATTAATGTTTGGTAGTTCAAGGTCTTTACGAAAGCACTTGGATTAGCAGTTCTTATTTTTGGAAATAAGAATCTATAATGATAGATTTAAATACTGTTAGTTTATAGTTTACCTATATAGATTTGATGCAAAATGAGTTTAACATAGATCGCAATATGAGATACTGCTAGCCGGTGTTCTCAAGATCTATCTGTGTTAGGACGTTAGTCCTAAAGATAAGGTGAAAGATGATGCTTATGGAGGTTTCCTTTGCTACAGCTATAGGAACCATCATAAAAGAAATGCCAGATGTTCATGGTCCATGAAGAGTCATGAGCAAGTGTTGGTCCCTTAGAAAGGCTAACACAAGTTTAGAGAGGGGGGGGGGGGGGGGAGGGGGGGGGGGGTAGGGTGAATAAACTTGTAACCAAAACCTAGATTAATTAACAATTAAGGTTCAGTTTTAACTTGTGCGGAGTTGAGCTGACAAAGCTGAGTTTAAGTCAAACTGACTTATACAAAACCGAGTCAACCGGCAGCGGATTTTAATTTTAGACTTTATCCGGATCTTGTTGATTCTATAAGAAAATGTTGAGTATGCTAAACAGAATTCTGGTGAATGTCAGTTTGTGAACTGTGTAGGCTTATAACAATAAGTTTCAGTATGTTGTATAAACAAATATAAATGCTGTAAAGATAAGTAAATGCGTAAAGGAAGTAGAGTAAGAATTATAGTGGTTCCAGGTGGTGTAATCCTGTCAGTCCACTCTTCACCTGTGATGTAGGAGGAAAATTCCACTAGAACTCCTTGAGGTACGCTGTTACAAAAAGTCCTATATGATAGTCCTTAACTAATCCCTAGCTAGTGTCACTATCTAAACAACTAAAGAACATGTTGGATTGTTGCTCTTCAAAATTTTTTGCTTGAGCATGTGGTTTATTGGGTGGTTTTGTGATGTTAGAAAGCCAAGCCAGTTTTGGTCCTCAGAGGTTGTATTGCCTCTTTATTCACTAGCCTATTTTTATTGATTAAATATATATATCCATAAAGCATATTTTCTTTTAACGTATTAAACATACTATAGTATCATTAGTTCATTTTCATTTTCTACCCGAGCGTTCTCCATCTGCAAATGTCAGTCTGACTTCCATAAAGGCATGAGTCGCTAGTGAACACTGAGCCTAAGCTTTGGGTCGATTCGAGAGAAATGTGTGCAAACTCAGATTTGATACTTGGTGTTTGGGTTTCAGTGTTTGCTTTGGACCATTCGATTATGGTGATGTGGAATGACTGGTGAATACTCCGTGTTCAGACCGGATTGCTTCAAGTCCAAAATCATTCTCCATGAAGTTGTAAATGTTATCTTTTTCTTTTACATCAAGTAGCTTCTCCTCTTGTCATACCTTGATTGTCATTTGTTAACAGCATCCAAAACTGAAGCTTGATTGAAGAAAGGAAAGCCAAAGTGTTGTGTTTTAAGGCTTCTACTTCAAGCATTCGATAACAAATAAACCTTTGATTGAGAATCAAAGACCAAAAACACAAATACTTAAGGGAGATGGAGAGAAAGAGGTTAATAAACGCTTAAGAAGTGAGGCATGGAATCACTTCACCCTTGTAGTAGGTTCTAATCCAATGAGAGCAACTTGCAATTATTGTGGAAAGAATTATGCGGGTAATCCTAGTTCGAATGGAACAAGCAATTTCTTTATTCATCTGAATAATCAGTGTCTCAAGGTTCCTTGGAAACAACAAAAAGGGCAAACTCAAATCACCGATTACCCAACTGCAAATAGTAAAATCAATAAGGTAAAAGAATTGGATGTGGAATACTTAAGAGATGGACTTGCTAGAATGGTGATTATTGATGAAAAACCATTTAGTGAAGTTGAGAAGGAAGGCTTTAAATTATTTGTAGGTAGATGTGTGCCTACGTTTAAACTTCCTTCCCGTATGACTGTAGCTAGAGATTGTATGAAGTTGTTGAGGTGTAGTGCTCGTATATTGAATCAATAACTTGATGTTGACCTTTAGATGGAATTCAACTTACTTGATGTTAGAAGCGAATTTGAAAAATTAAAAGCGGCTTTTGATAGACTTTACAAGTGTGAGCTCTTTCAAGACTTTTTGATTGCTACGATTATGTTTGGGATGGTGATGGATTTGCTTTTGGTAGGAAGAAGGAGAAAAAAATTAGTCTTCAAAGTTGTTGCGGGTAGTAGATCTTTGAAAGTACTATAAGCCAAACCTCTTTTTGTAGCTAGCTTAAAAGACTTTTGCGACATTTTAATGAATTTGGGTGTATATTAGCCCTATTTTTCTTTGGATTAAATTAAGTTGCATTCTTTCTTGTGGTTCTTCAAATTATAGAAATCTGGATATGATCGATGTAGCTTGAACACTTGAGAATCAAAGTTGGTGAGAATCAATAAATTGATTCTTTCTTGTGGTTCTTCAAATTATAGAAATCTGGATATGATCGAAGAATTCTAGATATGATCTTGTTGGCGCATATAATGATAGCAATTCGAATGAACTAGACTTGTGCACACAAAAATGCTTGTAATCTTGTTAATTCGGTGTTTGATCCTTGGTGCAAAGTCCTCTATTTATAGTGTGAGGTCCAACATTCATCTTGCTTGAATTCGAATTGTATTAACGTCTATATTGTAACGGCTATATTTAGTGACCGTTCTGACTTGTCAGTATTTCATCCAATAGAGTTGCTTTCTTTACAGCGTTGAATGTACTATCGATTTGTTGGATGGTGACTATAAAGCGAGTTTACGATCGAGTTTTATACTGCGTATGTCGATTTTGATTTACTTAAGCGACTCGAGCATTAAGCGAGTTTTACTCTTCTTTCAAAACTTGATTACTCTATTTATCTGATTATATGTGACTGAATCAGATTACACCATTTCTTATAAAGATCATCTAAGATATCATTGTCCTTATGATACTTAGGTCTTCTACAAGATCCATAAAGTCAGTTCAGGCCATCACAGATTTACCTGAATTCTAACTTTACAGTCTCGGTTTAAAATCTTCATAACTGAGTTTGAACCCTCAGTTCTTCAATCTTCCTTAACTGAGTCTATGTCCCTTAGTTCTTCAAATACTGAGTTTGTTCCCTCAGCCTTCAGTTATAGATAAGCCAACCGAGTCTGTGTCCCTCAGCGAACTTACCTTCTTCAGTTCTGAGTGAACTATCAGTTCTAGGTGTATATCTTTAGTCTTAAGTTAAGTTCCAGTTTTCTAGATGATTTCCAGTTTTCAATTTTATGACACTTCTATCTATTACAGTGCTTGTCTGATATAACCTATACAATTATTAGACTCTAGTAAAACTTATACATTCAGTTCTAGACATCTTTTAGCTTTCCACTATAACCGTTAGCTTCAGCACTTCATCAATGGGGTGTTATCAAACATGTTCTTGAATAATATGAATCATCATCAAAACTAAATTTTATTCCCAACAGCAAGAATGAAAGTAAATCTGGTGAATGTCGAGAATATCCTTAAACAAGTTAAGGATGGTTTCCTAGTTTATCGAAACTTGAAATCAGATAACTATAGATATACAGACGTGTGCCCTGAGCCTTATGAAGGCGAGTGAGAGCTACAGTCTGGGTTTGCAGTCACTTTGATTAAGTGATACAGTGACCTGGAATGTTCTTAGCAAGAGATCATTGTGAATCTACAACTGAGACAAAACACAGTATTTCCTTGGAAGCACAGCGGGAGCAATGCATGGATCTAGAAGGTTCATTCATGAACCTTGTACGGTTCTTCCACCTTTTCTATATAGCTGATATAGTAAGTGGATTCATTGATTGAAGCAAGAACCAAGGTCTCGTCAGAGATTCATGTGTGTGTTGAGGTGGTTCCTTTGACTTGGTCATTTGGAGCATTATGAAGATAGTCTGAGTCCCCACAGATAGCGATCCGTTCATGGCTAGGGCTGGTTGCGAGTATTGCATGAGATTCTTGTGTTTCAACTTGGTCTTGTGTGTACGAGTGATTGGTTTTAAGCCAAGTGGGAGAATGTTGAAATAGTGTCCTAAACCCAAGCGGGTTGGACCGGATACGACTGGGTCGGACCATTCCTACTATTTCTTTATGTTTATACATATATTAAATGGCTTTTTTGTTGTCATATATTTGTTCTTTAAAGAACCAGTTATGAATTGTTATATGATAACGTCCTTTGTATTAAACTGTGATAGAGAAACAATGATAAGCGATTATGGTTGATGAGATCTCAAATCACTTTAATAAGTTTGATACTTAAATGTCTCTAGGCTTATGTATTATTAAACAGTGCATTGATAGTACGAACATGCTAGCACATATTAGATGTCTTCTGTCTTTAAGGGCAGGGATAGATCTCGTCTATCGAAGTGTAGAGACACTTGGACTGTACGTGGACGTGTATTAGAGAATGCGTCGTTAAGTGACCCACTTACTACATTAAGTGTCACACTATGTGGCGGTTGTGTAATTATCCTTAGGACCGGAATCTACATGGCATCACGGTGTGGATTGTCATGCTTTGACTCTATTGAGGTTTCCCCTAGCCACGGGGCGATCATACGGTAGTGATTGAGTGTGATACTGAAGCATGCGGAGTATACGTGTTTGGTCGTCCGGAAATCGCGTACCTTAATAGTAGGGGTGAATATCCGAAAGGGCCTTCTTATAGTAATGTCTTACTCTTGTGAATCTTTGCAAAGTGGGAGTAAATGAGTTACTTCGAGAGAGCATGATATCCAGATTATAAGATACGGTTGTTGATGTTTGACACTCGACGTACGACCGTATGGATATTATTACAACGATAGGATTCTACTTACACGGTAACTGTTTCACATGAAAGGTAGTAGTCATTGCATTTGACTGTTCCGATGATTGGGGGTCATGGTGTGTTGCTAGACGCTATCCCGTGATCTTTAGGTATGAAGGGCAATTTTCTAATTTGCACTTTGTGCCTACGGCCAACATATTCGGAAGCCTATCGGGTCACACACATAAGAACATCTAGCCGGATTAAATTGCGGTTATAGTGATAACCAAATAAGGAAAGAATTTATCTCATACTATAAAGGTTATAGTAGTAAATTAATATGGTGGTATTATTTATTATTGATATTGCTGTGAATACCAGATTTGCGGTAACAGTTATGTAAGTGGATATATGGCTGTATATGAATGATTCCTCCGGAGAGAAGTTGGTGGCTGTCAAGAACAAGGCTGCCGGACTAATGCTTATGAGAGAAACACGAGTGAGTTGACAAATTGACAGAGTAGCTCTGTGTATATTAGTTCTTGGATGCTTTCTTATTACATTATGATCCCATATATATAGGCTAGGACTATGATCGGCCTTTTCTAAGTGTTCAATCTCACCGGCAGTGTACCGGGTCAACTGTAGTCTAGAATTGGTGAGTCAAGGTCGTATCCCACAGGGAATCTGGTCGAGTACCAAAGTCAGTCTCGTCCCTAGTTTAGGTCAACACAATAATTGAACGTGGTGATTTGTCAGATCACCGGTTCTAACAACTAAATAAACATAAGAGAAAAGATTTTAAACTATGAAAAACAAGATAGCCGAGCTATGATCCAACCAATTACTCTACAACCCTAACTCGTTTCGGAAGTGTTTCGACAAACTCACAATGTTCTCGGCATCGTTGAAGAGGTGTCGTCTCTGTTCCGAAAATAGACATTAACTCAATATTCTACCCTTTTTTATGTTAGGTTCAATGAGTCCGCCTCGTTGTCACTCAAAAGGGTGTCGTTTCCTAATTACAGTATAGACATTAATTCAATAATCTACCCTCACATGTCGAGGTTCAAGCAGATCCGTTGACCGGATTTCGCCGACCCGACACTTTCTACGATCTATGAGGCGCTCATTAACAATGATATAAACCTCACACGAGCGAAACCGAATCGAACAACTCGGTCGGTTTTACGGGGTGATCTAGAACCCTTTTCCGTATCCTCTCGCAAAATACATATGTAAAGAAGACACGTGAAATACGATTATCGAGTAATTAATTCGACAAAAGTCAATTAGAATAAGTTCTAGAACGATAACAACACCGAGAATCTAACAATCATAACATCAAAACACTTCAATCGACAAGCTAAGGTTCGATTTCGAAGGCTATCACATATCTCGGCTAAAAGAAATCAACAATCAAAGCTAACATAAAACAAGATTGAAAACAAGAACAATATGTTAATTAAAATTACAGGGTAGAAAATTGGTTTCCGGAAGAAATCCCGTCAATAACGCGTCAAGCTATCCCCGAGATCCTCCAGATTACACCGATCTACGACTAAACTAAGCTAATCTACCTACAACTAATCTAAGCTAAGAAAAGATGAAGAAAAACGCAGAAAAATCGATCTAAAAAGGGAGAGGTTCGATCTAGATCAAAATGAGGGGGTATTTAAAGTGTTTTGCAGATTTGAATTTGCTTCGCTGAGCGCGCTGTCTTGACAGTGGCCACTGTCAATTTTCCCTTCACAAAACCCATCAGCAGCTTTCTAAGCCAAAAACCACATTTTAGGCGGGCGCCTACGGTGACACACCTTAGAAAAACGGTCATAATGTGTAGATCTCCAAATTGAGTGATTCAAAATCCGTTGGAAAACTAATGAAATTTTCTACAACTTTGTTGAAGATTTCCAGCCGAGAAAATGCTTCTAAGATAGACCAAAATGCAGATCAATGGAAGGTATGGTTGTAGTACCACCGCGTTTTGATCCATTTGAACGTTTAAGCTTTGGGCACACGTTCCAATCCTCGTAACTCGCCTTCCGGACATCTCAAACACCTAAGTCCTGTACGAAATCACAACAAATACCACACATAATCCCTACAGGACACTAGGGTGACCGAGAGTATAGTAAATTACATCGAAAAAGACTGAGAATCCCGGACTTTACGTCCTAGGTCCCGAAATGATAACCAATGTGTAAATACATCAAAATATAACCAAATGTCTCAGAAAACATATAAAACGAGGTATAAACGGGGTATAATTACATAGAAAATGATAGCCAATTTGACTCTCATCAGACTAAGTCGGTTGACTATTCATGACAAGACAATTAAAAGGATATAATTAGAGATAATCATACTAATAATATAAGTGGACCGGCCAACTGCCTGGATAAGTATGGCGGATAGCGGACTCATTTGTAGGTCGGACTCATTTCTTCCTTGTCTTGATATCAGCCTGATATAAAGGGAGGTCCACTGTGTCCGAGGCTTTGGAGTGGAAAGGGGTCCGGCTTATGCGCGGCGGACATGATCCTGCTTATGAATTACGGACTGAACCCAACTTACGAACGGCGGGCAGGATCCGGCTTACGAATTGAATAATAAATGAGATAAATCAATCAAAGGTTTTTTTCCTTATTTTATTAGGAAATTGTTTTCTTTCTCCCCAATCTACTAGGAAGCTTCTCCCAATCAGATTGGGATTACATAGGGGTGTAGGTCACCTTATAAAAGGGAGGCTTGGCAAACTCTTTTGTACATCACAATTCCAAGAGACTAATAGTTGCTTGTGAAAAATAGAGATCTTCTTAGAGAGAGAAAATGTCGGTCTAGAAACCGAGTTTTTCTGATATCAATCTATGATGGGATTCCGGTGAGGTGTTCATGTGGAACACCGGTAGAGGCCGAACGCTTGGGCGGCTTCGTGCAGAAACTACAACCGTAGACAAAGCGTCGATTCAATTGGATCAACCAAGGTATTCTTTTGTCTACTTCTTTTATGCTTGTTGCTTAAACGAAGTCGATCTTAGGAAAAAGGAAATCAAAATTTTGAATTCCGCTGCGTTCCCGCATAGATTTCCTAACACTCAGTATGATGCATGAGCTTTTCTCGACAGCAGAGCATGATCAAAGGAAGCTCTTTGCCAGCTCGCTCCAGTTAACGGGCAAAACAAAGACAAAAAATATGGGTGAAGCATCTCGGTCATCCCGTTCTCATCAACTGTCTCCCCGCGAGGAGATTGAGGCATATGACAAACTCAATGCGAAATCATTATTTTCTTGTGCCGTCTATGCATTAAGGATTCATCATACTAACAAAGAGCTCATTCGGTGAAATCAACCAACTCTCCCATCAACGAGTTTGTTCCTCTACCGAGATCCCCTGCACTGGATAGATACATCGACGTCCCAGATCATTCAAGGGGGCCATCTGTTCATCATACTGAAAGAGAGATAAGTGTTCACTCCTCAGCCGGACGACACCAGGGTTGCAGGTCCGTTCAGAGTCGTTTGGGTCCCATCAATGGAAAACGGGATGAACCAGTGAGGAAAGAATGAAGCGATGAGGTGCAATCAACCTGAAAAAATGTTAATTCATGACTGGGCTCAGCCGTGAGAAGCCAATCATCGGCAAAAAGTTCTATCTTTGTAAGCCTAAGGGCCGATCTGAAACCTAGGTGGGAGATCAACCTGGCTCGCTTCTCAGACCACCGCAGGTCGGTCAGGTTGCAACGGAGTTGGGCCAGTGCATTTCGGGTCAATACGGCCTAGGGGGCTCAACACAGGTCGGCCAGAGCTTCCCTTATCCGATAAAATAGCCCACTTGTTTATAATAAACGATAATTATGGTAAGATCCTAAAGATCCTTCTCCCATTATGACTTTGATCCTATTATTCAAAATACCGAGATTATCTCCTAAAATCAAGGGGATTAAAGCGTGTATTTCCTTGAGGGGTACGAAATAGAGTCCACAATGGACACAGCACAAGCATGCCTTGAATGAAATGTCCTCTATATAAATGATCCTAAGAACTACGAAGAGACTTGATTCCTGATTCATATACAGGATACGTAGGCAACTTGGGTCTCAATATCTCAGGCTCAGTATGAAAATATTCCTAAAATCTCCTTTGCTTTTAGGTTTTGTTCTTGAATTAATCATCACTAGGGTAATTTTGGCATGGATTATATAACAACAATATCCAGCATCGTCAAAGAACAATAGTGAATGCCTCCAAGATCACAAGAGATTAGTGGACTAAGGGATTACACCACCCTAAACCACTATAAACCTTTGTGTTTTTATTTTCTACACTTTACTTTCTACAATTTAATTTCAGTCAAGTAGTTTACCTCACACTCAGCACCTGAACACATAATCGCCCATCATGTTTTGAGCAACATTTTTAAGGCTTTAATTATCTGTTGCATAAAACTTAGCTGAGTCCTGGCTAGTCAGCTAACCTAATTTTAGCGATGGTTTGAAACTCTAAGTTTAACAAGTTTATTCACCCCCTCTCATCTAAATGTGTTTCAAGCCTTTCCAAGGGACGAACAGGACATACGATCCAAGATATATCATGTATTACACTTTAGAAAGCACAAAATGGCATTCGAGGCGGGTCGTGGTATACGCTGTAAGAACACGTGTGTTGAAATAGTGTCCTAAATCCAATCGGGTTGGACCGGATCCGACCGGGTCGGATCATTTCTACTATTTCTTTATGATTATACATATATAATAAATAGCTTTTCTGTTGTCCTATATTTGTTCTTTTAAAGAACCAATTATGAATTTTTATATGATAATGTCCTTAGTATTAAACTGTGATTGAGAAACCATGATAGGCGATGAGATCTCTAATCAGTTTAATAAGTTTGATACTTAAATGTCTCTAGGCTTATGTGCTATTAAACATGACATTGATAGTACAAACATGCTAGCACGTATTAGATGTCTTATGTCTTATTGAAGATAGGGATAGATCTCGTCTATCGAAGTGTACAGACACTTGGACTATATGTGAAACGCTCTAAGAATAGACATTATGACAATAATCTACCCACATATGTTAGGTTCAACTGTCCGCTGACCAGATTTAACTGACCTCACACGGTCTACGATCAATGAAACGCTCGACAAGTCGATACAAGCCTCACACACGAAACTGAATCTAAGCAACTCAGTCGGTTTTACAAGGTGATCCTAGAACCCCGGTTCCCGTATCCTCTCGCAAAATACATATGTAAAGACGATACGTGTGATACGATTATCAAATGGCCAATTTAACAAACGTGATAAGAATAAGTTCTAGAACTATGGTAACATCGAGAATCAACAATCAAACATCAAGAACACCACATGAACAAGCTAGGATTCGATTTCATAGACTATCACATAACTCGACTATCGGGCAATTAGCTACTCATTATAATAAGAAAAACAAGAAATCAACACCAAAGCTAACATAAAACAAGATCGAAAGCAAGAGCAATAAAAGAAAACGAAATCCCGTCAATAACGCGTCAAGCTATCAAACGAGATCCTCCGGAAAACAACAATTTACAACTAAACTAAGCTAATCTACCTAAAAATATAATCTAAGCTAAGAAAAGTGATGAAAAACTAAAGAAAAATGCAGGAAATTGATCTATATATGTATATATATATCTATATGGATGAAGATGGGGTTTTTTATAGAGTTTTGGCAGATCTGACTGTTAGGCGTGCGCCTAGGGTTTGTCAGGCGCACGCCTAACATGAAAAAAGTAGAAAGAAGGACTGAAACTTTGGACAAAATCAACCCGTAGGCATGTGCCTAACATTTCTCAGGCGCGCGCCTAGCTGACACACTTTCAGTAAATCGGCCATAAATTTGTGTGTAGACCTCCAAATCATGTGATTCAAAATGCGTTGGAAAGCTAATGAAATTGTAGACAAAGTTCATGAAGATGTCCAGCCCATAAAATGCCTCTAAGGGGGGATCAAAATCCAGATCAATGGAAGGTATGGTTGTAGTACCAACGAGTTTTGATCCGTTTGAACGTTAAGCTTTGGGCACACGCTCCTATCTTCATGACTCGCATTCCGGCCTTCTTGAACACCTAATACCTATACAAGATCACAACAAATACCACACGTAACCCCTACAGGACACTAGGGTGACCGAGAGTATAGTAAATACACCGAAAAAGACCGAGAATCCCGGACTTTACGTCCTAGGTCTCGAAATATAAACCATGGTGTAACTACGTCAAAATACAACCAAATTTTTCCGAAAACATATAGGTCTAAACATGGTATAATCACATAGTAAATGATAGCCAATTTGACTCTCATCAACTACCCCCTACTTAGCGTTTGCTCGCCCTCGAGCAAAGATAAGCGATTCAAAAATAATGATGGAGTCAACATTGAAATCATACATCTAGTCTATAAGAATTGAAATGGTAAAACACAAGTAATTGACACTAATGCATTGGATTTAGGTTCTACCTTGCATTGAGAAAAGAATGTGTGTGTGTGTGTGTATAGCTTCTCCAACATTTATCACCAACGACCTGTTTAGATTATAGACGTATAATGTACCGAGGTTACACCATAGGCTTATACTTCATAAACATCTCCACTAATCGAGGTCAATCGAAGTCTAGTAGGGTCAAGCAGGACTTGAAGGGTTATAATGTTAAGCTAGGGTCTGGGCTACAAAAGGATATTTACGATAAAAAAGAAAAAGATGGTGCAAAAGAGCTTTAACCGAGATATAAATACAAAACTCGGCTATCACTTCGTCTTCAATCTTTCCGACTATTCACATTTCCGAGACCAACACTAACCCTAACTTCAACTTCATAATAAACAATACTACACAACACTTTAGTCCACTTTTTGGACTTATAACAAACTAAAAATATGTACATTGACTACTTCTGTTTCTTTTCATTTTCTTTTTTTTTCCTTTTTTTTTTCCTTTTTTTTCCCTCTTATATACACCAAAATTCCGAACAAAACTGGAACCTACACATTGCTACACTCCTCGTTCTGAATAACTCGTAAATCATGACTCCATACATTTACTTACGTATCAACAATACCCGCAACATCGTAAAAATGTGCGGAACGAACAAGCTCAATTGCAAGGTAGTCAAGGGTACATAGACTGAAATAAAGTTAGGGACATCGATTTCACGGGTTAGTAACATGAAAGGCTAGTTCGGGTGGCAGTCTAACCACCCTACAAAAGGCTTAGATGGGTAACAGTGGATTAATCGTTTAGGTTGGCCTTTGGCTCTGATCGGGTCAAAAAAAATGCCAAAACCGTCATCCCGTACCTAACAATGATGACCTTTCTATTTCGCCTCGAAGTTACTAATATAAGTTCTAGGTAACCAGGTCATTAAGAACTACCATAATCGTTCACTAGTCAAGGTGATTCATGAGGTCAAAGATAACGTGATAGAACTATTCAATTCTCAATACAAGATCCCAACTCAAATGAAATGCATTCGTATAATCACTATATGTTTATCAAAACAATATCAAGGGCTCAATGTATCACAAACAATGTCAAATCCATCAAAATTCTTGAAAACTGACTCATTTTAAAGGGATACTAAGTATAACTTGTTCCACATGAAGACAAAGCATTGAAGCTAAACCAACCACCCCCTACTTTAAAACAAAACACGAATGATAAGGGTAGAAAACTTAGCTTACAACCGGAAAAATGCGTGAGTACGATCATGTGGCATCCGTAAAAGTCCTCCCAGGGTACCTGTGCTATTATCAACAAGCAACACCAAATCCAAGAATACAGAGGTATGCAGATATCGAAATGAAACTAGACGGATCACCACAGCTCATCAAAACCAAAAAAAAACACACTAGCCCCCCCAAAACACACTTCTTTGGGTTATAAAACAACAAAACTTACTTGGGGGAAGAAAAGCAATAAAAGCACATTCCGAGTTTGAAGTCCTCAACTCAACTTTCTACCCCGAACTATGTCAATGATAGGTATACCAAAGGAGAGCAAACCGTTGCTTCTCCCTAGCAAAATAGAAGGAATTGAGCACCCTCGGAAAATGAAACAATAGAAATATGGGGCTCAATCCCCACCACCACGATTTGTTCTATGAGTCCATTGCACAGAACAACGAACCCACTTTCCCCGAACTAAAGCATATACCAATCAATAACGACTCTAGCACCAAGTGATAACAAATAGACTCAATATCAACAACAAACTCAATAGGGTGCACCCCCGTAGGTATAACAATAGGGCTAAACGAAGATGGAATAGATGATTCAATGGATACAAGATTCATACCATCCTCATAGCATTCCTCCAGGGTGACTTCTACCAAAGTTCCATGTTCTCTCCTCTCAACCTCCTCTAACAGTTGTTGCACTTGAAGCTCCAAGTTCCGTATGGCTGTTTGTATCATAGTCATGTCATTTCGAACCATTTGAAACTCTCTATGGTTGTCATAAACTACATTACTTAATTGTTCAAGTGCCACCTGTTCATCCGTTAAGGTCTCTGATTCTGGAAGTGGAGGAGTATCGAGTTGTTGATCAAAGTAACTTGGGGCATTATCACACTCATTTCCGTAAGATACAGTGTATGGGTTGAACTGATAAAATGGTTGTGTTTGGTAACCCATAGCACCGTAATTGTAATATCCGAATGGGTAAGGATAGGAGCTGTAGTTGTAGTATGGGTTCATTATCTGCAAACCAGGGAAACAACACAAACACAATCAAGGTAACTAGTCATTACCATTACCGAAGTAGATGGTGTGACACTTCAACCACAACAAAATAAAACAAACTATACATAAAAAACAAATAAGGAAAACGACCTAATCCTAAAAACTCAACTAACTTACAAGATATCAACCCGATTCCCCGGCAACGGCGCCGGAAAGCTTAATTGGCCTATTCTAAGTGTCCAATCTTTCCGGCAGTGTACCGGGTCAATTGTAGCCTAGAATTGGTGAGTCAAGGTCGTATCCACGAGGAATCGGTTGAGTACCAAAGTTGGTCTCGTCCACTAGTTCAGTCAACACAACTCACGAGCGTGGTGATTTGTCGAGATCACGGTTCTACAAACTAAAAATATACACAAAAGAAAGATTTAAAACTATATAAAAGAGATAGCCGAGCTATGATCCAATCTAATACTCACAAATCCTAGCTAAGTCCTGAGGTATTCTTGATTCACTTAAATGTTCTCGATGTCACGTAAGATGTCGTTTCCTGGCTCTGAGAATAGACATAATTTTAATAATCTACCCTCATATGTCAGGTTCAACAGTCCGCTGACTGGATTTAACTAACTTCACATGGTCTAAGATCAATGAAACGCTCAACAAGTCGATACAAACCTTACACACGAAACCGAATCTGAACAACTCAGTCGGTTTTACAAGGTGATCCTAGAACCTCGGTTCCCATATCCTCTCGCAAAATACATATGTAAAGACGATACGTGTGATACAATTATCAAATGGCCAATTTAAAAAACATGATAAGAATAAGTTCTAGAACTATGGTAACATCGAGAATCAACAATCAAACATCAAGAACACCACATGAACAAGCTAGGATTCAATTTCATAGACTATCTCATAACTCGACTATCGGGCAATTAACTACTCATTATAATAAGAAAAACAAAAAATCAACACCAAAGCTAACATAAAACAAGATCGAAAGCAAGAGAAATAAAAGAAAATGAAATACCAAATATATATAGTTGTAGAAAATCGAATTTCCGAGCGAAATCCCGTCAATAACGCGTCAAGCTATCACCGAGATCCTCCGGGTTACAACAATTTACAACTAAACTAAGCTAATCTACCTACAAATCTAATCTAAGCTAAGAAAAGTGATGAAAAACTAAAGAAAAACGCAGAAAATTGATCTATATAAATTATATATATATATATATATATATATATATATATATATATATATGGATATGGATGAAGATGGGGTTTTATAGTGTTTTAAGCGGAATCTGACAGCATACGCCTAACATGCAAAAAAGTAGAAAAATGAATTGAAACTTTGGACAAAATCAACTGTGAAGCGTGCTCTAGCATTTCTCGGTAGCGCTAGCGCTTCTCGGTAGCGCCTAGCTGACACACCTTTAGTAAATCGGCCATAACTTTGTGTGTAAACCTCCAATCAAGTGATTCAAAATGCATTGGAAAGATAATGAAATTGTATACAACTTTCATGAAGATGTCTAGCCCAAAAAATGTTAGATATACTGTGCCGAAAGACAATTGTTGCTTGTCCTTGCGGGCAAGTGGGAGATTGTTGGAAGTAGCGCCCGAAAGACAATTTATGTAATTGTTTTTAGAATTATAAATGACAGATTTATTCTTATCTTATTGTTTGCTTCATGCTTATAAGTAATACACTGCGAACCTCCAGTCGTATCATATGTAGCCATATAACTTAGTGTGTGTCACACACGAGGATTAAGTTTATGGTGATACACTTGAAATGTTAGTCTGTGGTGAAGTTAATCAAAGTATGGGGTCTATTGATTAAACACCATTAATGCGCCTAGAACACTTTATGGTGTGACCGTCCTAGCCGGACCGTCGACATTGGTTGTCTAAGTGAGGCATTTATATATGTTGAGAGTCATATAAGACTGGACCGATTTAATCTACGTTTCTTATATAATTCCGTGATTGAGAAATCTTATTAAATCACAAGAATGATCATATATGGATTAACCTTAATCCTGAAGTGATTACAAACTCCTACTTGTTTCAGGATAGGGTTTGATGTGTTCGTTAAGGATCGCTAAGAGGCGCGGTCCGAATCACTTTCACGTTGGCACTATTCTGGAATGAGTGAGAAGTGTGTGTCTCACAGATATGAAATCCATTCCTTCCTGCAGAAGTAGAAAGACAACCCCTTTATTTGTTAATCCTAGAAAATTATCGATCCGCGGAGTTCGTATTGGTTATGAACTAATTGATTACTAGTGGGTTAATGGTAAATAAGGATAAGATGTATTGAAGAAGGTTTACGGATATAATCCCGCTTCATTACGGATAGTCTATGGAGGGTTAGTCTGTATGTAATGATTATATCAATGGACACTTATCGACTCGACGTTTTGAGAATAAGTTATATCTATAATCGATAGAATTCAGTTTCGGATTTTTGGTGGCGTAATTCCGGAATTAATGAGTTGAGTAGAAATATTCTGTTCGATGAATATTTTATTCAATTTATCGTAGCTATTGGTTAAAGGTCAATGGTCCACAGGTTGTGCTAACGCTTGAGTGTTTTCGTTTTATGGAACCTCGATAATAAATTAAATAGTTGGTCTATTTAATGAATATGCAATATTATTTATTTGGTAAATAATATATAAAAAAGAAAAGACATTTTCTATTAAATAATGATGAAAGTGGCGCCTCACATGTAGATAAATTAGGAGAAGAAAATTTCCTAGATTATGTCACGTGTGTAATTAATTAATTATCTATTGGATAATTAATGGAAAAATAGGAGTATGATTTTTTGGGAATTATCTCTTATCTTTTGGCAAAAATATCTTTTCCTTATGGGAATAAGTAATTGTGGTGTGAAAATGATATGTCTCTTGACTAGTTATTTCTTATATAAAAAGAGTTCCTCCTAACACAATGACATTCAAAATCTGCGCCACTTATTAAATAAAAGTAAGAAAAATTAGTTTCTTGCCTTAGTCATTAAGAGAATATTCGAGGAGGTTCTACGGCGAGGATCGACGTCCATCATTCGTCGCTAGGAGATACAATCCGGAAGACTACGGCTTCTCCCTTGATCGATTATTTCTCATCTCTCCCCGGTTTGGGTAAATCTACTAACTTTCTTGTAGTTATTAATTAATCATGTGAATCGAATCATGGTAACATCGCATGCGAATTTAATCATAGCTTCCGCTGTGCAAGATCGAGTGTCTCGATCGGTCTTTGTGAATCAGAATCGACGATCCAATTATGGATCGGATCGGATTCAGTTTACGTATATCCGGCATGTGGTATCGGAGCCAGGTTAAAGCGATTTTGCGATCTTGATTGCATAATTAATTAATAAGGAGTGAAATAGAATAAAAATTGCATCTTTAATTTATTTATGCAATTGAATGTTTTTGGTTGACGAGATGGATTGAGGTTGGTACCTGTTTACCGTTAGATCTATTGTAAACCCGTTTTTTGGGTATAGGACATCATGTAATTTAATTTTGCAATTTAATTTTCTGTTTTTTTTTTTTTTTTTAATTTCGGCCGAGTGGCCTTTTAATTAAATTCGGATGAAGATATGTAGAGAAAAAGTTGCAGCATAGTGGTAAAGACACAAATTCAATTGTCTGCATACCCGAGTTTGAATCCCCCTGGGCGTATAATATTCACACAAAAAAATTTCTATTTTTTCTGTTCGTTTTTTATTTTTATTTTTTTATACGAATAAAAAAAAACGAATTAAAAAAAATTACGAATCAAAAAATAAAAGGGAAAAAGGGAATCGAACTCGGGTGGTGATTAAGCAAGAAGGAGCTTCAACCAACTCAACAAGAAGTTTTTTTTATTGAAGATCTGAAGTAGAAAATTCTTATACCCGTCGGCGGCTGCACAATAAATTAGGGTTTATTTCTTCATTTATAGATTAGATACGGGTACCAACGATCCATCTCAGTGGTTTACTTTTACGCATTTATTTTCATGTTTGATTATTTATGTCATATAACCATGCCATGACATGCATCATATTCATGAATTCCACTCCTAGCATATGCATACATGTAGATAATTAATCGTGATATTAATTAGCCATGTATGAGACGTAATTAATTTATATTAATTAAGGTAATAAATTAAATTAATTAAAACGAACGGAATTTTATCGGGATATAAAATTCACATGATAAAATAAAATTTACTCGGTAAATTTAATTTTGGGATCTAAAAATCATTCGTGGATTTTTATTATGTAGTGACTACATAAAAAGAATTTTAATAATTGAAAATTCAGAAAAGTTGGACACCAACTGAGCAAAAGGTTCGAAAATTGGTTCGGGCGGTCAACAGGGCTTCGGCTCGACTCGACTCGACTTGTCCGTCCAAGTGCGGGGTTAGCCACGGGGGTTCGGCAAGGTCAAGCTATCCGGCGAGCTGAGGCTCAATGGGGCAACCTTATCCCGATTTTCAACCCAGCACCCGAACACGTGCGACGTTAGCGTCAGGGGTCCGGCAAGGTCAAGCTATCCGGCGAGTTTCGGCTCAATGAGGCAGCCTTAGCCCGATTCATCCAGCAGTCGTTTATGAACCAACGAAGAGGACAGGTCGGCTTAGCCAATCCCGACACCATTCGGTGAACCGATAAGTTGGTGATTGCCTTTCAAGATTTATTGTTTTTCAATTATTGAGATAAAATTCTACGATCCTAAAATTTTATCATGACTAATTAGGACTTTAAAATTCTTTTGTGAATTTTAGTTGTGTAGTGTCTACACAAGAAATTTCTAAATATTAGAAAAATTGGAAAATCATGAACCTAGTGTCATTAGTTAGACGGTATTTGGAACCGATAAACTAGTGGGAGCTTTAAATTTTATTATTTATTGATTTTTGAATTATTTGAAAATTCATAAAGTCCTAATATATTAGGATCATAAAATTCTTGATGAATTTTAATTGTGTAGCGTCTACACAAGAAATTTTAATAAATCCATAAAATTGAAAATTCGTGAATATAGTGACACTAGTTAGACGGTATTTGAAACCGATGAACTAGTGGGAGGATTAATTTAAATATTCATGATTTATGGTTTTGGATTGTGAAGGATTTGAAAATCCTAATAAGACTACCTATTTTTCAAAATAGCAGTGGGAGGCGAGGAAGGTGACAATGACCCGTCGGCCTCTACTTGTTGACACAAACAGCGTGAGAGAATGGTGGCGCCTCGTGCCGTTTTGATTTCGGCCCCGCCGGATGGCCTTCACCCTTATCAAAATTCAATGCTTGGTTTCCGAAAGGATAGGATTTTTAGTACTCGTCGGGTCAGCGACCTACCGCCCGGCGGCATACTCGGGGTCTACTTAAAAATGCAAAGCGATGGGTCACACTCTACTTGTTTGGAGACGAGGGTTTGATGTGTTCGTTAAGGATCGCTAAGAGGCACGGTCCGAATCACTTTCACGTTGGCACTATTCTAGAATGAGTTAGAAGGTGTGTATCACAGATATGGAATCCATTCCTTCCTACGGGAAGTAGAAAGACAATCACCTTATTTGTAATCCTAGAAACTGATCGATCCGCGGAGTTCATTGATTACTAGTGGGTTAATGGTAAATAAGAAAGTTGTATTGAAGAAGGTTTACGGATATAATCCCGCTTAATTACGGATAGTTTGTGGAGGGTTAGTCTGTATGTAATGATTATATCAATGGACACTTATCGACTCGACGTTTTGAGAATAAGTTATATCTATAATCGATAGAGTTCAATTTCGAATTTATGGTGGCGTAATTCCGGAATTAACGAGTTGAGTAGAAATATTCTGTTCGATGAATATTTTATTCAATTTATTGTAACTCTTGGTTATGAGTCAGTGGTCCCGGGTCGGCTCCTAACACGCGAGTGTTTTCTCGTTTTATGGAACCTCGATAATAAATTAAATAGTTGGTCTATTTAATAAATATGCAATATTATTTATTTGGTAAATAATATGTAAAATAGAAAAGACATTTTCTATTAAATAATGATGAAAGTGGCGCCTCACATGTAGATATATTAGGAGAAGAAATTTTCCTAGATGATGTCTGATGAGAGATAAATTTATGATCATTATTATGACATTTCGCCCCACTTCTGATACCATTTTGAGCATTATTGTATCAAATCAAGTCAAAATTACTAAGTTTTATTCAAATGTATAAGTAGTAGTTATTATATAAATTATCGTATTTTTATAAGTTTTTATTAGTTTTGTACGGTTTAGTGCCGGAGTGTCGTGTCGGTTCGTTTGGTATTTTGGTGGTTCATTGCGAGGATTATATATTGACCAAGATTCCACGTAACGACATGTTTTGAAGCCTAAAAGATGGATTTTGAGGAAAGAAGAAAATGCCACAAGCTTACGAGTTCAGCGGATCAAATTATTTTTCCCTACGCGCTTCTACCGTAACCTGTTTTCGATGGAAATTTGACCCGACTTAGAGGCATTTTCAGGGAAGAGTTCTTCATGAAAGTTGTAGATCTTCAAATGAGCTTTCCAAGCGCATTTTGAATCACGTCAATCGGAGTCTACAACTCAAGTTATGAATTTTTTACGAACAGTGATATCTCGGGACGAATCGGAGATATTTTGGCCCAAATTGTTGCATGTTACTTGCAATGATTCCTTGTAACAAACTTCACATGTTACCTACATGACTCACCACCTCCATGTGAAGACTAATGATGACAAATATTCTCCCACATGCTAAAAAAAAAAACTAGATGAACTCTTCCCAAATACAACCTCCCATATACACCTCCTCAACTACTGGCCTCCCTCATTCAAACCTTCCCTCAACTCCCCTATAAATACCCCCCATCCTTAGCATAATTCCTTGCCCTCTTGGCCACTCTCTTGGCCAAGAACTCTCCTCTCCATTTCCCCTCTTCTCCATCTCCGTTCTTCATCTCTTTTCTCGTTTTATTTTATTTTGGGCCCGTATATACATATGTCTATGTATGTATATATGTTTTTATAAATAAAAGTAGTACCGTTGTAATGCTCGAGAGAATTATCAGGAATTGTATTGAAGAAGTTGCTATTTCGAGAGGATACGACTTAGATCTACAATAAGCGGGTAATTTTATCAAGTTATTACTTTTGTTGTATCTATCACTATGTTAAACTAAAAATATATCTAGCCAAGATATGAATGCGAATTAGTTAATCTTTTGGTAAAATGAATGATCGACTACTGGTAATCATGATTAAAATCGGTTATAATGAATCTCTTTCTATGTTTGAATTGAAGTAGCTAATCGATTTGAAAGAATTCATAATCTAATTATGAATTGACACCTCGTAGTTAGTTTATGAACTCGTTAATAGAAAAGAACGGAGGTAAAATTGGCGAGTGAAAGCGTGACAAGCGAATCCGATTTCCTAAACCGGGGGTAGATTTGTTTGGGAGAAACAAACTCTTATTGAAATTTATACTCGAGAGATTATCACGTTAAATTCGCTGTTTAATTGACATACCTTAAAATTGGCCGAATGACAAAGCGGGAGTGACCCGTGCTTGAGGATGACATTGGGAATGAGAGGACAAGACATATGACAATTTCATACGCTCGTGTGAGGAGAAATTGCCTAGCTTAGGAGTATACCGTTTCGTATAATTGATTGGACCTTGAATAAAGGAAGATCATCTCATTTATTTCTACTAAAAGATATTGATTGATTAAAGTATTCTTGGCTAGATCCAAAAATATATATTATATTAGTATTTATTTGTTTTATTTTTCTGTTTTACTAACATCTAACTCTAACATTACTAACTAATCTAAGCCGATCTAACTATCTAACCCCAGGAAAAGTAAAAGCTGCGACTTAGATCGAGTTAATAATAGCTTCTTGGTGTTTAACCCCACTTAAAAGAGTTACCATGTTTTCCCTAGGTTTTGGCGGTGTCGGTATTTTGGCGCCGTTGCGGAAAAACGTCGCTAATTTCTTTCTTTGTGTGCAGGCGTTACTACTTGTATTAGCTCAAAATTCTCGAGGATAAGTCAACACTCTTCTTATCACATTTCTTTTTATTTTCCGTTGGTATCTACCTTCTTTTAGTTACCAATTTTCTTCTTCTATTAAATTCGAGTTATTTTCTATTTTCGATAGTAGAAAGTAAGCGTGGTCATATGACCGAGGATAAGTCAATACATTTCTCAATCTCATTTGTATTTTTATTTTCATTGGTACCTACCTATTTGGTAAGATATCAATTTTTATAAAAATACTCGATAAATACAGTGGCTTGGTAATTACCGAGAGAGAGAGAAAAAAAAAAAAAAAAAACCGAAAAAATAAAATAAAAAAATACACTCGGTAAATACCGAGTGGAGTAAATAATTACGAGAAAAAAAAATCAATGTGTTTTTTATCGATTTAAATATTATTTTCTATTCGATATTTTATATTCTACAAGAATTGTCAAATCGAGATTCTGAAAATAGTCGAAACCGTTGGTGAAACACCTGAACAAGGGATTGCTCATGCTCAAGGGTATGGCCAAAACCTTAATCAGAATTTACCTCAACCTAATAACCAGAATCAGAATAATAATGATAATAATCAAAATCGACATAATAAGAATTGGAACTAAGTTGGAAAGGAATCAAGTTTGAAAGGGCCTATTCAAACCGAGACCTTATCGACTCAACCCAAATTCATCTCAGTTCAACCGGATAAGGCATCACACATCCTTTGCATATTTTGAAGAAAAAGTCTTGAATGATGACACACTATGTCTTCAAAAGGCACAATCATTCAAGGAAGCTTTACCATCTTCATCTAACGACAAGGGTAAGGGAGGTATTCATTCTAACCCTATTGATCTTGAATTACTCCCCATTCCCGAGAAATGAAATGAAAAGATGAAGTTGGATAATAAGTATGCATACTTTCTTGACACACTTTTACGGCACTTAACTATTAATACCCCTTTCATCGATGTTTGTAAGGGAGAGCTTAGTTTGGGAGTGAATCATGAGGCGTTGTCTTCAACACTTACAATTCATTGAAATATCCATGCATTACACTAGAATCTTGTTCTTGTGTGTACACTTTGTGTTTTCTCTTGTTGTGGATCGTACTAACACGCGAGTAAGCGAAGAAGATGACTCAGAGTAATAATGAAAGCTCGTAAACCCAAAGCTCGAAAATCAAAGGAAAAGGTCAAGAACCGTTGGATTCGGCGGCATTCGTCTAACATATGTTGGAAGCGGTATTGATAAAAAAGGCGGATGCGATGCGTGAGGATGACCCACCACGGTACATTAGAAAACTAAAGCACGATAAAGTCGGCTATAGACTATAAATGTAGTCAATCACGGGTACTATCCTTCTCCTATTTACTCCTTAAGCATTTATTTTGGTTGGTTCATGTGCTTAATTATTACGTGCTTTTGTGAGTAATTGTTAGAAGTATCCCGTTTTGTTTAGTATATTATATTAGTTAATCCTTATCATTTTGGTCGAGCAAGCAGCGTTAACCAAAAAAGCGCTACCGGAGGCGACCATAAAAATTTTAAATATAATAATTACTCATACTTTGGATGATACTTTGCGAATACTTGGATTGATTTTCATTTTGTTTCACCAAGTCTTAGGATGAATGTTTGAATGTCATTAGAAAAGGGAATGATTAGGTGGTTATCCGAAAATCTGATGAAAAAAAAAAAAAGAGAAAAATTCAAATGCATCATTTCTTGGACTTAGATTGTTAGAACAATTTGAAATAACCCTTGAGGATGCGGGTATAAAAGACTCTGAGTTAATACTTGTCACATATTTCATATCATGATCTAGTCACATTTTAAATTTCAAAAATAATGTGTGACATGTATTAGTTCAACTCTTGTGGAATATTGTGTGTTTTAAATCAATAAAAGTTTATGTGGTGTGTTTATCTACCCTTTTGCATTACCTTTGTCACACTCACACACTTTTATTTTATTTGCACACACAGCGGTCATAACTTTGACCCACCCACCCACCCTTTTTATCATCCAGTATTTGTTTTGACTTGTTTTAGTGCACCATTGCTTTCCCAACAACTTATTTACACTCACTTTACATTGGGGACAATGTAAGTTTGTTAGTAGGGGGTAGAGTCGTTGTTGGTCTAGCAATGGTGTTAATGTTTATTTTGTATAATCTCTTAGTTTTGATTTTTTGAGCATTATTTAGTTGATTAAAATAAATTTGTATAAGGTATATATTTCATGGATTTGAAGATATAATGATCAATTTGGATGTGTATAACCAATGTGAACCGTAAGTGCATTGTAATTCCAAATATATTTGTGTAACATGAATTCCTTCACGTAAGCCTTTGATATTGAGCGAAAATTTTAAAGCTGTATCCATTCGGTATCTAGTGGTTTATCCTAGAGATAGCGATAACTTAGTACCTAACTTTTGAGCGTGTCTTGTGAAATATCGAAGGTTTGAATGTGATAGAAAGAATATAAGTTAAGTTTATTGGGAAAATGGAATAAAAGGAAAGATGAACTATTTATATGTCGGTTTGTAGCTACCAATGATTTGAGTGTGGTAGAGGCGTTATCACTAAAGCGTCTATATCACTATGAGGTTTAAAGCTCCATTGCTGATGATAATAGTCCGGCTAGGGTGTTATCACGAAACATCCTATTCTTTGGGAATGAGGCAATTGCACTGATGATAGTAGTCGACTAGGGGTTATCACGAAATGTCCTATTCTTTGGGAATGAAGGCATATGCTACAAATGTGAAATTAAGCTCATCGGAAAAAAAAATATATATAAAAAAAAATATGTTTAAGAATGGTTGAAAACTTAGTTATCTTGACTATATCAGTAAAAAGCTGAATGATATGCTTTAGGGATTATCCTAATAAGTACAGGAGGACTTTGTGTGGAGCAGCTCTACTGCTATACCTAGGAAAGTCATTAGGAATGATCTGAATGGATATTTGTGCGTTTGCTTGAATTATTCAAGAGAGGATAGTGGAAATTGAAAAGGCTTGTCACACACACACTTTGTTATACATTTATATTGAGGTTAACGCTTTGGTTGTAATTCTAATGGTTGTATTATCACGGTTGTCCCTTATATCTTATATCTTCATGAATTTATCTCTTATTCATTTTGTTTTATCGCTTGTTTTGATCGAGGGCGACCAAAAGCTAAGTGGGGGGTTGTGATGAGAGATAAATTTATGATCATTATTATGACATTTCGCCCCATACGATACCATTTTGAGCATTATTGTATCAAATCAAGTCAAAATTACTAAGTTTTATTCAAATGTATAAGTAGTAGTTATTATATAAATTATCGTATTTTTATAAGTTTTTATTAGTTTTGTACCGGTTTAGTAACGGAGTGTGTAAATGTCAGTTCGTTTGGTATTTTGGTGGTTCATTGCAGGATTATATATTGACCAAGATTCCACGTAACGACATGTTTTGAAGCCTAAAATATGGATTTTGAGGAAAGAAGAAAATGCCACAAGCTTACGAGTTCAGCGGATCAAATTATTTTCCTCTGGCGCTTCTACCGTAACCTGTTTTCGATGGAAATTTGACCCGACTTAGAGGCATTTTCAGGGGAAGAGTTCTTCATAAAAGTTGTAGATCTTCAAATGAGCTTTCCAACGCATTTTGAATCACGTCAATCGGAGGTCTACAACTCAAGTTATGAATTTTTTACCGAACAGCTGATATCTCGGGACGAATCGGAGATATTTTGGCCCAAATTGTTGCATGTTACTTGCAATGATTCCTTGTAACAAACTTCACATGTTACCTACATGACTCACCACCTCCATGTGAAGACTAATGATGACAAATATTCTCCCACATGCTAAAAAAAAAACTAGATGAACTCTTCCCAAATACAACCTCCCCATATACACCTCCTCAACTACAACCTCCCTCATTCAAACCTTCCCTCAACTCCCCCTATAAATACCCCCCCATCCTTAGCATAATTCCTTGCCCCTCTTGGCCACTCTCTTGGCCAAGAACTCTCCCTCTCCCATTTCCCCTCTTCTCCATCTCCGTTCTTCATCTCTTTTCTCGTTTTATTTTATTTTGGACCGTATATACATATGTCTATGTATGTATATATGTTTTTATAAATAAAAGTACTACCGTTGTAATGCTCGAGAGAATTATCGAGGAATTGTATTGAAGAAGTTGCTATTTTCAGAGGATCGACTTAGATCTACAATAAGCGGGTAATTTTATCAAGTTATTACTTTTGTTGTATCTATCACTATGTTAAACTAAAAATATATCTAGCCAAGATATGAATCTGAATTAGTTAATCTTTTGGTAAAATGAATGATCGACTCTGGTAATCATGATTAAAATCGGTTATAATGAATCTCTTTCTATGTTTGAATTGAAGTAGCTAATCGATTTGAAAGAATTCATAATCTAATTATGAATTGACACCTCGTAGTTAGTTTATGAACTCGTTAATAGAAAGAGCGGAGGGTAAAATTGGCGAGTGAAAGCGTGACAAGCGGAATCCGATTTCTAAACCAGGGGGTAGATTTGTTTTGGGAGAAACAAACTCTTATTGAAATTTATACTCGAGAGATTATCACGTTAAATTCGCTGTTTAATTGACATACCTTAAAATTGGCCGAATGACAAAGCGGGAGTGACCCGTGCTTGAGGATGACATTGGATGAGAGGACAAGACATATGACAATTTCATACGCTCGTGTGAGGAGAAATTGCCTAGCTTAGGAGTATACCGTTTCGTATAATTGATTGGACCTTGAATAAAGGAAGATCTGTCTCATTTATTTCTACTAAAAAGATATTGATTCAGTAAAGTATTCTTGGCTAGATCCAAAAATATATATTATATTAGTATTTATTTGTTTTATTTTTCTGTTTTACTAACATCTAACTCTAACATTACTAACTAATCTAACTGATCTAACTATCTAACCCCAGGAAAAAGTAAAAACTGCGACTTAGATCGAGTTAATAATAGCTTCTTGGTGTTTAACCCCACTTAAAAGAATTACCATGTTTTCCCTGAGGAATACGCCTGACTCACCAGACTAGCACTACAATTTGACCGGTACTGCTTGCCGGTTAGGATCTGTATAGCCTAGGTAATGTCCGTCAGCTTTCTGGCGCCGTTTCCAAGGTTAGGTTTAGGTCTGTCAATGTCACGTGTGTAATTAATTAATTAATTATCTATTTATTTGATAATTAATGCAAAAATAAGAGATTGATTTTTTGGGAATTATCTCTTATCTTTTGGGAAAAATATCTTTTCCTTATGGGAATAGGTAATTATGGTGTGAAAATGATAACTCTCTTGACTAGTTATTTTCCTATATAAAGAGAGTTCATCATAACACAATGACATTCATAATCTGCGCCACTTATTAAATAAAAGGAAGAAAAATTAGTTTCTTGCCTTAGTCATTAAGAGAAGAAAAACCTAAGGTTTTTCTTGTGCATATTCGAGGAGGTTCTATGGCGAGGATCGACGTCCACCAGTCGTCGCTAGGAGATACAATCCAGAAGACTACGGCTTCTCCCTTGGTCGATTATTTCTCATGTCTCTCCGGTTTGGTTAAATCTACTAACTTTCTTGTAGTTATTAATTAATCATGCGAATCGAATTGAGGTAAATTCGCATGCGATTTATTCGTAGCTTCCGTTGTGCAAGATCGAGTGTCTCGATCGGTGCTGTGAATCAAATCTGATGATCCAATTATGGATCGGATCCGGATTCTGGTTTCTGTATATCCAGCAAAAAATGCCTCTAATGTGGATCAAAATTCAGATCAATGGAATGTATGGTTGTAGTAGCAAAGAGTTTTGATCCGTTTGAACGTTTAAACTTTGGGCACACGCTCCTATCTTTATAACTCGCATTCCGGCCTTCTCGAACACCTAATACATGTACAAGATCACAACAAATACAACACGTAACCCCTATAGGACACTAGGGTGACCGAGAGTATAGTAAATACACCGAAAAAGACCGAGAATCCCAGACTTTACGTCCTAGGTCTCGAAATACAAACCATTGTGTAACTACATCAAAATACAACCAAATGTCTCCAAAAACATATAAAACGAGTTCTAAATAGGGTATAATCACATAGTAAATGATATCCAATTTGACTCTCAACATCATGCGGTAGAGATTGGGTGTGATGTTGAAGCATGTGGAGTATACATGTTTGGTCGTCCGGAAATCGTGTACCCTAATAGTATGGGTGAGTATCCGAAAGGCCTTCTTATAAGGAATGTCTTACTCTCGTGAATCTTTGCAAAGTGGAAGTAAATGAGTTACTGTGAGAGAGTATGATATCCATATTATAAGATACGGTCGTTAATGTTTTGACACTCGACGTACGATCGTATGGATATTATTACAACAATAGGATTCTATTTACACGAATCTGTTTACACGCTAACCGAGCACATGAAAGGTAGTAGTCATTGCGTATTGACTATTCCAATGATTGGGGGTCATGGACGTGATGCTAGATGCTATCCGTGATCGTTAGATGTGAAGGTCATTTTCATAATTGCCCCTTAAGTCTACGTGATCGCGTGTGCAATTCACTAATACACACGACGTACTAGCAAGAGTACTAGGTCAATCGTAGTATAGCAAGGGCAAGTCAAGGTCGATCCCACAGATATTATTATTTAATTACGTTAAACACAACCACAATTCATAGGTCAACCAGATAGGGTGGTCGTTGACCAACATAAAGAACAAGTAAATAACATAGATGCAAATAAACCAATCATGAATCATATATCGAAAATTTACTAACCATACTATTCTAACTAATCTCCCTTAATCCGTGTTAGACTCGTATGCGTAATTTAGCTACGGTACAATTCTAACCATATCTACTCGACCATGGTAGTAGATAATATATAGAGCTGCTACCCTCCTTAATTGGTCCATAATATCCCATACGCATACGAGGAACTAGAATTGCCGGTATTGGCGATAACCCATACCGCTAACCGCCTAAGCATCTATCGACAGCGATTAGCACGTCATCAAGACAATGTCCAAACTAACACTTCATTACTTGATTCTTCATGTTAATTTATGAATTACGAATACTATATTGGCGGACTATTACTAGTTTTAATTATTCTTGTCGATCAGCGTGGTGACGTCGAACCACAAAATTAGGATTTACTAGGTATTCAGATCTAGCGATAAAGACCGTCGCAGATCTGAAGAACGCAACCCATACTTCCGCGTTTCATATTAATGAATCGAATAATAAATATTAAGGTTCGTTTAATTAATTCATAGATGATTAGATGCAAGCATAATCTAGATCTAACACAAGAACAATCATGAATCTAAGAAAAGAAATAAAACATTGGAATAGATCTTACCCATAACGAAGAACATATCTACTTTCTTATTCTCTCTCCCTCCAGTGACTCAAGACGATCCATGAAGATCGTAAACCAAGCACAATCCAATAAAGAAAGACTCATGACTTATTTGCAAGAAAGAAAAGAAGAATTTATAACCAAAAGACTACGTTGTATCTAATTTATGAATAGATCTATGAATGAATGAGAGAATACAAATTCACAGCTCTGAATGGCCTTATATAAGTGTATAAACCGACTTAGGGGTAAACCTTAAACTTGGAGGACAAGAAAATGCATTTCTGGATGATTCTGGGACTCGGTAAATCGAGGGTAACTCCCGATTTACCGAAGGTATTTTCGTCTTTTTCTTTCTGCCGACTTAACATGGCCTACGCAACTCCGATTTGGGTGATTCAAAGTGTGATGGAATCCTTGTTTCAAGACCTACAACTTTCATGTAGAAGTCCAAGCCCAATTCGTCTTGTAAAGCTTCGGAAACTATGTTACAAGATCACCAATCAGAATCTCGGGTCCAATCTCCGCTCAAAACACTTCAACCCTCAGCTCTGTTCATTTCTTTATCGATTGACTCTCATATTCAGCCCAAATGATGCTTTGAACACTCTTCCATCTGTCAATAAAACCATACCACACATAGTAGTTTCTATTTCTAGCAAATAACGCATAAAATACACGGTTAATACGCATAATACCAATTTAGTCACCCCGGACGTGGCTTAATCACATTTAGCTAATTAACTCATGATTTCATACATATTATCACCATTGAGAACACAAATCCGGGGTAGATTGATGGTAAAATACGATACCAAGTTGACCGTCATCACTACGGCCAATATATTCGGAAGCCTATCGGGTCACACACATATGAACATCAAGTCGGATTAAAATGTGGTTATAGTTGATAACCAAATAAGAAAAGAATTTTCTCATACTGTAAATGTTATAGTGGTAAATTAATATGGTGGTATTTATTTATTATGAATAAATATAATACAAGATATTAATTATGTTGATTAATTAAATATGTATATAGATACATATATTTCGAATTATATATGTATGTATGATATACATGTATTTTGCAAATTAACTAATCATAGCATTATATTAATTAAATAATATTCCGGAAGCCAATTAATGGCTAAAAGGGGCGCATGTTTTAGTGTATAAAGATACGTTTGGATTGTGCAATTTAATTAATAAGATTACCATAAATTAATATTGGATATTAATTGATTTTTGGAAAATAATAAGATAAAAGTATATTCAATATAAGATATTGTCAATATATATCTTGAAAATATATTTAATATAAGATATTTAATATTAAATAAGATAAATCAATCAAATATATTTTCTTTATTTTATTAGGAAAATGTTTTCTTTCTCATCAATCTACTAGAAGCTAATCCCAATCAGCTGGGGAGACAAAAAGGCGCGAGATCACCTATATAAAAGGAGGCTTGGCTAGCTCTTTTGGTACACCATAATTCAAAGCTAATTGTTTTGTGAAAAAATAAGAGATTCTGAGAGAGAAAAGGGCGACCTAGCGAATGAGTTTTCTAGTAGCGATCCTTGGCGGGATTCCGGCGAGGTGCTCGTGTGGATTACTGGTAGAGGCCGGACACGTGGACGGCTCACGCACATCTACTCCAACCAGACGGTCAAAGCGTCGATCTTTTAGATCAACCAAGGTAGTATTACCTTCCCCTCTCTTATATGTTTATGGTTTGAACGAAGTCGATCCTGGATTGGGAAATCAAATTTTGAAATTCCGCTGCGCTACTCGATTGATTTCCTTATAGTGGTATCAGAGCGGTCTTCGAGCTTAAACAATAATCATCTTTTATTCGCGTAGTAAATTAGATCCAATAGATAAAAATTATGTATGATATTGATTCATGATCAATGCACAAAAATAATTTTTTTTATAAAGGCGCCGGTCTTCGGGCTGTCGGCTGACGCTGGCTGATGTGGCCCCCTCCCTCTTTATTTTGTTTTGTGTATTGCTATTTTTCAATATGGTCCATGGTTGACAATTTCTCTTTTGTTTAGTTGATGCCATAGGACTAACCAATGGCTCCAATAGTTTGGCTATTGGGAAGCCATGTGGCATCACCCAATTTGTCGGGAAGAAATAAGTTTTGGTTATGAACCAAATATGGGCCATTTTCAAATTTTTGGAATAGGCACAGGCCTCTTCTGAAATATTTGATTTTGGGAAAGGCCTAAGGGCTTAGGTCTTTTCCAAAAATATTTGATTTTTGGAAAGACCCCAGGATGCCTTTAAATTTGGTTTGGACCAAATCAAATGCATCCTTTTGATTAAGAATCAAAAGGAAAGAAACAAAAAGACCCACTCGATTTTAATTTTATTTAAAATAGTTTTAAATTAGAAAATTAAAATTAAAAATCGATTTATTATTAATGGTCAATATTATTTCGATTAAAGCAATAATTAATTAATCGATAATTAATTAATTGATTGGATGCTATAAAACGCAAGTAGTTAATATGATTATATGGACCCCGATTGATCATGAGCTCGACCAATAGGATAGATGTGAATGCTTTATATTCTGTTGGTTTTTATTGTTGTCCTAGGCCGTTATGAAAGCCGTGATCTAGTTTTATTTCTACATTATCCCACTCCCGTTAGCTCCCCCGTGTGCGGCGGGTGTAAAATTTATTATATAGATTTTCTTATAGAATAAATTGAAGACGAAGATGGAGACCAAAGAAAGAAGAATAAAGATTCCATTGGAGAATGACGCATTAAAGATCCATTGATGATTACAGCTACCCTTAGTTTGTGACCCACGGTTTCGTTAGTTTGTATTCGAAACCGCACTTAGGAAAAGTCCATGATCGTACCGGTTAATTTTGTGCGCGGAATGTTGTGTATGTTTTACTTTATACGATATTGTAGATATATGCATGTAAGAGATGATACCATAATTAAAATTAATTAAGTGAATTAATTTACATAAATACTTTCACAACAAAAATCAAGTCGAAATATTGTCTCCCAATATTATAGCGACGGTGAAGAGCCCTTGTTCGGATCCAACTGATCGGCCCTCGTCAGGAGTAGACCTACCTCGGGTATATCGTCGTTATTGATATATGATCGTATGAGATCTTGCGAATATTGGGTTATGACTTAACTAGAGTATTGCGGTGATTGACCCTCGTCAGGACCGTATTATTCTAGAGGCAAGGGGTTGACTACCACATAGAGTTGTGTAGTATCAAAGAGTTGACTAGTCAACCACCAAAAGTCACATAGAGATATGACTGGTAAAGTGTTACCTACCTTTAGAGTTATTCCTGTTGATCGGCCCTCATCGGGAACCGGGGTAACTAGATGGGATCTTGGACACTAAAGAATTTTTAAAAATTCTTGAAAGTCAATTGGGAGTAGTTGACTAGTGGGAGAAAAATCATAAACCATAAGACCATTTTTTATTTTGCATGTATAAACAACAACACTCTTTTATCTTTATTTTATGTTGTATTTTTTAGCAAACTTTTATATTTATGTTTTAATTCTCGATTAGTAAAACCAAATTATGACTGCTATCTTTTGAGAAACGTTCTCAAGTTGGTTAAGTAATTTTAATCCTTTTAAATTAAGCAATGACACGAGCAATCTCGTTTTCGTAGTTGATGACAATGAGGCCACATATTTCATGGAGTCCTCTAAGACTTTAATTATTAACGGAAGCTCACATATTGGACATAACGATATCCAATGGGTCACTCCATCATACGATGATGATTATTCAAACATTAGATGGATTGGATAAGGATGACCACATAGAATTTTGGAAATGTTGTTTTCAAAATTGTAAGATTTAAGTATCGACTTAATTCTTTAATCATTGCTTGAAAGTAAATTAAATAGTTCATGTTTTGAATATGATTCAAAAAGGTTAAATAGACTATTTAACAAGCGTTGGATTTTCTTTATGAAAGAAAATTGAATACACAATTCTTGTGATTTTTCTTAATTTCTTATGAAGACTAAATTAAGAAATATTTACAAGAGCTTGAAGGATTAAAATGAAAAGTTAGGCCATGTGCTTAAATAAGAGAACTTATTGAAGTCTCTATTTCAGGAAAGCACGTTGAGATAAATCTATCTAACTCAAGTCAACTCTCGGATATATAATATCCTACGAGTGTGATTAAATTAGAAAGATTAAATACAGATTTGGAAGGTGAAGCAAACGTTGTAACACTTATCATTGAATCTAACATGCTAGATTATTGTCACCATATAGTTGATGCGAGTGATGAAATCTCAACTAAACATTTATATGCCTGTTAGCCTTGATTTTGTGGTTGTTCTAGACATAGTCTCTATGGAAGGGAAGCGTGTAATAAAATGAAATTTTGATGATGCTGAACCGTATGATTATGAATCATGTGGGTTATACGTATCTTATCCAAAGAGGACTAAAATACCCTTTTATGAAAATAGTTATAAAATCTAGAAAAATTGACTAGATCCTAAACATATTGATGTTTGTTGGCTTATGACTATTTATACCATAAATAATTGTTTATCTCTCTCTTGGACTATTTTTGGAATAGTTGAATATACTTACTGAAGTACGACAATTCTGAAAGCCCGAAAAGTTTGAGCTAGTATGAATATGAGATAAATGAAACTTAGGAATTAATCTTCAATTGGATTGAAGCAATTAATAACTAGAGGGTGTTTCAAAAGTCGTCTGAAAAGGAATCAGATTCCTTCTAAAAGGATATCATTTTGAGAAGCGCGATCGGATTGTGGTTCCGAAATGTAAGCGACACTTTATACGATAAAGTTGTGATGTAAGACATGCAAAGAATCTCTTACCCGTTTTGGGATAGTGCCCTTATACGTGAAATGTACTTAACCGAGTTCTGAAAATGAGGTTCAATGAATTCCATAACGGATATGGAGGATGATGACATCAAATCCATCTTAACTGATGATTTAGGGTTGTCATACTTCTAGCAAGCAGACAAAGTCTGAAAGGCTTGGAGCTTAGTAAGACATATGCAACTTTGTGGAATGTCTTGGCAAGTACGCTAGATACTGTCTACTTTCCCGCGGAACAAAATGTTTGCCTCCAAACATGTTGTCTTCTAAAGGAGGTATTTCTTCCAAAAGAGATAGTGGGAGTAAGAAGAGATTCAACCATAGGAACGTGAGCAGACGCCACATAATGATGAGGTGTAGAACACTGGTCAATGCACATGAATGTTCTATAAGCCTGTGGATAACCTCAAGCCTGAAAAGGCTGCTAGTATGTTCATCTTGAAGAATGAATATCTCGCGACTTATGAAGGAATGTTTAAAAGGAAAGATTGAGAGATATGGCCAGGAGTCATAATATATGAATTAGAATCCATCAGTGACAACCAGGTTGTGAACCTAGTCTGTCTTACCTAGAAGGAATGTCCGTGAAAGGCTGACATGGATAGTAATTGGATTACTATAAGGCTATAGTGACGGTTGAAGGGCACGGGATGTAAACCTTGTAATTATCATTATGCTGCCAGCTGAGCCCAGTTCTATTCAGACTATGCTTGTTATAACTTCGTATCATGGCTTTATGATAGTGTTGAAGACATTGGGCAAACAACTCGATGTTCATAGACGATAACATGATATATGAGCCCACGAGATCCATTTATAGACTCAAACAAGTTTCTCTAGACAATTTCGTTGTTTGATAATCAAAGGAGTTTGATTTAGTCAAAAGAAGGGATATGCCCAATGTGCAAGAGGGAAAGTGGGAGTGTGTTATGATTTTTGAGTAAGGTATTGGATATCTCTCTCGGGAATTATCACCCTATGTCACAGTCATTTAATGTTTGATAGTTCAAGGTCTTTACGAAAGCACTTGGATTAGCAGTACTTATTTTTAGAAATAAGAATCTATAATGATAGATTTAACTGCTGTTAGTTTATAGTTTACCTATATAGATGTGATGCTAAAAGAGTTTAGCATAGGTCGCGACAGGAGATACTGCTAGCCGGTGTTCTCAAGATTTATCTATGTTAGGACGTTAGTCCTAAAGATAAGGTGAAAGATGATGCTTATGTTGAGTTATGAGCCCCAGTTGCATGAAAGTTTGATTAATTTACCAAAATACCTTTAATATGTGTCGTTACTAAAATACCCCTGTCACTAACCGCCATGAAGTTAAAACTTACATCATATGGCAAAACTTTTGTGTTTAATTCTTTCCTTGCAAGATTTAAAAAAATTGTGTAATTAACTATTTAAATTGGTTGATTAAATTTATAAAATTAAGTTAAGTAATTCTTATATGTTTGATTAATCAAATTCAACTTTTGTGTATAGCTGCTGGGCCAGATTTTTGCTGAAATCTTTTTGTTTGGCCAACCTTTGTCTTATCCGGCCCAATTACTCTCTAGTCTGTTTGGCCCCATTTCTTTAACCCGTCCTTGCCTCAAATAACAACCAACCCTAATCCCCTCTTCATTCCAGCGCGCCGTCTCCTCTTTGCTTCCAGAATCCTCTCTGTCAATCATCTCATTCAATGAAACCCGATCCCTCATATCATTTCTATTGAATGCCACCCCAAATTTCTGTGAACCCGTTTCTCTTCCCTATCTCTCCTCTTTTCCAAAAGGCATGTGATTTGAATGATCTCCGGCCACGATTTCCGGTTGAAACAAGCCACCATGTTACCAAAATCATTTAAGGAAGGTTTGACTCCGGAAATCTCTTCCTTAGAAGCAACCACGTGACGATTTTCTGTTAGGAAGGCTTCAAGGTGAAAGCTTGCACCTTTATTGCAAACGCTGGATGATTCGAAGCATTTACTGAACCGATTTTCAAAGATTTGCTCAAAGAAACGTAGAAACCTTGGTTGTGACGTCTTTGAAATCGTAAAGGTTGTAACTTTCCTTATTAAGTTAATATTGTGCTTTTATTATACTGATTTGATTGATATCTGTCTGATCTCTTGCCCTTCTGTGTCGATTTGCAGTCCATATGAAGCAGAAACACGTGTTAAACGTGTTGGATGGTTTCATAGCTGTTAAAGGTCGTACATTTCTCATTATTGAGTTAATATCCTCTGATGTTTTTTCTGATTTGAACTCTACTCTGCCTTTACTTGCCTTTTTGGTGTCGTTTTACAGCTTATTTGGTCCAAAGACACGTGTCACACGTGATGGATGGTCCTGTAATTGTTAAGGGTTGAACCTGATGCCAAAAACCATCCGGATTCTTGAAGGATTGAGTGTTGCCGTCCAAACAACTGGTGGTTCTCTCCTTCACTGGTCCAACCAGCCCCGGTTTGGTGAATCTCAACTCAAACCGCTCAGGTAAATTGGATTAAACCCCTTCTGTGGGCAAAATAGTTGACCTAGGGTGTATTCACCCGATGATGGAGTGCGGTTTGAGTCAAAATCTTTGAGGGCCTCGGTCGATGATGCCCGAACTTGTCTACCCAACACAGTGCGGTCTTAACCGAGTCAACTTTTGTCTAAGTCAGTTTTTTTTAATAAAAAAAAATGCAGATTGTGTTTAAAAGTTTTTTTTTTTCTGAATCCTATATATAGGCCTCATATCTCCTAGTTTTAAATATCAGTTTTTCACAAAAGAGCAATTACCACATACTTTCACTTAAAAAGGTTTTCAACGTTTTTAAAAAGTAGAGGTCTGTGGCTGAAATCTTTTATCACTTGCCTGAAGTGATAAAGATTTGGGTTGGAATCTTGCTAGGAGTGTGTATAGATTGAGGACTGTCAAAGTTATACACAGGACTCAGGATCAACCTTCGTAATAGTCTGAATTTGGTGTTCTTCTGTGAAGGTACTCAAATTCAAATATTTTTTTTATTGCTCTTTGTTAACTGTGTAATTATTGTCTGTGTAATATTTTGCTTAGTGGATCTCTGTCTAAGATCATTTGTACAGAAAAGATCATCCCTGTATTTCTTAAGTGAGGATTTGGTATACAGGGTGACTTTCTGTTGACTCTTGATCTTGTGTCAATCAGAGACACTGATCAAGACTATTTCCTGCCTGTTGTGTGTCCCCCACTGCTTGTTTGAACATTCTGAGATTGGTATTGCTGAGGAGCAGAAAGGACCTGACCTGCTGTTGAGCAATTTGGTTGATTGCCAAAGTTGTTGCCTTGTGGAAATAAGCACAGCAAATTAGACTTTCTGATAACCTGCAATCTTCTATTTCGGAAGTGCTCATCCCCATTTGTGTTGTATCCTCTGTTTTAGTTCAGTATCTTGTCTGCATAGAATCAAAGAATCAGGATCTGCCTCTAATGTGACATGTTGATAACCTGCACATAGCCCTGTTGATAAGGCAAAGCAGACTGATTCCCTGATCCCTTGCAAACCTGTACTGGTACAAAAACATTGGTGTTTGTTTTTCTACATCCCCTTCAAAACTGTTGGGAAATTTAGTAGTTGTCCTTGTGACAAATCCACCGACTTTCTGCCCCTTTGTTGTGTCTACCTGCTGCTTTGTTTTTAGTGGATCCCTGCCATAATCTGCTGCAAATTTCTATCATCTGTGCTGCCCAAAAAAAAATCTTTTGAGAAATCTGAGTTTTCAATTAAACACCTTGTAATAGGGCTTTAATCCAAGTTTTTATTTTTGGCCACAACTTGGACCTGCTGATCATTTGTGATCGATTTACAATCTCGACCTTGTGATCGGATCGAGTTATAACTCGAGATCGACCTTGATTCGATGATGAAAGCGATTGATCGCCTAGTGCGGTCCGTTCTTGTTGTGCTCACTGAAACCTCTATAATCAGACTGTATTTAGGTGCTGATAAACTTCAAAGTTAATTGTGTTTATCATCACTAAAATACATCTGATATTTTTTAGTCTGAGCAGTACCCTTGACTGATCTAAGAATCAATTTTCATCAGTTTTGTATCCTATTTAAATTTATTATATATGTTCCAACTGTAACTTCTCTTTATCCTTACTCTTAATTCTGCTTTGTAAACCTTTAAAACTTGTTTGATAGTTTATATATGTATATTTAAGATTTTATTTGACTACTTGTGTTATCCTTCAATTGAATTTGTTGAAATTTGTGAAATAAATTTGCTAGACTATTGAAATCAACTCAACATGTCTACTTTCGAATTAGTACATAAGTATTCATACAACATATTGGTCACTTAGGTAATACACAATCGAATAATTTTGTTAAATAGCTTCCGGTTTAACAAATTAGTAATTGTGTAGTAAAATTTCTCCAACTTGCTTATTTGACATAAAATCGAAAAAGTGGTATAAATTACCAACACTCTATTCAACCCCCCATTCTAGAGTGTTTTACGCGCATTATCGATCCAACAGCTTATGGAAGGCTTCCTTTGCTACTGTGATAGGAACAATCATAAAAGTAATGCCAGATGTTCATAGTCTATGAGGAGTCATGAGCAAGTATGAAAGTAGATCTAGTGAATGTCGTGAATATCCTTAAGCAAGTTAAGGATGGTTTCCTAGTTTATCAAAACTTGGAATAAGATAATTATAGATATACAGACGTATATCCTGAGTCATATGTCTGGGTTTGCAGTCACTTTGATTAAGTGATACGGTGAGCTGGAAATATTCTTAGCAAGAGATCATTGTGAATTCTACAACTGAGCCAAAACACAGTATTGCCTTGAAGGCACAGCGGGAGCAGTGCATAGATCTAGAAGGTTCATTCCTGAACCTTGTACGGTTCTTTCACATTTTCTATATAGCTGATATAGTAGTGGATTTATTGCTTGAAGCAAGGACCAGGGTCTCTCCGGATATTCATGTGTGTTGAGGCAGTTCCTTTTGACTTGGTCATTTGGAGCGTGGTATGAAGATAGTCTGAGTCCCCACGGATAGCGATCCATTCACGGCTAGGGTTGGTTGTAAGTATTGCATGAGATTCTTGTGTTTCAACTTGGTCTTGTGTGTGCGAGTGATTGGTTTTAGGCCAAGTTGGAGATTGTTGAAATATTGTCCTAAACCCAATCGGGTTGGACCGGATCCGACCGGGTCGGATCATTTCTACTATTTCTTTATGATTATACATGTATAATAAATGGCTTTTCTGTTGTCATATATTTGTTCTTTTAAAGAACCAATTATGAATTGTTATATGATAATGTCCTTAGTATTAAATTGTGACTGAGAAACCATGATAGGCGATTATGGTTGATGAGATCTCTAATACTTTAATAAGTTTGATACTTAAATGTCTCTAGGCTTATGTGCTATTAAACAGGGCATTGAGAGTACCAACAGACTAGCACATATTAGATGCCTTCTGTCTTACTGAAGATAGGGATAGATCTCGTCTATCGAAGTGTAAAGACACTTGGACTGTACGTGGACGTGTATTAGAGAATACGTACATTAGACTGACTCACTTACACTATTAAGTGTCACACTATGTGACGGTTGTGTAATTATCCTTAGGACCGGAGTCTACATGGCATCACGGTGTGGATTGTCATGCTTTGACACTATTGAGGTTTCCCATAGCCATGGGGCGATCATGCAGTAGTGATTGGGTGTGATGTTAAAGGATGTGGAGTATACATGTTTGGTCGTCCGGAAATTGCGTACCCTAATAGTAGGGGTGAATATCCGAAAGGGCCTTCTTATAAGGAATGTCTTACTTTCATGAATCTTTGCAAAGTTGAAGTAAATGAGTTACTTCGAGAGAGCATGATATCCAGATTATAAGATACGGTCGTTAATGTATTGACACTCGACGTACGATTGTATGGATATTATTACAGCGATAGGATTCTATTTAGACGCTAACCGAGGACATGAAAGGTAGTAGTCATTGCGTATTGACTCTTCCGATGATTGGGGGTCATGAACGTGTTGCTAGACATTATCCGTGATCGTTAGATGTGAAGGGCATTTTCATAATTGTGCATTATGTCTACGGCCAACATATTCGGAAGCCTATCGGGTCACACACATATGAACATCAAGTCGGATTAAAATGTGGTTATAGTTGATAACCAAATAAGGAAAGAATTTATCTCATACTATAAAGGCTATAGTGATAAATTAATATGGTGATATTTATTTATTATGAATAAATATATTACAAGATATTAATTATGTTGATTAATTAAATATGTATATAGATACATATATTTCGAATTATATATGTATATATGATATACATGTATTTTACAAATTAATTAATCATATCATTATATTAATTAAAGAATATTCCGGAAGCCAATTAATGGCTAAAGGAGGTGCAGGTTTTAGTGTATAAAGATACACTTGGATTGTGCAATTTAATTAATAATATTACCATAATATTAATATTGGATATTAATTGATTTTTGGAAAATAGAATTATGGTAATAAGATAAATGTATATTCAATATAATATATAGTCAATATATATCTTGGAAATATATTTAATATAAGATATTGAATATTAAATGAGATAAATCAATCAAATATATTTTTCTTATTTTATTAGGAAAATATTTTCTTTCTCATCAATCTTCTAGAAGCTAATCCCAATCAGTTGGGGAGACTAGAGGGGCGCAGATCACCCTGTATAAAGGGAGGCTTGGCCAGTTCTTTGGTACACAATAATTCCAAGAGCTAATTATTCTTGTGAAAAATAAGAGAGCTTCTTAGAGAGAGATTACAGAGAGAAAAAGGGTCGACCTAGTTGTCGAGTGTTTCTATTAGCAATCCTTGGTGGGATTCCGGCGAGGTGCTCGTGTGGATTACTAGTAGAGGCCGGACACGTGGACGGCTCGCGCACACCTATTCCTACCGGACGGTCAAAGCGTCGATATTTTAGATCAACCAAAGTAGTATTACCGTCCCCGTTCATTTGTAAAAAAACGTGTGAATGAGGGTAATTAAGGGTGGGGTTATCTTTTATGGAATAATTTACTATAATTACTCATTAATCCCAATAGTTTCCCTTAAATACCATTTGGGTGAAAATAAAAAAAAATGTATTTATATGCTTAATAAATAAATATAATTTACATACAAGGTACATTGTCTTAGTGGTTTCCACCAGGGTCTAACCTGGATACTCAGTGGGGAGACCAGGTTTCGAACCCCTCGGGTGTGTGTGTCTTTCGTCTCTGCAAAAAAAAATCATTTACTCTTTTACCCTTACTTAGTAATCAGGGGTATTATGATATATCACTATCTCCGATTGATATGACCTCTCTGATACTATCATAAACCATCTTTTACTCTTTTACCCTTACTTAGTAATCAGGGGTATTACGATATATCTCTATCTCCGATTGATATGACCTCTCTGATACTATCATAAACCCTAAAAAACTGACAGAAGAAACTGCAGTCACTCATTAGGTTTTCTAATCTATGATTTTTTTTGAATGTCGTTAATTGATGGTATCACAAAATTTTACAGGCTTGATCAATAACCCAAGTGCAATTTTATATAATGATCAAGATATGATTCACACCCATAAAAAAAATCAAGTTTTTTTACTAACATAAACAAATCAATCAATTATTATGCTAACTGCGCACTGATTAGTAAGCGAAAACAATATCGTGATATAGGGTTATAAAAATTTCTAATTGATGTGGGTATGACCCGAGTCATACATGTGGCGCCCAATAACACAATTCATATCTTTTAAGTATAACGGGTTTAACAAGCTCAATGGTATATCAGACCTCAGATATGGTCCAACCTTAGCAAGGCGGTCGTTATCAAGTGGAAAAAGCTCCTAACCCATTGATACGGCACATGTCGTTCCTTAAAATCCTAAGTCAATTCGGTACAAAATTACTATCAGCTCGTACCACCGACATGGTGCATGTTCAACTTGGTCTAGATACCCACAACTCGGTATGATTCTTGATGAATTTAGACGGCGGTTATATAGTCAGGGCCGGCCCACAACTAAGGCGATAAAGCCGGTTGTCTTAGGCCCAACGGTGCTGGGGGCCCAACGTTACATGTTTCGATAATATACATCATATTGAACAATTATAGATTATATACATTTTATGTCTTTATAGAACAAAGTTTTGTTGTAGCTGAAATGGTAAGATGCATGTCCCTTTATTGTGCAAACTTGTGTCTAATCCCCACTTGCCTCATTTTTTTCTTTTATCTTATTTGCTTTTCGATTTCCTTTTTATCCTTTTCTTTTAATATATATTAATCATAACTATTCTTTTACTTATTCATTTTCTACAAACTATACAACACTATCTTTTTTTTAATCTTATTTGCTTTTCAATTTCCTTTTTATCATTTTCTTTTAATATTAATCATAACTATTCCTTTACTTATTCATTTTGTACAAACTATACAACATTTTTAATAATACAAGTCTATGTTTAACAAGTATAATCATAGTCATCATATTAATCTTTAGTCCTTACTTATTTTCTTAATCTTTTTTTGTTGTGTAATTGTATAACACTTATTTAGCATTTTTAATAATACAAATCTAGGTTTAACAAGTATAATCATAGCCTCCTATTAATCTTTAGCATTTATTAAAAAAATTACTCGAATCGATAAAGGCCAATTTTTTTAACTTAGCCTAATTTGAATCGATAGGTATGAATGTTCAAACTAAAACGCCTAATTCGACAACTTCCAGGCCCAAAAATACCGGGCCGCGGCCTCAGATATATCTGATCAACCTGGATTTAAACCCACGACCCTATAATTGTTCCACGATCTATATTCTATGCATACATGGCCATCATTACACCATGACCGTCCCCATAACTGCCTCCCACTATTGCACATGTCTTTAATGGCTGCACAATCAACTCCCCCACGAGAGAGCCTTATAAAATGATATCTCCTCCAATCTCCAGAACTACGTTACAATAGCTTGATCTCTTGCAGTACAAGTGTACGTAATACTATTAAACATTTTTAAAGTAATGTCTCAAATGAAAAAATTCTATTAGCCGACTTCCTCAATCCCCTTTCCTGTTTCTCCGTATTAGTTTTGTCCTTTATGCAAAAGTTTCAAAAAACTGTCCTTCTACTCAATTGATGAAATATTTCTGTCCTTCTCCCTCATTCCCCCTAAATTTTTTTAAAGTAATGTCTCCAATGAAAAAATTCTATTAGCCGACTTCGTCAATCCTCTTTCCTGTTTCTCCGTATTATTTTTCACCATCCAACTGGATCTTTAGCTTTAAGTGCTTCTAATAAAGATAAAGATTCTTTTCTGCTAAAAATAAAAGGGCCATGTAAAAACAATGACCTATTTATTTGTTGCTGGAACAAGATAACCAATAGCTTTTACTAAATCGAACGTTCGATATTATATACATCAAATATGTTTATACATTGGCAAAAACTAAGTCTTTCGGGGTTATATTTATTGGCCGTCTCCAACTTTATGCAAAGAATACCGGGGCCGGCCCTGTATACAGTCAACTGGATTTAAACCCACGACCTTATAATGGTTCCACGATCTATATTCTATGCATACATGGCCATCATTACACCATGACCGTCCCCATAACTGCCTCCCACTATTGCACATGTCTTCAATGGCTGCACAATCAACTCCCCCACGAGAGAGCCTTATAAAATGATATCTCCTCCAATCTCTAGAACTACGTTACAATAGCTTGATCTCTTGCAGTACAAGTGTACGTAATACTATTAAACATTTTTAAAGTAATGTCTCAAATGAAAAAAATTCTATTAGACGACTTCCTCAATCCTCTTTCCTGTTTCTCCGTATTATTTTTCACCATCCAACTGGATCTTTAGCTTTAAGTGCTTCTAATAAAGATTCTTTTCTGCTAAAAATAAAAGGGCCATGTAAAAACAAAGACCAATAGCTTTTACTAAATTGAACGTTCGATATTATATACATCAAATATGTTTATACATTGGCAAAAACTAAGTCTTTCAGGGTTATATTTATTGGCCGTCTCCAACTTTATGCAAAGAATATGGATAATCACTTTCGTTGCCGATTGCCGAACAAACCTAGAATCATCTGTTACAACTGACAGGAAGTATCCATTAGTTATGAAATTCAAAGGAAGAATTTTCTGCTTTTGTAATTAAGAAATTTTTTATTAGATTTTTTTCACATATCAAACTGCGTGTGTATCTTTACAGAGTAGTTATAAGGGACTTCATATATATGTTCAATATCAATTACAATAATTTCATTATATCTGAAAACTAATATGGAGGCATACACAATTATTTTTTTCAGAAAGTTGCATATGAAAGGGTTAAGCAGGCCCATCCCTGGGCATAGACCAACTAGGCCGTGTTTTAAGACCCTCGGAAAATGATCAAAATTTAAAAGCCCAGATTTTCTTTTGATCCAATAAATTTATTAGTCTAAAATGTGAAATATCTTAAAAACTGTTCATTGAAGTTTTTTTGAGAGTTTTTTTTATATCATTTCATCAATCATTTCTTACAATTCTCTCACCGATCACTTTTTCAACTATAAATAAAAAATATTAAATTATCTCTCAGCATTTCACTTTATCTACTTTATTACTTTTTTTATCATTATTTTATTCATTATACTATTTTATTTCAATTTCTCTCACCAATAATTTCTTTATCTACAAAATCTTTTTTAAAAAAACATTTTAACTTTCTAATCATTACTTCAATCATTTTTACTACATTTTATTATCCACTAGTATATAAAACAACAAAAAAAAAACTCCAATCCAAAACAAACGGAGGCATAAAAACTCATTGACGGCCCTGAGGTTTAGATACACTTATTATGATCGGGCCAGGCTGGTGTGTGTTTGGTTACGGTCTTGAATGGTAGTTAGGCCCGATAAAGAAAAGGAAGCCTGACAGATTTCATAAAATGGATAAATTATTTGGACTGGATCAAACCAAACAGATCAGGCCTGTAACACAGATTAAATCCATATAATAATTAACTTAAAACCTTATTAATGTAATATAATGGGTTACACATTTAAATTACATACATCCTATACTATACAAGTTGCATTAAAAATGCCTTTTGGTATAACATAGGTGTACAATCTCAATGTGTCATCACACATAGTACACACAAGGACTTAATTTATCATTAAGATGTACCTGTAGCACAGTAAACAATTGATAATGACCACTTAATGTAAGCAGTAGCTTCATGACCGGTTAGTGACATAGTGTAGGATATAAATACCAATATTGATGCATTAAAAGCTTTAAACACAGCCGGCTCAAGACCGAGAACCTCCTTAAGCAGCTACCGAAGAGATTTTTGAAAATTAATCAACACTAAAATCATACCATAAAATACTTAACATCATTAAATACCAAGACAGAATGTATATAGGGACAACAAAGGAGTTGAGATCATCCATCTTACACCAGCTCTAACAATCTCCGGTGGGTGGTCATTTTGGCGTACATGCTTTTCTAAAGAGAGTATCCTATGTTTTCTATTAGCCAAGTATGAAAAGGATATTGAGAAGATGATTAAGGAGTGTTTGACCTGTCAGCAATGCAAAGACAATCACCATCATCCTACTGGTTTGCTACAACCCTTTCTTATACCAAACCATACTTGGGAGAGTATAGGGATGGATTTGTAGAGGGTCTGCCCAACTCAAATGAGAAGGAGGTCATTATGGTTGTTGTGGACAGATTCACCAAATTTGCACACTTCATACCATTGGTGGAGGTTTATTATACAAAATTAGTAGCAGTAGAATTCATGATGTGTGTGTATAAGTTGCATGGTCTGCCCAAAACCATCATTTCTGACAGGGATAAGGTTTTCACAACTGAGTTTTGTCTAAATTGATGGAGAATGTATGGGTTACACTCAATCTGAGTTCTGCCTATCACCCTGAATCTGATGAACAGACTAAGAGGGTGAACCAATGTCTGGAAATGTACCTTCGTTGTATGGTTTTCTATAGGCCTTTTCCATGGAAATCCTAGCTCTAGCAGTATACTCGTACAACACTAATTTTCTTTCTTCTTTGGGAAGATCCCCATATGAGGCCTTGTATGGGCAGCCCCTGCTCCACTACCCCTAGGGAGTTTTGCCCAACAACGAATACATTAGTGGATGATTTTCTAATTCCTAAGCAGATTGTTACTAAAGAATTGAGAGATCATTTGATCTAAGCACAAGCAAGTATGAAGTTATATGCTAGTAAGAAATGGATTGAGAATGAATATGAAGAAAGAGATGGGGTCTTGGTTAATTTCCAACCCTATAGGCAGTCATCACTAGCAGTTAGAAGCAAAGTTAAGCTTACTGCAAGGTGTTTTGGGCCTTATATATTTGATTGAGAAAAAGATCAGTCCAGTTGCCTATAGGATGATTCTCTCTGTCGGTTCTCAAGTTCATCCTGTTTCACACATCTCAATGCTCAAGAAGTTCATAGGAGTGGACGCCCATCCACATCCTCACCTCATATCACTTCCTCAGATGGCCAGCTAGTGCTTTATCCTGAATAAAGACTCCCTATTAGGATAATTAAACAATATAACAATCATGTGGTGCAGTGGTTAATTAAGTGGATCTACTTAAATGTGGAGCAGGCTATTTGGGAAGATTACACTTTATCTATTAAGAAGCAGTTTCCTGAGTTTGTGCAACCTCAAGGACAAGGTTGTTCTTAAGTGGGAGGGTTTGTCATAATCGAGCTTAGTTTTTGAAGTGAGTTTCTATTTTGAGTCAAATAAGTTGATTTTCTAGTGGTGAGGTCCAATGGTTGTTGGCTGATGCCATAGAGTTGTTAGATTTTGTTCATTTCTCTTTCTTGTTTGTTTAAAAAAACGGTTAAACCCTAACCGAAAGGGCCCCCACTCCCCTGTCCCATGGAATGAGTGGAGATGTTAATCATGTAACCTAGTGGTTCAGAGTCATGGGCTGTCATTATACCAAGATACTGAAAGAAGTCGTCCCTTTACGAGATTCGAACCTCCACACTCCAGCTCCCGGTCCAATTGCCATTACAAAGACCTGCCGGCTTTACTACTGGCCAGTACGTATCCCTGGGACATCTTTCTTGTTTGTTAGAATCTAAGGGAGGCAGTGAATGTTGGTATAAGGATGGTGTCTTGTAACCGATTAAGGCATGGAATGAAATTGATTATGCTTTTCTCCCTAAAATTCTCTGCATTTATTCCCTTCTTTCTCTTTCCGTTCTTTCCTTTTTTTTTTTGCAAATTTCTGCAAAGTATAGGTTAGTTTGTGACAATGAGGAACATGAATTTTTTTCCACATGGGTATAATTCAACTGATAGCACACCATGGTTGAGGGTAAGCTTTTCGGTATAATGTGATTTGTTTTCAGCTTTTTTATAGCACACCATGGTTGAAGGCATGGGCGGCTCTACATAGGAGAAAATGGATGCGGTCGACCCTATAAAATAAAATATTATGTGATAAATAGTGAGATAATTTTATATAAACACATATATATATATATATGAATTAACCTCTTATTTTCAAGTATTAAACACATTTTTATCTATCGCTTCATAATTTAATTGAATATCCAAATATATGATATAAAAAGATAAATTTCAATTTCTCTATCTCGAAAAATCCTACTACATTCCTAATTGAACGTAAGCTTTTTTAGTAGAATGTGATTTGTTTTCACCTTTTTTTTTTTACAGCACACCGTTGAAGGTAAGTTTTTGGTAGAATGTGATTTATTTTCCCCATCCAACTGGATCTCTCTTTTTGAGCTTTAAGTGCTTCTAATAAAGATTCTTTTCCACTAAAAATTAAAGGGCCATGTAAAAACAATGACCTTATGTTGTTTTTGTTGCTGAAACAAGATAACCAATAGCTTTTTCTAAATTGACCGTTCTATATTAAATACATCAAAACATGTTGATACGAAATGATACATCGGAAAAAACAAAGCCTCTCGGAGTTATTTTTTATTGGCCGTCTCCAACTTTATGCCAAGAATACGGATAATCACTTTCGTCCACAACCGACAAGATTCTTGAAATTAGTTAAGAAATTCAAAGGAGGAGGTTTTCTTTCTTTTTTAACTTAAGTAATTTTTTAGGGTTTATTATTAAAAAATACAATTTAAATATAAAAATATATAAAGATGTCATTGGAAATTTTTTCGGGTAAAAAAAAATTCTTTATTTCATTGTAATTTAAAATCTCTTGTATTCAACTACCAAAATGACTATATCTTTTGATCTGAGTGTCGAAAGATAGTAATTCTTTCATCACATTTTTTCTTTTTTCTTTTTCTTTATTTAGACATTTCATTTGATATTTTTCAATGTTGTTTTCGAGGTCATTGTTTGTAAAAAACACATAAACAGTAGAATAATGAAATTGGATTTAAAGCCAATTCCACTGCAGCAAACAGTGAATTTAGGTTATGAACAATGAATTTGTCTTTATCACCCAAATTACCAATTTATATTTCCACTATCATTATTTCTATTTTTCCTTTTTTTTTTTTTTTTTATCCTTTTAAACCACTATCTGCATTTTTTTTTTTAGATTTATTTCACCTTTTAAACGTGTATCTCTACACAATAATTCCCTTTTTTTTTTTTGTTGAGAAACATTCTACACAGTAGTTATTAGGGACGTCATATATATGTTCAAAATCAATTACAATAATTTCATTATATACGAAAAATAATATTGAGGCATACACAATTATTCTTTATGAGAAAGTTTTATATAATTATATCAAAGGGTTGATGTAATATCTCGAAAATTTAAGAAGAGTATAAATGTAAAATGGGAATTTAATTATTATTATCATATTTTATATTAACCTAAAAGAATTAATTAAAGGAAATAATTAATTACTATTAATTAAGGGATTTTATTTAGTGGGTATATAAGGAAATTACCACCTAATTCATTCATTATTTACACGGAAAAATTTCTGGAAAAAAAAATTGGAGAAGCATTCGACGCAGAGAGAAAGAAAAAAAAACGAAAAGTTCGGACACTGTTTTCCAAATTTGGGGTTAACGGTTGATATTAAGGCACATAGTAGAAATAAATTGATCACGCGCGAGGAGCGATCGCTTCGATACCAACCGCTCTTTTTTCGGTAAGTTTTCCTTTCTATCCCTAATTATAGATCCGTTCGTTCTTGTAAAAAATCTGAGCTTTGGTAGCAATAGTTATTGTGTTAACCGTAGAACGCCGTTATTGAATCATAGGTTGATCGTAGGACTTGGAATCGAAGGATTCGTCTCTTTTGCTGTCAATTTTACTTTTAGAATTGCTATCAAATTGCTAAAAGGTAAGGGGTGTTCTTAAACGGATTATGTGTGTATTCAACCGTATTTAATAATGTTAATGTTGTTAAATTATTGTAGTTGTTGTTTTGCACGATATACAGGTTCTGTTATTTTAGACATTGTATTCTCAGCAGCTAAATTCTATTACGTCGGCATTGGTCGACCTGTAGCACCTTATTATACATATAAATTTACTATTTTACTATTTTACTACAAGATACAGTTCGGCCTTTTGTTGTTTATTATTTCAATTTTGTCATGCTACTGCTACTGCTGGCCATATTTATTTTATGGTTTGTTAAAGATCAAACGCTTACCATTCTACTAAAACCAATTGGTTTCAGTAAATGCGCTACTTTATTTCTTATACATTAAGAGTCACGCAATCTGTCCCAACACTCCCTCAAGTGTTGGCAACTGCTCAACACTTGCACAATTTTTTTTTCAAGAGTGTGGGCAATCTACCCAACACCCTCCTCAAGTGTGGGCAATCTCTCCCAACACTTGCACATTTTTTTTTTATAATAATGTTTCAACCAGGTTTCGATCTCATAACCTCTCGGCTCGATACGTCATGTTAAGATTAAGTTACATCGCTCTACTAAAACCAATTGGTTTTTGAAAAAGCGCTACTTTATTTCTTATACATTAAGAGTGTGGGCAATCTGTCCCAACACCCCCTCAAGTGTTGGCAACTGTTCAACACTTGCACAATTTTTTTTTCAAGAGTGTGGGCAATCTACCCAACACCTCCTCAAGTGTGGGCAATCTCTCCCAACACTTGCACAATTTTTTTTTAATAATGTTTCAACCAGGGTTCGATCTCATGACCTCTCGGCTCGAGTCCATGTAAAGAAGATCAAGCGCTTACCATTCTACTAAAACCAATTGGTTTTAGTACAACGGTAAGCGCTTGATCTTAACATGGTTGAAAAAAAAGGGGGGAAACTAATATATGCAGCTTTAGGCCGATGGTCTCGTGAAGGGAAAAAAAGACCACCTTTGTTCTTTTTGTTTTCGTTCAGCTAATAATAATAATAATAATATGCAACGGTGGTATTTATGTTTTTAAATATTATATGATGCTGTAATATTCACCTTGTTTGGTTATTATTCGTGTACAATGTGTTATGGTTTGGTTTGTATGTTCGTTTGAGGACATTATATGTTAATTTGCAATGTCGAACTACGACTTCTGGTAGCCTTGGTATCAAATCGCACCACAACTGAGACTCTCTGCGGGGAGAATGTGGGAGCACCGGAAGGCGTTGTTTAGGCCTTGTGGGACATTGATTTAGTAGTCATTGATCCTTTTACAATGTGCTAGGTAGTGTAGTTAGTTGTTTAGGACTAGAAGTCCTTAGGAAGCCTTTTATGTGAATAAATCAGGTGGTTAGAACTTAAATCGTAAATACATATGTGGTTGTCTAAAAGCTAAAACGTCAATATCATTGGTAAGGCACGTTTCTAAATCGAAGCATGGGAATCTTGCAACCCTTTTGAGTTATGTGTCAAGGGACAATGTGCAACTTCTCACATGGAGACCTAAGTACATGCCCCTTGAGAGGTGCTTAATATGTCTCGGTGCATTCTTACCATGCACAATGTCCTCTGATATTGCTGTAACAAACTTTATTTGTACGAGGTTATACTATGTGATCTGGTAGAGGGTGAGAGAGATCTCAATACAACCTATGTGGTAGAGTTTGTAGAAATTATTTGTTATATGCGATATATATCTATTTATATGTTGTATGTAGGCGTTTCTTCTACCCTTTACTAAGTACGTAAGTACTTACCCCTTCTCTTTTATTTGTCCCCACCCCGAGAAGGTGATTATCAGGGCAACGATGAGTACGGATACGACGACGGTAATGACGGAGCTGAGGCTTAGGCTCAAGTGGATGATTATTTATTCTTTTATGCTTTTATTTTAAACTGTTTTGAGAGGCGATTTCTAGTACCTATTCCGTTCATTGGGATGTAATAAGTAAACAACATTTATTTCGTTGTTTGTCGTTTCAGTTTCTTAGACGTAGATTTTGGGACTTGTTGATCTTTTTTTTTTATTGTCGTTGGACTTTCTATTCCAAGTAATCTTTAGACCTTATTTATTCCGCTTTTACTCTGATTGATTGTTACGAGGCTTATGTATATATTAATTTTTGAATTTTTAAAAGTTAATATATGCATGCCGGGCGTTCTTGACGGATAAGTACTCGGTATCCGGAACGGGGCGTCACAGTTGAGCAGCCCCGTCCCTGGGCATAGGTCAATTAGGCCGCGGCTTAGGGACCTCGAAACGAAAAATGATCAAAATTTAGGAGTCTGGTTTTTTGTTTGAACCAATAAATTTATTAGTCTAAACATGTAACGTGTCTTTTAAAAACTGTTCATTTCTTTTGAAGGTGTCGTTTTGATCATTTAGTCTAGAGCCTATAAAACCCAGGGACGGCCTTAGGGTTTAGATACATTTAATATACTATGTCTTCTTGCTAGGGCTTCCATCTCCCACGCCAGGGTTTCCTGCCTTATGTCAAGCCAGTCTCCGATGCTCAACGCCTTAGCGCAACCAGTGGCTTCGTCTTACTTCTCGATTTAACCCTTTACTTTTCCATTTATATCCATTTCCAGTTCCCCTCACATATATCCCCCACGAAATGACGTCGGTGCTTTGCTCAAATCATGAAGAAACCTTAGGTAGATAGGTAAAATCATGTATATTGCATTGAAAGTATTTTTTTTTATTTTAAAAACAACGGATTTTAAACATATTTTGTAGTTTAGCCGATCAGGCTTTATTCAAGTGGTTAAGTTGTGGTTGCAGGACCATAATGTCTTAGGTTTGAGTCTCATCGAATGTAATGTGAGTTATATATATACCACTTTATGTGGTAATAAATTTCCGGTGAAGAAAATAAAAAAACTTAATTTGTTGTTTGACCAATTGAAGAATTAATATTATTTCAAATGCTATTTCCTCTATTTTTTTGTTTGGCATGTATCATGTATGCCAACTGCCATAAAAAAAAATCAATAATAAGATATTCAGATTGATGATGGAAACTTACGGAGTTTACAAGTGTAACGCCCCGTTCCCGGACACCGAGTCCTTATCCGGAAAAGAAACGTTCGGCACGTATAAAATAAAAATAAATTCATTTTATACGTAAGCCTCTACTACGTCGTATCAAATTAAAGGCAAACGGAAGCAAAACTCGGGTATATAAAATTTTTCCCAAAATTAAAGAGTAGAAAAGAAATCTAAGGGTAGAAATGTAAACTATTACATTTGGAAAAGTACGAAAATCCCAAAAGATGAATACGACAAATCGTCAAACCGTAGTCTACCTCAAAAGTACGAAAAGTACAACCAAAGAAAAGCGTAAAAGAAACATCTTGATTCTTCAACGAGCGGCGTCAAACGTCGTCGCCAAACTCTTCCTCTAAAAACTGTTTCGTCTTTCTCGTCCCCAAACACATAGAAAAAGTATGCATTCGAGGTAAGTACAACAGACTTAGAAAGAAAGAGAAGCTATGAAAGCAATCATAGTTATGATTTAAAAGATAATTATTTAATTAGTTGATTAAATGAGACCAACTCAATCTAGGGTTCACTTCGTGCTCATCAACACGTTGTGACTAATCTGTTTTAACTTAGCCTATCTATGTTACAACCGCGACTCAAGGCACTACGCGCATCCACCTTAGCAGAGTCCCTCTGTACTTAGGGTCATTGACCTACAGAGTTATTCTACCTTGGGAACACTCTATTGCAACATATTAGTGGATCACACCAATACCCACGAAGTCTAGAAAAGGTAGACTCCGATAGCACGCACACCTCAGCCAGAGTCCTCCGCACTTCAGGGTCTTTTGACTCACGGTTCTTCCACCTTCGAGGTAGCACATGCATCGTGATTTAGCCTCGGTGCCCAGCCAAGAGAGACATGTTGTTTAATCTTTTACTAGTCACATACGTTGTTTATTAAGTTATTAACTAGCCAACCTAAGTGTTTTCAAATAATCTCCTCACACATACTACTCTCTTCCTAGACCACTAGACACGGACAAGTCCTAGCACATATACAGACATTGATGAATCCTAATTCATCAAAGCACAAGCCTATCATGCTCTTTCCGACGGATCCGAACTTCAACTCCCTTTAAGAGTACATTCGGTGTTTTAACCGAACGAATCGAAGCTCAATTCAGCTTGTCTATATTTATGCCATGTTACATATCAAATACAAAATTTCATATAGTTAAAGCATGTTTCAAGGTCGAATAGCATCTAACATAGAAAAGAAGGCAAGACAAAAATGGGACGCCCGTTTAAAGACTTGGACGCCTGTTCGGTTTAATGGACGCCCGTCCAAAATAGTGGACGCCGTCCACCCAAAACGATTCAATCTCGAATGTAAAAATAGCACCTCAGACGCCGTCCATTATACAACCAGACGCTCGTCAAGCGTGGAATTTTAAGCCGGGCGCTTCGTCGAGAATACCGACGCCGTCCACCTGGTTCGACCGGAACCCTAATTCTTCATCGTTCAACCCCGGATCGTATTTCCACCCAAAACCGAGAAAAAAAAACAACACAATGAGCACTTAGACCTCGTCTAACAATACCATAACATCCATAGTCATTTACCAAGGCAACAACTCAATTTTCTAACACCAAAACGTCTTGGAACATGATCAAATCCCTATAACTAGTAATTGATTTCATAGACGTGTTCTTCTTACCTTTTGCAGCCCGTAAAATCGATCAAAACTCAAAGCAAAGTCTGCACGCAATGTCACTCACCCGTAACCAAACGGTGCTCGCTTCCACAACAAATCCTAGAATCGAGTCCGGTCCGAAACGATATTGCTCCCTTTAGAATTGTGAAAACCGCCCAAGTCTCTCCTTCTCCTCACAAAGTTGCGCAGGATGGGCTGTTTGTGATTAAAAAGTGAAATTAGGTTAAGTGGTTAATCTTAGGTAGATTTTCCTTTTATACCAAATTCCAAAATTTTAGTTTTTTCCTTATTTGCCCCTTGCTTAACAAAACTGACTTTCCATAAGTTTATACATATATATAACTCGAGATATATATATATAAACGTCCAAAATAATTAACTCCGAATAAAAGGAAACCGAACCTAATATTTCGTTTTCGCAAAATGACACGTCTGCCCTTTCCCGAAAATCGGAATATTACAACAAGGATCAGTGGCAGCATAGTGTTTAAAAACGGTTACTTTTATGCTTAAAGTGATATTTCTTGTGATATATAATAGTCTTTATTTCTAATTAATTGACATTGATTTACAAGCCTAGTACATGCATTATGATAGTAGTTTGTTTCTTTTCTGGTATTTGTGGATATTGGATGTCATAGCAAATGTACAATGTGTTAATAGTCCATATATTTCCCAAGCTTTTTTATTCACAACAAAAATAAAATATATATTTCCCAAGCTTTTCATTAGTTTGTAGTTATAACTACCACGTAGTGATTTATGGGTTTTTAAGGACGCGCGTTAAACATCCACTAAGATAATCTGGGTTTTCAAGGACGCGCGTTAGACTCCCACTAAGATAATGCGTTAAAAAAGAGGGGAAGGGGTCCAAAAGAACACAAAATCAATTTAATTAAGCAAATAAGACAGTTTTAACTTTTCATTGTTTGTAAAAACACAAAATTAGAGAGCATATGGCTCATCCAAGGTGGTTAGTCTTGCGAGAGCTTTTCTGCGGCGCCGGTGGGAGGAGTCAGGGGTTGAATCACCCCTCCTCTTTTTCGTTTCGAAAAAAAAAAAAAAAAAAAACACAAAATTAGTACATGGACAAATCAAATCTCAATTAATAAAATAGAAAAAGAAAAAAAAAAAAAGAAGACCAAGCAGGCGCTGATTATTAAAAAAATAAAAAATAAAAAATTAAAAAAGAAGCAAGCGCCGACTAAAAAACAAGCGCTGAATAAATAAATTTAAAAAAAAAAAACAGGCGATGATTTAAAAAAAAAAACAGGCGATGAAAATTAAGGTTAAAAAATAAAAATAAAAATAAATATTAAAAAAAAACGATGAAAATTAAGGTTTTTTTTTAACACAGAAATATGAGAAAAGAACCGTGGAATTTTTTTCAGGTAAAAAGGAAATGTTCTTATTCCACTGTGATAGTGAAACATTCGATTTGAGGTCAGTTACACTGCAGCAAACAGTGCATTTGGGGTTATGAATAGTGGATTTGTCTTTATCACCCAATTTATATTTTCATTGTCTCCTATTTCCCTCTCTTTTTTGTCCTTTTAAACCACTATCCCCTCTTTTTTTTTCTTAAAGAAAGGTGCTTAAAAATTTAGAAATAACAACAAAAAAAAAATCTTTTAGTCAATATTTCAAACGGTTATATCTTTTGATATAAAACACCGATCATCGTATATTTTTCACCATAATTCATATTTTTTAGTCCTTTCTATTCTGATATCTCATTAGATATTTTTCGACTCAATTGCTGAAAATCGAAATTTTCTTCATAAAAATCGGCACGATGCATTGAGACACCGCGATACAGTGACCACCGGGATACACAGACAACCACGATGCAGTGACAAAGCGAAGCATTCACCACCGCGATTCATTGACCACCGTGTTGTAGTGACCACCGTGACAAATTGACCACCCCGATGCAGTGACCATCATGATGCATTCACCACGGCGATGCAATGAGCACCCCGATGTATTGACCACCGCAATGTATTGACCACCGTGATTTATTGACCACCGGGATGCATTGACCACCACGATGCAGTAACCACCCCGATGTATTGACCACCTTGATTCATTGATCACCTCGATGCAGTGACCACCCTAATGCAGTGACCATCCCGATGCAATGACCACCCCCGATACAGTGACCATCGCGATGCATTCACCACTGCGATGCAGTGACCACCCTGATGCAGTGACCACCGTGATGCAGTGACAAGAACATTTGCAACATTTTATGCAGTGACATTTGATTTTTGCTCATCGAATCACATATATAATTGCGAGCTCTTGATGGGGAAGTGATCTTCAAAAATATCCAAGAAATCCACCCGATTCAAATATGCAATTTGATGACCCCGTTGTAAGAATCTTAAACCGTTCATTACATGAATAAGTTCTATGTACCTGTAATTTAAAAAACAATATAACAAGTAGGAAGAATAGATATATCGCTAGATTCCAAGATTCTCCCATCTTGCGTCATGAAGCATCCAATCAATTAATTAAAGCTTGATTTTATTCGCAATGAAATTAACGATTAATTTTAAGTGAATCTCAATTTTAATTTTTCAAACTTAAAACTATTTTAAACAAGATCAAAATTGCATGTACTATGAACTATATTGAATCACTGAGATACACAAAACAAATTGAGAGGCGACCACGTGCAAGCGGTTGACCGATGGCGACCAGAAGCCGCCGCCCGATCTCATAGCGGTGGGCCACCGCAAATCGGCCGAGCCTACGGCCGTCGCCAGTTTTTTATTTGTTTTCTTTTTGTGTATTCGACGAATCAATATCATGCATCTTTAATTATTCGATTCAAGTAACTACACAACAAAAATTAATGATTATTGCTTAAGATCGAAGACCGCTCTAATACCACTGTAAGGAAATCAATCGAGTAAAATTGATTTCCCAATCCATGATCGACTTTGTTTAAACAATAAACATATAAGAGAGGAGACGGTAATACTACATTGGTTGATCTAAAAAATCGACGTTTTGACCGTCCGGTAGGAGTAGATGTGTGCGGGTCCACGTGTCCGGCCTCTACCAGTAATCCACACGAGCACCTCGCCGGAATCCCGCCAAGGATTGCTACTAGAAAAACTCGACTGCTAGGTCGACCTTTTCTCTCTCTCAAATCCCTCTCTAAGAAACTATCTTATTTTTCACAAGAACAATTAGCTCTTGGAATTGTGATGTACAAAAGAGCTAGCAAACCCTTTGTTATATAGGGTGTTGGGCGCCCCATTGTGATCCCAATCTGATTGGAGAAGCTTCCTAGTAGATTGAGGAAAGAGAAAATCTTAATAAAATAAGGAAAATCTCTTTGATTGATTTATCTCATTAATATTTAATAGGTTTTTGCCTAAAAGGACAAACTAATGTATTTATTAGGCTACAAGGAAATAGATTATTAATGAGGACAAAACTTAATTAAACTTACCAAAATACCCTTTTTCTAATTAAACCTAATTAATATTTCCCTCATCCAGACGCCAAATTCATCAGCGTTCTATCAAGGCCTATTCTATCAGCGTTCAAACGCATCAGAAAAGAGGATGAGGCCGAGGATCAAGGCCAAATGCATCAGCGTTCAAAAACGGTGGTTTGTGGACGAGGAAAGAGAGGGTATTTTGCAGGGGGCTTGCCGGACGATTAGGAGAAACGGGAGGAGACCGGAGAGAGTGGAGGCCTAAGGCGGTAGAGAGGAGAGTGCGGCGGCGGCGGCGTGGTGATTGGAGCCATGGAAGATTGGAGCCATGGAAGATTGGCCACGAAAATCAAATCAAGAAGCAGGCTGTTTTTCCGGCCAAGTCCAATTTCCGCCCAAGTCCAATTTAATGAAGCAGGCTGTTTTTTTTTTTTTTTTTTTTTTTTTTGAAAAAGTTTAGGGTTTAGAGTTGTTACTATTAATTTTGTAACGTTAGTACATTTTTTGATGTACTTTATCTATTTTATGGGCTGTTACTACTTGTTTATTGGCCGTTACTACATTTTACGGGCTGTTACTACTTCTTTTTGTTTTTAGGCTGTTACTATTTGTTTATTAGTTGTTACTACTTTTCATTGGATGTTACGACATTTTATGGGCTGTTACTACGTGTTTCTTGGTTGTTACGACATTGTTTAGGCTGTTACTACTTGTTTATTGGCTGTTACTATTTTTCATTTGGATGTTACGATATTTTCTTGGCTGTTACTATTTGTTTTCTTGGCTGTTGCTACACTTTATCTAGCGTTACTACGTGTTTAATGTGTAAAAGGGTATTTTTGTCCATTTACTATGAATTTATCTTTTTTAATCACATAACATATAGTAACGTCCTTCTGGACCCATTTGTGATTTTTTTGTCCTTCTGGCCCCTTCCCCCAATATTTAATATCTTATATTAAATATATTTCCAAGATATATATTGACAATATCTTATATTGAATATATCTTTATCTTATTACTATAAATCTATTTTTCCAAAAATCAATTAATATCCAATATTAATATTATGGTAATCTTATTAATTAAATTGCACAATCCAAGTGTATCTAATACACTTTAAAATGGCGCCTCATATTCCCTAAAATTTAGACTTGGGACTTTCCTTAATTAATATAATACTGTGATTAATTAATTCAAAAAATACATGTATATCATATATACATATATATTTCAAAATATATGTATCTATATACATACTTAATTAATCTACATAATTAATATCTTGTATTATATTTATTCATAATAAATAAATACCACCATATTAATTTAACACTATAACTTTTATAGTATGAGATAATTTTTTTCCTCATTTGGTTATCAATTATAACCACATTTTAATCCGACTTGATATTCATATGTGTGTCACTCGATAGGCTTCCAATTATGTTGGCCGTAGACATAAGACACAATTACGAAAATGCTCTTCACATATAACGATCACGGATAGCGTCTAGCAACACGTTCATGACTCCCAATCATCAGAATAGTCAATACGCAATGACTACTACCTTTCATGTGCTCGGTTAGCGTGTAAATAGAATCCTATCGCTGTAATAATATCTATACGGTAGTACGTCGAGTGTCAAGCATTAACGACCGCATCTTATAATCTGGAAATCATGCTCTCTCAAAGTAACTTATTTACTTCCACTTTGCATAGAATCGCGAGAGTAAGACATTCCTTGTAAGAAGGCCCTTTCGGATATTCACCCCTACTATTAGGGTACGCGATTTCCGGACGACCAAACATGTATACTCCGCATTCTTCAGTATCACACCCAATCACTACCGCATGATCGCCACATGGCTAGAGGAAACCTCGATAGTGTCAAAGTATGACAATCCACACAGTGATGGCATGTAGACTCCGGTCCTAAGGATAATTACACAACCGTCACATAGTGTGACACTTAACAGTGTAAGTAGGTCAGTCTAACGTACGCAATCTCTAATACATATCCACGTACAGTCCAAGTGTCTCTACACTTCGATAGACGAGATCTATCCCTGCCCTTAAAGACAAAAGACATCTAATACGTGCTAGCCTGTTTGTACTATCAGTGCCCTGTTTAATAGTACATAAGCCTAGAGACATTTAAGTATCAAACTTATTAAAGTGATTACAGATCTCATCAACTATAATCGCCTATCATGGTTTCTCTATCACAGTTTAATATTAAGGACGTTATCATATAACAATTCATAATTGGTTTCTTAAAAGAATAAATATATGACAACAGATAAGGCATTTATTATATATGTATAATGATAAACAAATAGTAGAAATGATCCGATCCGGTCCGACCCGATTGGTTTAGGACACTATTTCAACAACCACAAGAAGCAACTAAAGGGTAAAGTATCTCGAACCGCAGTTAATTGGTAAAAAAGACAACAACAACAACAACAAAAAAAAAAAAAAAAGTGTTGGTCAATTCAGCAACATTTTCAGCACTCTCACGGTAGGGATCCATTTCATGTTGCCTAGTTGAAGTAATTTAAAATAATAACCAAGAACATTACAAGTATCAAAAGAATACTGAGCCAACATAGACAACGACTTCAGAGGATTGGAGTCACAAAGAAGATATATAATTCAGAAACAGATCAATGTACAGCAATCGTCTATCCATAAGACTAAAATATCCATTCCTCAAACATATTCTTCAACTCCAGGAGTTCTCGACTATTTCGATTTCTGTTTAGAGTGTTACAATTTCAGCATGGTATCAGAGGGGGGAGGGGGGTCGATCTGTAATTTTGTGAGTTAAACTGAGAATTGAAAAAGATAAAAATAAAAAATAAAAAATAAAAAAACTGTGGGTAAAAGAAGGGAAAAAAACTGAAATTGAGAGCTACAACAAAGCTTGGTATACCTCAAATTGAGAGCTCCAGCGAAGAGGGAAGAGGTTTGGTCGAGGGTTTCTTTATCAGAGCAGGGCTGAAAGCTTGGTAATTGGCTGATAAATTAGGGCAAAAGATGGGTTTAGGGAAATGGCTTTCATTGTACCGTTTAGAAGACGCCTGAATTTTGAGGCTGGGCTACACGACTGGAATGTTTAAAGAGATTTGGGTAATTTTGTCCGTTTAGTGTATTTTGTCCTTATAACCAATGATCTTTTAAGTGTGTCATAAGTTCCTATAAAGTCTCAAAACCAGTCATTATAGACAAATTACACATTAATAAATTACATGTTTCTCAACAAAAAAAATATCTGTGCAGATCCTATCTCATTCAACATAATATATTGTGTTAAATTTTTTTATATTTGAATTGATATAGGCCTGACGATGCTGGATCTCGTCAGGTAATAATTTGGGTCGTACTATCCTTGTGACAATTTATTGAAGATCTAAAAACAAGAAAGGATGTGAAAGGGGGTGGTTTGTATGATGCTATAGCTCAAGTTGCCTACGTATCCTCTGTATGAATCATGAATCAAGTCTTCGTAGTTCCTTAGGGATTGTTTATATAGTGGACCTTATGCCCTAGACCTACATGAGCCGTATCCTTGTTGGATTCTAATTTCGTGTTCCCTAAGGAGTGGATAAAAACGGTTAAATCTCCTTGATTGTAGGAGATAATCACGGTAGTTTAAATGTAGGATCAGAACCTTAATGGCTGAGAATTCTTTCCATGTTTATCTGTTGTATTATGCACATGGACTACTCCGTCTAAGGGATACTAAGACCGACATGTGCCGAGTCCCTTAGGTTGTGAGGCCCGAGCTGCACTAGCTGAGCTCCGTTGCGCCTTAGCCGACTTGCGGTAGGCTGGGAAGCTAGCTGAGCCGACCTCCCACATGGGGTTTAGGTCCCACTTTAAATCTTAAAGTGGGGCTCCTGGCCCTTAACGTTTGTATCTTCTATGTCTTCATTTATTGCTATATTAATCCGGGGATGACAAGTGGCGAGGTGCTAGTCCGAACTCCGTCATAAGCCCCCCAGATCTAGTAGAGCTCTCGAGGTCAGCTCAGATCTATCAAGGTTGTAGCTCAGCTCGGTCATCTAGACTTGTAGATTCTTAAACACCTTAACTTTCCAGGTGGCAGGGATGTTGTTATGACACTGTCATAACAGTCCCGGTATTCGAGGCATTTGTGCCCACCCTTCTGAAGTGGGAGGGTTTCCGAGGACGTGTTTGGGTTTTATAACCTCCGTCACATCTGTCATTTCATTACTTGCTATTAAACCAGAAGACTGAGGCCATTGACGATTGCTCTTCCTTGTTACTCAATCTCAAATTGTTTTTATAAGTAAGTCACACTTTGCTTTCACTTGCATTCCTTCCCTGCTCGAGTCCGTTTTCTGCTGAGATAATAGGTGGTTTATCTTGAGTTCTCACCGTAACCCTAGAAACCTAGATGGCCGAAGAGGTAATTATAGGTAGCGGCGGCGTCAATTCCATTCTTCCCGAGGATGGAATGACCACTCTATGTGACAAGTTTGGGATAGATAAGATGAAATACGTCCCTCAACTGTTAGGATATCACTAGTTTAACGCAGCGGAATTTAAAATTTGATTTCCTTTTACTAGATCGTTCTTCTTTTAATGCAATAAACACGTTAAGTAGTTTGACGGTTATACCTTGATGATCTATAAGATCGTCGCTTTGACCAATCAACGGAGAGTAGTTCAAAGGCGCATTAAGCCGCCCACGCGCGTCCGACCTCTAACACTAATCCACACGAACCCCTTGCCAGAATCCTTCTTGGATTGCTATTGGAAAACTCTGGTTGCTAGACCGGCATTTTTCCTCCCTCACAAACTCACTATAGGTTGCTCTCTATTTTACACAAGAACTATGAGCTCTTGCAATTGTGATGTACAAAAGAGCTTGACACCCAGTTCCTTTATATAGGCAAAGTGGCGCCCCTATGTTGTGTGGAGGAGAAGAAAATATTTTCCCAATAAAATAAGGAAAATCAATTAGATTGATTTATCTCTTTTAATATAATTAATTTTGCCAATATCTTATATTGAATATAATTATCTTATTACCATAAATCTATTTTTCCAAAACCAATTAATATCTTATATTAATATTATGGCAATCTTATTAATTAAAGTGCACAATCCAATTGTATATTATACACATCAAAAATGGCGCCCCTACAGTCAACTAATTGACTTCCGGAACATTCTTTAATTAATATAATTTGTATATAATTAATATCTTGTATTTTATTTATTCGTAATAAATAAATACCACCATATTAATTTACCACTATAATCTTTATAGTCTAGAGATAAATTTTCCTTATTTGGTCATCAACTATAACCGCATTTTAATCCGCCTCGATGTTCATATGTGTGTGACCCGATAGGCTTCCGAATATGTTGGCCGTAGACACAAAGTGCAAATTACTAAAATGCCCTTCATGCCTAATGATCGCGGGATAGCATCTAGCAACACACCGTGACCCCCAATCATCGGAAGAGTCAAAAGCAATTACTACTACCTTTCATGTGAAGCAGTTACCGTGTAACTTACAATCCTATCGCTGTAATAATATCCATACGATCGTATCTCGAGTGTCAATACATTAACGATCGTATCTTATAATCTGGATATCATGCTCTCTCGGGATAACACATTTACTCCCACTTTGCAAAGATTCTCGAGAGCTAGACATTCCTTATAAGAAGGCCATTTCGGATATTCGATCCCAATCATAGGATACGTGATTCCCGGATGACCAATCATGTATTCTCCGCATATCATACCCAATCACTACCGCATGATCGCCCCGTAAATAGGGGAAATCTCAATAGTGTCAAAGCATGACAATCCACACCGTGATGCCATGAAGACTCCGGTCAAAAGGATAATTACACAACCGCCACATAGTGTGACACTTAATGTAAGTGGGGTCACCTAACGTCGCATTCTATAATACACGTCCACGCATGCACCCCAAGTGTCCCTACACTTCGATAGAGCGAGATCTATCCCTATCTTCTAAAAGATAGAGGACATCCAATACGTGCTAGTCTGATTATACTATCAATGTCCCATTTGATAATATGTAAGACTAGAGACATTTAAGCACCAATCTTGTTATAGTGATTAGAGATCTCATCAACCATAATCACTATCATGGTTTCTCTATCACAGATTGATACTAGGGACGTTACTATATATGTACAACAAATAACATGAAGATAAACAATATATAATAACATAAGTGCTTTTATTAATCATAATAAAGTTATTACATGAACTAAATAGACTGTAAATGACCCGACCCGGTCGGATCCGGTCCAAACCGATTGGGTTTAGGACACCTTTCCAACAATCTTCCACTTGGCCTAAAGCCAATCACCTATATGCCTAAGCCCGTGCAAGTGAACATGTTTCTCATGCTTAGCTTGAGACAATGCCTTGGTTAACGGATCAGCTATGTTATCATCCGTGTGGACTTTCTCTATCTTTACATCTCCTCTATCTACTATCTCTCTAATCAAGTGTTTGCGCCGCAAGCACATGTTTGGACTTCTGATGAGACCTTGGTTCCTTTGACTGAGATATCACTCCATTATTATCACAGTACAGAGGCATTGGACCTTCAATGGAGGGAACCACCAAGTTCAATAATGAACTTCTTCATCCAAACTACTTCTTTTGCCGCCTCCAAGGCTGCTATGTATTCAGCTTCCGTTGTAGAGTCTGCAGTAGTCTCTTGTTTGGAACTCTTCCAGCTCACTGCTCCACCGTTAAGCATGAAAACAAATCCAGATTGTGACTTAAAATCATCCTTGTCAGTTTGGAAACTGGCATCTATGTAACCTCGTAATACTAAATCATCATTCCCAAAAACCAGGAACATATCCCTAGTACGTCTCATGTACTTAAGGATATTCTTCACAGCAATCCAGTGACCATCACCTAGATCGGACTGGTACCTACTAGTCATACTAAGAGGGTACGAGACATCTGGTCTTGTGCATAACATGGCATACATGATAGACCTGATTGTCAAAGCATAAGGGATTTTACTCATTTGTGCCCTCTCCTCTTCTGTCTTAGGACTCATTCCCTTTGACAGATAGACCCCATGTGACATGGGAAATGACTATCCTCTCTTGATCGCTCCATGTCGAATCTCTTCAGCATCTTTTCTATGTAGGTGGATTGCGACAGACCAAGCAACCTTTTAGATCTATCTCTATAGATCTTTATTCCTAGAATATAGGTTTCATCACCCAAGTCCTTCATTGAGAAGTTCTTGGATAACTGATGAGAGACAAATTAATGATCATTATTACGACATTTTACCCCAATATTGATACCACTTTGAGCATTATTGTACCAATTTAAGTCAATAATTACTTAATTTTATCCAAATGTATAAGTAGTAATTATTATATAAATTATTGTATTTTACTAGGTTTTATACCGGTTTAGTGATATGTGATAAAAAATATGATAAAAATTACTATATTTTATAAACGTTTTATTTTTCACTATTATGTTAAAACTAAAAATATCATAACTAAAGACTGTAATATTAACCTAAAAAGAGTCAGTAAAATTCAACGCAGTTTACGAACTTTTATTGTCAAGTTTACTCGCGGTTCGTTTCTTTGTATTCAGGTAAGAAAGATAAGATTTAATACGGAGACAGAACTAAAGACTGGATAACGAGACGAGAGTTTTGCCTGACTGAAGAAGGATTACTTGGAACCCAAGGCCATACTTGGAGCCCAAGGCCATCAAAATATTCCACGTAATGACATGTTTCGAGCCTAAAAAGATGTATTTTGATGGATGGAAGAATGTGCCATAAGCTAACGAGTTCAAACGGATCAATTGTCCTGAATGCTTCTACCGTAAAATATCTACGACAGACATTTGACCCAACTTAGAGGCATTTTATGGGGAAGACTTCTTCATGAAAGTTTTAGATCTTCAAATGAGATTTCCAACGCATTTTGAATCATGTCAATCGGAGGTTTACAACTCAAGTTATGGTTGTTTTACCAAACAGCTGTGAAGAATCTTTATAAATCGTCAAACGTCGCAAAAGAGCTTTTACCGGCGCAAACCGGCCCTTTAGCGGCGCACGCCGGAAAAATGCAGATTTTTGCCCAATTTGATGCATGTTACTTGCAATGATGATCAATATTCCCTAAAAATCCTCCCACATGCTATATCTACCTATATATACTCCCCCATTTCCATCTCTTCTTCTTGCCCCCTTCTTTCCCATTTTTTTTCTTCTTTCTCGTCCCTCCTCTTCTTCTTCTTTTTATTTTTTTGCAAACACTTTGTATATATATATATATATATATATATATATATATATATATATATATATACACACACACACACACACACACACACACGCCCCAAAATATATATATAAATCTCTATATATATTTTCCTCTACCTCTTTCTTTTATTTCTTTTATGTTTTGGACCCTTATGTATACATATGTCTACAGGTATGTATATATATGTTTTTATGTATAAATAAATAGAGTAGTATCGTTGTAATGCTTGTATTTATTATCGAGGATTGTTGTCTTGGAAGCCGTTGTTACTTTCACGAGGATTAGGCTCCGATTCAAATAGCTTGTAATCGGTAATTTTCTAATGTTATTATGTTTATTATTTCTATCTATTTATATACATATATATATTAGTAGTAGTAATATCTAGCCAAGATATGAATCAATTAGTTAATCTTTTGGTAAAATAGATGATCGACGGTAATAAAGATTAAAACCAATTATAATGAATCCTTTTCTACGAGCTTAATGAAACGTTAATATTGACATAGCTAATCAATATAAAAGAGAATCGTAACCTAATGACGAACTAAACGGTGAAGTTAGGATATGAGAAAAAGGTAGAAAAACCGGAGGGTAAAAATGGCCGAGTGAAAGCGTGACAACGGAATCCTATTTCCTACCCCCGGGGCGATTTGTCTTGGGAAAGATGAATCTTATTAAATTTGTGCTCAAGATCGTAATAATGTTAAAATCAACGGTTTAATTGAAACTAACACCGGAAAGTTAAATCGATCCGCCGACAACCGGAGCCTTTTGAATAACATCGGCCGTCGACAAACGGAATAACCTCTTTTATCCGGGGTAGATTTGTACTGCACTGTTATTGACTAACCGAGATTAGCATGGGGCGGTTGTGGAGATTAAACTAATGACAATTTGACATATGACAATTTCATACGCTTCGTGTGAGGAGGAGTTGTCTAGCTTAGAGTACACCGGTTCATATATAATTGACCTCCTTGCATCAAGGAAAAGATCATCTCATTTATTTCTACTAAAAGAGATCGTAATTCAGTAAAGTATTCTTGGCTAGATCTCAAAAATATCTATATATATCTGTACTTATATATATATATTATATTTACTGTTTTACTAACATCTAACTACTAACATAATCTAACCCAAGAAAATGGTAAAAGCTATGGCTTAGATCGAGTTAATAATAATAGCTTCTTGGTGTTTAACCACACTTTGAATTAGATCTTCATTTCCACGAGGATACGACGACTGACTCACCAGACTAGCACTACAATTTGACCCGGTACACTGCCGGTAAGGATCGTAACACCTAAAAAAGGTCCGTCAGCTTTCTGGCGCCGTTGCCGGGGAAACGACGCTAATTCATTGTGTTCGAATGGTTTCTACTTGTATTAGCTCAAAATTCTCGAGGATAAGTCAACACTCTTCTTATCACATTTTTTTTTATTTTCCGTTGGTACCTACCTTCTTTTAGTTACCAATTTTCTTCTTCTACAAAATTCGAGCATTTTCTCTTTTAGATAGTTGATGACCAGAAGTGGTAAAGCCCCACTCACTCCTTATAAGCCTGACATAAACACTTACGAAAGGCAGTTAAGAGCAGAGAGTAAACGAGGTCATACTAGTCAGGGAAATCCTGACCAAGGATCATCTTCAAATCGAAATAAGAAAATGGCGGCGAGAGTAAAGGATGAGGAATGGGTCAAGGTTCCTAAAATATTGAAAAATCCAAGAATGGGTAGGACCTTGTTCAATGAGCAGGTTAAAAAGGAATCAAGTTTGAAAGGGCCGATTCAAACCGAACCTTATCCGGATCAACCCAAATTCACCTCGATTCAATCGATAGAGGCAACATCATATCCAAAGTGCATATTTTGAAGAAAAGGTGCATGAATGATGACACACGAGTGTCCTCAAAAGGCACAATCATTCCAGAAGCTTTACCATCTTCGTTTAACGACAAGGGTAAGGGAGGTATACATTCTAACCCTACTTTAATTGATCTTGAATTACTCCCCCATTCCCCAAAAAAGGAAATCAAAGAGATGAAGTTGGATAAGAAGTATGCACATTTTCTTGACACTTTTCGGCACTTAACAATTAATAGCCCTTTCATCGATGTTTATAAGGGAGAGCTTAGTTTGGGAATTAATGATGAGCGCGTTGTCTTTAACATTTACAATTCATTGAAATATCCATGCACTACACTAGAATCTTGTTCTTGTGTGGACCCTTTGTGTCCTTTTGCTGTGGATCGTACTAACACGCAGGTAATTGAAGAAGATGACTTCAGCAATAATGTGAAAGCTCGCAAACCCAAAGCTCGAAAATCAAAGGAAAATGGCAAGAATCGTTTGGATTGGTGGATATGGTCTAATCTATGTTGGAGACCGGTATTAAAGACGGATGCGGTGCGTGAGGATGACCCACCACCTGTGCATTAAAAACTGAAGCAAGGAAAAGTCTAGCTATAGACTATAAATATAGTGAAATCACGGGTACTATCCTTCCTATTTACTCATTAAGCATTTATTTCTAGTTGATTCGTGTGCTTAATTGTTACATGCTTTGGTGAGTAATTGTTAGAAGTATCCCATTTAGTTTAGTATATTATATTAGTTGCTTAAGTTTGTCGAGCAAACGACGTTAACCAAAAGCGCTACCGGGAGGCAGCCCGTAAAAATGTTAAATATAATAATTACTCATACTTTGGATGATACTTTGCGAATACTTTGGATTGATTTTCATTTTGTTTCACCAAGTCTTAGGATGAATGTTTGAATGTCATTAAAAAGGGAATGATTAGGTGGTTATCCGAAAATCCCGATGGAAAAAAAGAAAAATTCAAATGCGTCATTTCTTGGACTTAGGTTGTTCGAACGATTTGAAATAACCCTCGAGGATCTGGGTATAAAAGACTCGAGTTAATACTTTGCCATACGTTACATTTCATGATCTAGTCTGCTTTAAATTTCAAATAACGTGTGACATGTATTAGTTCAAATACTATGGAATTGAGGAGGTCATAACTTTAACCCACCCACCCACCCTTTATCATCCGAGTATTTGTTTTGACTTGTTTTAGTGCACCATTGCTTTCCCAACAACTTATTTACACTCACTTTACATTGAGGACAATGTAAGTTCGTAAGTGGGGAGTGGAGTCGTTGGTCTAGCAATGGAATTAATGTTTATTTTGTATCAATAAATCCCTTAGTTTTCGATTTTTTTCGAGCATTATTTAGTTGATTAAATAAATTGTATAAGGTATATATTTCATGGATTTGAAGATATAATGATCAATTTGGATGTGTATAACCAACGTGAACCGTAAGTGCATTGTAATTCCAAATATATTTGTGTAACATGAATTCCTTCACGTAAAGCCTTTGATATTAAAGCAGAAAATTTTAAATTGTATCCATTCAGTATCCTAGTGGTTATTCTAGAGAGATTTGCAGTAACTTAGTACCTAACTTTTGAACGTATATTGTGAATATCTGAAGGTTTGAATGTGATAGAAAGGATATAAGTTAAGTGAAATGAAAGAAAGAATACCAAACTAAGATGAACTATATATATGTCGGTTGTAGCTACCAATGATTTGAGTGCAAAGAGGCGTTATCACGAAACGCCCTATATCACTATGAGGTTTAAAAGCTCCCGATCGCTCGATGATAGTAGTCCACTAGGGTGTTATCACGAAACGCCCTATTCTTTGGGAATGAGAGCATATGCTACAAATGTGAAAATTAAAAATAAAAAAAATAAAAAAAATAAAAAAAAATGGAAATATGGTTGAAAACTTAGTTATCTTCTGACTATCCCCAGTATAAACTGAATGATATGCTTTAAGGATTATCCTAATAAGTACACGGAAGGACTTTGTGTGGAAATATTTATCGCCTATACCTAGGAAAGTCATTAGGACTGTCTGAATGGATATTTGTGCGCTTGCTTGAATTATTCAAGAGAGGATAGTGGAAATTGAAAAGGCTTGTCACACACACACTCTGTTATACATTTATATTGAGGTTAACGCTGGTTGTAATTCTAATGGTTGCAAAGATCTGGTTGTCCCTTATATCTTATATCTTCATGAATTTATCTCTCATTCATTTTGTTTTATCGCTTGTTTTGCTCGAGGGCGACCACCAAAAGCTAAGTGGGGAGTTGTGATGAGAGACAAATTAATGATCATTATTACGACATTTTACCCCAATATTGATACCACTTTGAGCATTATTGTACCAATTTAAGTCAATAATTACTTAATTTTATCCAAATGTATAAGTAGTAATTATTATATAAATTATTGTATTTTACTAGGTTTTATACGGTTTAGTGATATGTGATAAAAATATGATAAAAATTACTATATTTTATAAACGTTTTATTTTTCACTATTATGTTAAAACTAAAAATATCATAACTAAAGATCGTAATATTAACCTAAAAAGAGTCAGTAAAATTCAACGCATTTACTGAACTTTTATTGTCGATTTACTCATGGTTCGTTTCTTTGTATTCAGGTAAGAAAGATAAGATTTACTACAGAGACGTAACTAAAGACTGGATAACGAGACGAGAGTTTTGCTCGATGAAGAAGGATTACTTGGAACCCAAGGCCATACTTGGAGCCCAAGGCCATCAAAATATTCCACGTAACGACATGTTTGAGCCTAAAAGATGTATTTTGATGGATGGAAGAATGTGCCATAAGCTAACGAGTTCAAACGGATCAATTGTCCTGAATGCTTCTACCGTAAAATATCTACGACAGACATTTGACCCAACTTAGAGGTATTTTATGGGGAATACTTCCTCATGCAAGTTTTAGATCTTCAAATGAGCTTTCCAACGCATTTTGAATCATGTCAATCGGAGGTCTACAACTCAAGTTATGGTCGTTTTACCAAACAGCTGTGAAGAATCTTTATAAATCGTCAAACGTCGCAAACGAGCTTTTACCGGCGCAAACCGGCCCTTTAGCGGCGCACGCCGGAAAAATGCAGATTTTTGCCCAATTTGATGCATGTTACTTGCAATGATGATCAATATTCCCTAAAAATCCTCCCACATGCTATATCTACCTATATATACTCCCCCATTTCCATCTCTTCTTCTTGCCCCCTTCTTTCCCATTTTTTTTCTTCTTTCTCGTCCCTCCTCTTCTTCTTCTTTTTATTTTTTTGCAAACACTTTGTATATATATATATATATATATATACACACACACACACACACGCCCCAAAATATATATATAAATCTCTATATATATTTTCCTCTACCTCTTTCTTTTTATTTCTTTTATGTTTTGGGCCCTTATGTATACATATGTCTATGTATGTATATATATGTTTTTATGTGTATAAATAAATAGAGTAGTATCGTTGTAATGCTTAGATTTATTATCGAGGATTGTTGTCTTGGAAGCCGTTGTTACTTTCACGAGGATTAGGCTCCGATTCAGCAGTTGTAATCGGTAATTTTCTAATGTTATTATGTTTATTATTTCTATCTATTTATATACATATATATATTAGTAGTAGTAATATCTAGCCAAGATATGAATCTGAATTAGTTAATCTTTTTGGTAAAATGGATGATCGACTCTGGTAATAAAGATTAAAACCAATTATAATGAATCTTTTTCTACCTGAGCTTAATGAAACGTTAATATTGACATAGCTAATCAATATAAACAGAATCGTAACCTAATGACGAACTAAACGGTGAAGTTAGGATATGAGAAAAAAGGTAGAAAAACCGGAGGGTAAAATGGCCGAGTGAAAGCGTGACAACGGAATCCTATTTCCTACCCGAGGCGATTTGTCTTGGGAAAGATGAATCTTATTAAATTTGTGCTCAAGATCGTAATAATGTTAAAATCAACGGTTTAATTGAAACTAACACCGAAAGTTAAATCGATCCGCGACAACCGGAGCCTTTTGAATAACATCGGCCGTCGACAAACGGAATAACCTCTTTTATCCGGGTAGATTTGTACTGCATTGCATTCGGACTAACTAAGATTAGCATGGGGCGGTTGTGGAGATTAAACTAATGACAATTTGACATATGACAATTTCATACGCTCGTGTGAGGAGGAGTTGTCTAGCTTAGGAGTACACCGGTTCATATATAATTGACCTCCTTGCATCAAGGAAAAGATCTGTCTCATTTATTTCTACTAAAAAGATATCGTAATTCAGTAAAGTATTCTTGGCTAGATCTCAAAAATATCTATATATATCTGTACTTATATATATATATTATATTTACTGTTTTACTAACATCTAACTACTAACATAATCTAACCCAAGAAAATGGTAAAAACTGCGACTTAGATCGAGTTAATAATAGCTTCTTGGTGTTTAACCACACTTTGAATTAGATCTTCATTTCCCTGAGGATACGACCTGACTCACCAGACTAGCACTACAATTTGACCCGGTACACTGCCGGTAAGGATCGTAACACCTAAAAAAGGTCCGTCAATAACCAAGCTTTGACCGATTGTAACATAGGCACATCATTCCCTATGAGCAATATGTCATCTACATAAAGCACTAAGAACACAATGGCACTCCCACTAACCTTCTTGTAAGCACAGGGCTCATCTTCGTTCTTGATGAAATTAAACTGTTTGATTATCACATCAAAGCAAAGATTCCAACTCCGAGAAGCTTGCTTTAATCCATAAATGGATCTTTGCAGTTTGCACACCATCCTGGCGTCATTGTTTGTGAAACCCTCAGGTTGTGTCATGTACACTTCCTCAGACAGGTTCCCGTTAAGGAAAGCTATTTTCACATCTATCTGCCAGATTTCGTAATCATGGTATGCTGCAATAGCGAGCAAAATTCTAATGGATTTTAACATGGCAACAGGCGAAAAGGTTTCGTCATAGCCAACTCCTTATCTTTGCTTATATCCGTTTGCCACTAACCTAGCCTTGTAGGTAGTCACGTTACCGTCCATGTCGGTCTTTCTCTTAAAGACCCATTTACACCCTATAGGAAATATTCCCTCAGGTGGATCAACTAAGTTCCAAACTTGGTTGTCTTTAATGGATTCCATTTCAGAATTCATGGCTTCCAGCCATTTCTCTTTGTCATACCTTAATAGCACTTCCTCATAAGTTCTAGGGTCCTCATCTTCCATGAAATACATGCATGTGTACCTTTCGGGTTCACGGCGTTCCCTGGTGGATCTACGAGGTGCTAGTGTGTCCACGGTAGAGGCTGGTGTCACAAGTGTGTGTGGCAAGTCCTCTACTTCCATCAACTGACTGTTATCCGTAAGTGGTTCTCGAATTTCTTCAAGATCAATTTTACTCCCACTGACCCTATCCAGAATAAACTCTTTCTCCATAAAGTGGCCAGTCCTGGCAACAAACACATTTTGTTCCTCATGATGGTAAAATTGGTACCCTTTGGTTTCCCTAGGATAACACACAAATAGACATTTGTCAGACCTAGGCTCTAATTTGTCAGGCATCATCCGCTTCACGTAAGTCGGACAACCCCAAGGTTTTAGATGACCTAGGCTCGGTTTTCTCTTAGTCCATACCTCATATGGCGTAGAGTCAACCGTCTTTGATGGAACTCGGTTCAGTGTATAGGATGCGGTTTATAGAGCATACCCCCAAAACGATTTTGGGAGAACTGCATAGCTCATCATGGATCGCACCATGTCTAACAAGGTACGGTTCCTCCTCTCAGACACGCCATTCATTTGTGGCGTCCTGGGAGGGGTCCATTCAGGCAGAATCCCATTCTCCTTCAAATAGTCTTGAAACTCTCCATCTAGGTATTCTCCCCCTCGATCGGATCGAAGTGTTTTGATTTCTTTACCTAGTTGTTTCTCCACTTCACTTCTGAATTCCTTGAACTTTTCAAAGGCTTCAGACTTATACTTCATTAAGTATATATAACCATAGAGATAATGGTCGTCAGTGAAGGTGATAAAATAAGAGTATCCTCATTTGGCTTGAATTGACATTGGGCCACATACATCAATATGTAGCTCAAGCAATTCATTGGATCTTATCCCTTTGCCACTAAAAGGTGACTTTGTCATCTTGCCAAGTAAACAAGCTTCGCATGTATCAAACGATTCGTAATCGAATTGATCCAACATTCCATCTTTATGGAGTTTGGAAATGCTATTCTTATTTATATGGCCAAGTCTACAATGCCATAAGTAGGATTCATTCAAGTCATTTGTTTTGGCTTTCTTGTTATTTATATTAAGTACGTCAACATTCATATCTAATATGTAGAGACCATTTCTAAGTATGCCAGTACCATAAAAGATTCCATCACGTGAAAAAGAACACCATTTATTCTCAAACGTAAATGAAAAACCATCAACATCTAATGCGGAAATGGAAATAATGCTCTTCGTAAGAGCAGGAACAAAATAACAATTACTAAGTTCAAGTACTAGCCCACTGGGCAATGAAAGAAAATAAACTCCTACGGCTAGTGCAGCAACACTTGCTCTATTCGAACAGCGTAGGTCCACCTCTCCTTTCTTGAGATCTCTAGTTCTTCTTAGTGCTGCATATTCGTACAAATATGAGAACCACAACGATATCTAATACCCGGTGGTTAGACTTAGAAGAAGTAATGTTGATCTCAATCATAAATATACACGAAGTTGAAGCATCGAATGCTTCTTCTTGGTACTCAATAAGCCTTTGCAGTTTCTCCTCCAATGTCCGGTCTCACCGCAATGGAAGCAAGCATCCTTGAATTTGTCTTTTGCTATCTTAGGCGTTGGCTTAGGTGCAGCCTTCGCCTTCTTGGACTTTTTCTGGGCTTTCACTTTGCCCTTGCTTGAAGTGACCAGCAACACTTGCTTTCCCTTCCCCACAGTACATGCCCTCAGCAGTCTTCAACATGTTCCATAACTCCGCAAGGGAGCAATCTATCTTGTTCATGTGATAATTCATCACGAACTGCGAGAATGAATCAGGTAGATATTGCAGAATCAAGTCAATACTCAATTCTCGTTCCAACTTGTGGCCCAGCTTCCTAAGCCTCTCTATGTACCCGATCATCTTAAGCACGCGTGACCCCACAGCAGTCCCAGATGCCATCTTACAACTATACAGGGCCTTCGAGACCTCATACCTCTCAGTGCGAGACTGAGAAGCAAAGAGTTCCTTTAGGTGGACCATGATTGTGTAGGCGTCCATAGACTCATGCTGTTTCTGTAGTTCAGGTGTCATAGAAGCAAGCATGATACATGTAGCATCGATTATCGTAAGCGGTGCTTGTTATACTTCTCGGCGACAAAGATCCACAGCAGAACCCTCAGCGGGCTTTTCCGGTAGGGCCTCGTCCAAGACATAGCCAATCTTCTCGTGCCTCAAAACGATTTTGAGGTTCCGTTCCCAATCGAGAAAATTAGTTTCGTCAAGCTTGTTTTCGATGATAAAACGAAGGTTCAATTTGTTTGACATTTTTCTACAACAATGATAGAATAAGTAAAAATTCATGTATGAAAAACCCTAAATTTGCACTTAAGAATTTTATAAGGTTTTACTCCCACTAGCCAACTACTCCCAATTGGCTTTCAAGAAAATAATTTATTTAGTGGGCAAGATCCCATCGAACTACCTCGACCCCCAGCTTTGGCTGATGGGCCGAAAATAATTAAACAGGTGGACAACGATTTGTCGATCGTATCTTATACGATTCTTGTTGTTTGACCAGTCAACTCTTTGAAAATATTTCATCTTATGAAAATAGTCAAACCTTGCCTCTAAAAACCCAAACGACCCGCTTTGGTTTGGTGGCGAGAGAATTCTTTGTCGAGTCATAACCCCAATATTCGTGAGATCTCTTTCGATCATATCTCGATAACGACGATATACCCGAGGTAGGTCAACCCCCGCTTTGGCTGGTGAGTTGGGTCCGAACAATGGCTCTTCACCGTCGTTATAATATGGGGAGGCAATTTCGACTTGATTTTTGATGTGGGAATAATTTTAAATTAATTCACATAATTAATTTGGTTTAATTATGGTCTCATCTACTATGTGCATATTACTACCATATCATATAAAGTAAAACATACACAACATTCCGTGCACAAAATAACCGGTATGATCATGGACTTTTCTAGAGTGCGGTTTGAATACAACCGACGAAACCATGGTCACAAACTAAGGGTATCTCAGTAATCGCCAATAGGATCTTTATTGATGTACGACAATAGGTTCTTTATCTCTCCTTGGTCTTCAACTTCTTGCTCCATTCTTGTTACATAATAATTTATCTAATAATTACACCCACCGCACACGGGGGGGGGGGAGCTAACGGGAATGGGATAAATGTAAAAAGTAAACTAGGTCACGTTCTTCATAACGGCCTAGGACAATTTTTAAAAACCAACATAAAGAAAACATTCTCATCTATCATATTGGTCGAGTCCATGATCAATCGGGGTCAATATAATCACATTATATCTACACATCTAATCCATACAATTTTATCTTATGAAAAAGATTAAATTCTAAATTTAACTACTTATGCGTCTTATTTTATCACATCAAATAATTAAATAACATTTAATTAATTATATGATCTAATCGAAAATTAAAATTAACATTTAATTTTAAATCGATTTTAATTTCAATTAAATTTGAGCCATTTAAAATAAAATTAAAATTATAAAGTCTCCTATTTGTTTCCTTTCCAAAACTAAATTTGGCTTAGGCCTGGCCACTTTCTAAAATCAAAATTTTGGAAGTGGCCTAGGCCTAGGCCTTTTACAAATCAAATATTTGAAAATGTCCTATGCCTATTCCAAATCAAATATTTGGAAAGGCCAAATAATTTTGGTTTAGGCCTGGCCACTTTCCAAAATCAAAATTTTGGAAGTACTGCAGGCTCAAGCAAATTACAAATCAAATATTTGAAAAGGGCCTAGGCCTATTCCAAATCAAAATTTGGAAAGGCCAATATGCCATATGATTTCCCAAAGGTCCAAACTATTTGAACAATTGGTTGGCCATATGACACAACTAAACAAACGAGATATCTATGCAAAATAAATATCACAAAACGAAAGGGTCGACCTCCCCATTGGAAGAGGACAGCCGACGGACGGCAACCCTAGAGCCACCGCCGCCGCCGCAGAGGTGGGGGGCCGCCGCTAGTCGGCCGAGCCCCCCAAAACCCTAAATTTTTTATTTTTTTATTTTTTTTTGTTTTAACGTTTCGTGATTTAAATCTTGCATCTATCGATTAATTACTACGCAATTAAATTATGCTTATTGCTTAAACTCGAAGTCTGTCTCTGATACCACTGTTAGGAAATCACTAGTTTAACGCAGCGGAATTTAAAATTTGATTTCGTTTTACTAGATCGTTCTTCGTTTAATGCAATAAACACGTTAAGTAGTTTGACGGTTATACCTTGATGATCTATAAGATCGTCGCTTTGACCGTCAACGGAGAGTAGTTCAGTGCGCAAGCCCTCCACGCGTCCGGCCTCTATCGCTAATCCACACGAACCCCTTGCCGGAATCCTCCTTGGATTGCTATTTGAAAACTCCGGTTGCTAGACCGGCCTTTTTCCTCCCTCACAAACTCTCTATAAGTTGCTCTCTATTTTACACAAGAACTATGAGCTCTTGAAATTGTGATGTATAAAAGAACTTGATACCCACTTCCTTTATATAGGCAAAGTGGCGCCCCTATGTTGTGTGGAGGAGAAGAAAACATTTTCCCAATAAAATAAGGAAAATCAATTAGATTGATTTATCTCTTTTAATATAATTAATTTTTCCAATATCTTAAATTGAATATAATTATCTTATTACCATAAATCTATTTTTCCAAAACCAATTAATATCTTATATTAATATTATGGCAATCTTATTAATTAAAGTGCACAATCCAAGTGTATCTTATACACATCAAAAGTGGCACCCCTACAGTCAACTAATTGACTTCCGGAACATTCTTTAATTAATATAATTTGTATATAATTAATATCTTGTATTTTATTTATTCGTAATAAATAAATACCACCATATTAATTTACCACTATAACCTTTATAGTCTAGAGATAAACTTTCCTTATTTGGTCATCAACTATAACCGCATTTTAATCCGACTCGATGTTCATATGTGTGTGACCCGATATGCTTCCGAATATGTTGGCCGTAGACACAAAGTGCAAAATACTAAAATGCCCTTCATGCCTAACGATCACGGGATAGCGTCTAGCAACACACCGTGACCCTCAATCATCGGAAGAGTCAAAAGCAATGACTATTACCTTTCATGTGAAACAGTTACCGTGTAACTTACAATCCTATCGCTGTAATAATATCCATACGATCGTATCTCGAGTGTCAATACATTAACGATCGTATCTTATAATCTGGATATCATGCTCTCTCGGGATAACACATTTACTCCTACTTGGAAAAGATTCTCGAGAGCTAGACATTCCTTATAAGAAGGCCATTTCGGATATTCGATCCCAATCATAGGATACGCGATTCCCGGACGACCAAACATGTATACTCCGCATGCTTCAATATCATACCCAATCACTACCGCATGATCGCCCCGTGGCTAGGGGAAATCTCAATAGTGTCAAAGCATGACAATCCACACCGTGATGCCATGAAGAGTCCGGTCAAAAGGATAATTACACAACCGCCACATAGTGTGACTTTTAATGTAAGTAGGTCGGTCTAACGTACGCATTCTATAATACACGTCTACGTACAGTCCAAGTGTCCCTACACTTCGATAGACGAGATCTATCCCTATCTTCTAAAAGATATAGGACATCCAATACGTGCTAGTCTGAATATACTATCAATGTCCCATTTGATAATATGTAAGACTATAGACATTTAAGCACCAATCTTGTTATAGTGATTAAAGATCTCATCAACCATAATCACTATCATGGTTTCTCTATCAGAGATTGATACTAGGGACGTTACTATATATGTACAACAAATAACATGAAGATAAACAATATATAATAACATAAATGCTTTTATTAATCATAATAAAGTTATTACATGAACTAAATAGACTGTAAATGACCCGACCCGGTCGGATCCGGTCCAACCCGATTGGGTTTAGGACACCTTTCCAACATCAACTCCCTCATGAGCCCCATGATTTTGCACACCAGCCGCCGGAGGGCTATAGTGCAATTTATAAGGAACAACTTGACGCCATACTTAGATTTCCTCTTTGCCCGGCCTATTTGGCCATGTTGCGTAATTACAGTTTAAGTACTACCTAGATAGCCCTTAATGGGGTGAGGCCATCATAGGGTTTTCTATCTGGTGCCGAATGCTCGGGATCAAGCTCTCTGTGAACTTGTTCAAATCCTTTTATAAACACAAGAGTGTGAAGGACTCTCATGGATGGTATTACTTTCCACGCTGATCTGGCCCTCGAAAGAGCATTGTGATTCTGTCCAATAGGAAGTCCTCTCACAAATGATGGAAGGAGAGGTTCTTCTTTGTTCATCATACCGGACGACCTGAACTTGGTCAGTGGAATCCTGAGGAAATTCCCAAAGATGTCTGTCTCACTAGCGTCAGTGAGGATCTCATAAAAGGCATCAGGGAATCGAGGATTACCTTGGAGATTAAAGAATACTCGTCCGAGCTGATCAATCTTGCTTGGTTAGCTGATGCGGGGCCTAGTCCTTATGTGGCCTTTAATAACGAAGAGAGGAAAACTCGTAGAGTTTTATTTTTACTCCATGCTTTCTTTCTTGCACTCACATTTGTCTTTGTTTTTCTTTTGACTAACTATCGTCTTGTTTTTGCTTGTTTGTAGTGGCCGATTTTGCCAATCTGTTGGCCGGTACTGGAGAAGATGAGGTTGAGGTCATCCAGCCTGAGCAAAGCCTCAACACTGAGAGGACGGGAAGTATAGAGCCCTTGGGCACAAACTTGGACGCTACTATGGCAGTTCCGTCTTTCTCTCACTATGTTCAGGAGGAAGTTGATCTAGCCACTTTGGACGTATCTGATCCAGAGGGAGGAAGAGAATAAGGCATGCACCTCCAGAAGAAAGGCCGATCTAGGGTTGTTGCCAACCCCCCAGAGAATAGGACAAAAAAGAGGTCCAGGTCTGGAGTTCTTCCTGAAGGAGCTCAGGACCAGTCTGGTGGGAGAAGATGCCGCCTGCGAGTAGGAACGGATATTTGAGATGTCTGAAGATGAGCTATCTATGGTTGGTTTCAAGTCCATGTAATTCGTGAGTTTTGTCTTTCTCTTTCTGCGTTTTCACACTATACTTTTGATAGTGTTTCTTACTCTTGTTGTTTGGTTTTTCAGGAACTTGGGATGGCCAGGAAGTTTTCTGGAGGCTAGGAAAGACTTCCGTTGATACGGCAGCTCTGAAAGGGAAGGTTGCTGACCTACGACAGTCCCGTGATAAGATTAAGGTTTATGTCGAGTCTAAAGACAAGGAGATGAAGGTTCTCCAGGGTCAGCTCCAGGCTAAGGAGGCCGAGCTCAAGTCCAGGGAGGACAAATTTGCTGAGGAGAAAAGTGGGATGGAGCAGGCCATGGCCAAGCTCCAAGCTGAATTGACTGAGCTAGAAGTTGTTGTTCTAGTTCGGCCTGTTGAGGCCGTTCAAAAGTACAAGGCTTCAGAGGAGTTTTCTCAAGCCCTGAAGCTGATGCTTATCCCAATTCTGAATCACGGATACACTTTGGGCATGGATGAGACAAAGGGTCAGGTGGTTGACCTTGTCGTGAACAATCTCCCTAACATGGCTTTTTATAAGCCTGGGATGAGTGCGGCCAATGACAATAGGTTGAAAGATTTCAAAGAGGGAGTGGATATTGTGTCCAAGTACTCTCGCCAACCTGTGACGGCTTCTACTCCGGCTCCTACCTATTCAGTTGCAATAGTTACCGACCTCCGATGCTTAGATCTGTAGGCTTTATAGATTTTTTGCTTTGAGATTTTGTAATTTTCACAATTCGATAATAGAAACAGTCTTTGTTAAGCACTTTATTTCAGCACTTTGAGTAATTTTTTTAAGTACTTTACTTTGAGTACCTCTCTATAGGTGGGGTATCTTGCCCCTAGTATGCCATGCATTAACTTGTAGTTTTGGATGGCATACTTATAGTTTAGCTGCGTTTTTGTTCAGGTCTGTCCTGCAGACTTGGTGTTTTTACCGAGTCCGATATGCGGAGGCTTAGTAGTCAGAAGTTTGCTGACTTTACGAGTTTGCTGAGCCCAATCTACGAAGCTCGGTAGTCAATAGTTTGCTGAATCTATTTTAGCTGACATATATTGGCTAAGTCCGATCTGCGGAGCTTAGATGTCAGTTTTAACGATTCGAATCAGAAGTTTGCCGACTTATTGTTTTAGCTGACATATGTTTGCCGAGTCCGATCTGCGGAGCTCAGATGTCTGTTTTATCGATTTGAGTCAGAAGTTTGCTCACTTATTGTTTTAGCAGACATATGTTTGCTGAGTCCGGTCTGTGAAACTCAGATGTCAGTTTTAGCAAATTGAGTCAGAAGTTTGTTGACTTGCTGACATATGTTTGCTGAGTCCGGTCTGCGGAGCTCATATGTCATTTTTAGCGATTTGAGGCAGAAGTTTGCTGACTTGCTGACATATGTTTGCTGAGTCCGATCTACGGAGCCCAGATGTTAGTTTTAGTGATTTGAGTCTGAAGTTTAATTACTTATTGTTTTAGCTGACATATGTTTGCTGAGTCCGATCTACAGAGCTCAAATGTCAGTTTTAGCGATTTAAGTCATAAGTTTGTTGACTTACTGACATATTTGTGCTGAGTCCAATCTGCGGAGCTCAGATGTCAGTTTTAGTGATTTGAGTCAGAAGTTTGATGATTTATTGTTTTAGCTGACATATGTTTGTTGAGTCCAATCTGTGGAGCTCAGATGTCTGTTTTAGCGATTTAAGTCAGAAGTTTGCTGACTTACTAACATATGTTTGTTGAGTCTGATCTGCGAAGCTCAGGTGTCAGTTTTAGTGATTTGAGTTAGAAGTTTGTTGACTTATTGTTTTAGCTGACATATGTTTGCTGAGTCCGATCTGCGGAGCTCAAATTTCAGTTTAACGATTTGAGTCAGAAGTTTGCTCACTTATTGTTTTAGCTGACATATTTTTGTTGAGTCTGATCTACAGAGATCAAATGTTAGTTTTAGCGATTAAAGTCAGAAGTTTTCTTACTTGCTGACACATGTTTGTTGAGTCCAATCTGCGGAGCTCAGATGTCAGTTTTAGTGATTTGAGTCAAAAGTTTGTTGACTTATTGTTTTAACTGACATATGTTTGCTGAGTCTGGTCTGTGGAACTCAGATGTTAGTTTTAGCGATTTGAGTCAGAAGTTTGCTGACTTGCTGACAATGTTTGCTGAGTCCTATCTGCAGAGCTCAGATGTCAGTTTAGCGATTTAAGTCAGAAGTTTGCAGACTTGCTGACATATGTTTGCTGAGTCCGATCTACGGAGCTCATATGTCAGTTTTAGTGATTTGAGTCAGGAGTTTGCTGACTTATTGTTTTAGCTGACATATGTTAGTTGAGTCTGATCTGCGGAGCTCAGATGTCAGTTTTAACGATTTGAGTCATAAGTTTGATGACTTATTAGCTGACATATGTTTGCTGAGTCTGATCTGCAGGACTCAGATGTCAATTTTAGCAATTAAAGTCAGAAGTTTTCTGACTTGCTGACATATGTTCGCTGAGTTCGATCTGAGGAGCTTATTTTCCAGTATTAGTGATTTGAGTCAGAAGTTTGCTGACTTATTGTTTTAGCTGACATATGTTTGCTGAGTCTGATCTGCGGAACTCAGATGTTAGTTTCAGCGATTTAAGTCAGAAGTTTGCTGACTTGCTTACATATAGAGCTCAGATGTGAGTTCAGTGATTGAGTCAGAAGTTTGTTAACTTGCTGACATATGTTTGATGACTCCGATATGTGGAGCTCAGATGTCAGTTTTAGTGATTTGAGTCAAAAGTTTGCTGACTTATTGATTTAGCTGACAGATGTTTGCTAAGTCCAATCTGCGGAGCTCAGATGTCAGTTTTAGCGATTTAAGTCAGAAGTTTGTTGACTTGCTAACATATGTTTGTTGAGTCCAATCTGCCGAGCTCAGATGTCAGTTTTAGTGATTTGAGTCAGAAGTTTGCTGACGTATTGTTTTAGTTGACATGTGTTTGTTGAGTCCAATCTGCGGAGCTTAGATGTTAGTTTTAGTGTTTTGAGCGGAGTCCGTCCTGGGGAACTCGGCTTGTTTGCCCTGCAGATTATAAATTTTTGTCTGTCCTGTAGACTTTTTTTTTGAGTCTGTCCTGCAGACTTAATTTTTTGAGTCTGACTTGCAGAGTTTATTTTATTAGTCTGACCTGCAGACTTAATTATTTGAGTCTATCCTGCAGACTTTATTTGTTTGTCTTTTTCAAACTTTATGTGTGTTTGTCCTGCAAACTTGATCAAAGCCATCATGTACAATGGAAAAAGAGATTTTATATTGAAATAACATAAGTGTGATAACACAGAATAACAAAATTGAAACTGGAAAAAATAAGCCCTCATCCAACGTTTTGACCACCGTCGTTGGCGGCTACCCTTGTTGTTCTTTTTCGGTGGCATGGTGGTCTTGAATGATTGTCAGTAGGAGACCCTTCTTCTAGTGCCAATTGACGATGCTGGATCTTATCGGGTAATAATTTGGGTCGTACTATCCTAGTGACAATTTATTCAAGATCTAAAAACAAGAAAGGATGTGAACGGGGGTGGTTTGTATGATGTTTAGACTAGGCCTGAGATGATGTATCTCAAGTTGCCTACGTATCCTGTGTATGAATCAGGAATCAAGTCTCTGTAGTTCCTTAAAGATTGTTTATATATGGGGCCTTATGCCCTAGGCCTGCATGAGCTGTGTCCTTGTTGGATTCTAATTTCGTGTTCCCTAATGAATGGATAAATATAGTTAAATCTCCTTGATTGTAGGAGATAATCTAGGTAGTTTAATTGTAGGATCAGAGCGTTTATGGCTGATGATTCTTTCCATGTTTACCTGTTGTATTATGCACATAGGCTACTCCGACGTCTAAGGGATACTTAGGCCGACATGCGTCGAGTCCTTTAGGTTGTGAGACCCGAGCTGCACTAGATGAGCTCCGTTGCATCCTGGCTGACCTGCGGTGGACTGAGAAGCTAGCTGAGCCGACCTCCCACCTGGGGTTTATGTCCGGCCTTAAGTATTAAAGTGAGGCTCCTGGCCCTTAACGTTTGTATCTTCTCTGTCTGCATTTATTGCTATATTAATGCGGGGATGACACGTGGCGAGGTGCTAGTCCGACCTTTGTCAGGCCCAAATCATAAGCTCACTAATAACGTGCTAAAATTTTTTACTTGAATTGAGAAATGGCCAAATTATAGGCTCAAATTTATAATAACTCAGATGCATCAATTCGAATTTCATAGGTGCATCCATTTTCAGTTGGGGGTGTTTAGCTTTGGGCGTTGCCCCGGGCCCCACGAGTTAGTCTTTGCCCCTTGACCCTGCGAGGGAAGCGCCCCTCGACCCACCGCGACCTGACCGGGCAGGTCGAACCCAGTTTTGTTACGGCAACCTAAATGCAAACGATAACAATATATGAAAAAGATCTAACATCAATTAATTTAAAATTTGTATCTAAAGATTTTAAAAACACGATTTTAAAGTAATCTTTCGTGAGTATGTTTTTGAAAGAAAAAAAAAATCAAACTAAAAGCCCCATTCGGCGAAGTCGCCGAAGGCCCAAAAATAACCAGGCCGACCCTGCATTCAGTGTATAAAATAATGCAAAAAATAATACGAACGACACAACCAACGGCAAATTTTATGGTGGTCCGGCCTCAAGTATGATTTGGTGTCCGGAACCAATCATATTTATCCTATTTTTCTTGGTCCCACGTGTTTAAGAAAAAAATTATTCTTTTTAAAATTGTGATTAATGGAGAAGGTGATGCATAGTGTGGCCGGACTACCATAAAATCACTAACAACCTTATAATACTAGTTAAAGCACCACTCATTATTTCCATTTTTGGTGTGTTTATTAGGTTTTTCTTTAGTGTGCATGTCAAGTATATATAACATTTGTTTTTCCCGCTAAAAAAAATGGTTTTAAAAGGAGCATAAGAGAAATCAAGTAATAAGGAAAGCTAATTGCAATTTTCTATCCAAAAAACTATCAAAACATCTTGCTGGATGATAGATCATATAAATAGAACTCAAACACATTACTCTATTGGAACATACATAAAACAACCAACTCCTGCATAATCTTTTGGAACTAACGTCCTTATCATTTTGAGTGGAGTTGTATCTCTTACAATTATTGATGGAAGTCATAAACACAATTGACATTCTGCATTGAAGAAATAAAAGTTTTTACTTTTACAATGACTAATTGCTTCGAATGAGAATTTCAAAAAGTTTCACATCAGATATTCAATTTACTTCATATCAACCGGGTACAAAGGATCGGTTGCAAGTAAAAAACAGGACACGATGCAGGTTGTGTATGTCGCCTGACATTACCTCTATTGTAAGTAAACATTTTCCCATCATAATCCCCCAAGAAGCAAGGCAACTTGAATTGATACCAAATTGACTAAGGGGCTGTTTGTTAACATAATTAAGTACTTATTCTTAAATAGTTAAGTGTTGGTTAGATTAAGTGATGTTTGATAACAATTTATGTCACCTCTTAATTAATTAAGGACATCTTAATTTGTATTGGGAATTTTCAATGAGGCAATGTTTGCTTAAGTCCGAAAAGCTCACCTCCGCATCAGTGTAAATCCACGTCAAATGATTATTACATTTCCTTTCAATTAATTTTCACGTTTACTCATATGTATATATTTTAATTCTATATGTTTTTGTGTTGCCTTGTCCTTCCAGACCCATTAAGTTTAAAATTTATCATTTTCAACAAAAACCTATAGAATTAAAGCGTTTCTTATCGTTTTAATAACATTGTAAGCATGTTTTTCTATTAAAAACATTTGTGAAAATGTTTATTTTAATACTTGGAAATAATTTGGGATAAAATTGTAAATTAAATCTATTTCAGATTTAACATGGACGATGTTAACAAACCATCTATTTAATTTCAAAGACTTAAATCGTTCGATTATTTTTCGGACTTGATTTCATATTTGGATTTTGATTTGGACTTTGAATTAACAAACGGCCCCTAAGTCGGAAAATTTAGAAACGAGATGTCATGTATTATGCCAACAAATTACTAAATGGACAAAACTGGAATTGCCTTGACTAAGAAGACAAATTTAGTAAAAGCATGGTTAATAAAGACTAATTTTTTCCTCTGTTATTATTACGTATCAAAATGAGGCAATCGACCTTATTAAATGAGTAAACAAGGTAAAGGGCCATCATTTCCTCACCTAATTTAGTGCCAAAACCAGTAAATTGAAATGATCATATTCAAACATATTTCATGACTGAACTAACAACAAATTAACAGGCTTGGAACAAAGTCTCTTAAACAGTTTGTAGGATACATACAAAGGCTTGGAGCAGCGTTTTTTTCACAACTTCTTTTACAGTTAGATTTTCAGCCATGTTATTTGAAGATTCTTTACAAGAAGACTGTCCAAACTCCAAAGGATTTATTCGCTGAAGGCAATGATCAACCTGTTCTATATTTGATCTTGTGTACGGCGCCACTTGCTTTTTTAGCTGATCCATCCATCAAAGCATACAAACTTGGGCGTTTTTTTCATTTTTATCCATACAATTGATATTGGTACGCATTTAATAATATCTTTACACCTCTTTTTGTTTAATGTATGGCAACCTTTAACCAGAAGCCTGGCCGGTAGAAACTTATGAGTTGAAACGCAAAAATTACCAGTGAAGTCAGTTATAAAAAAAACGCATTAAAGAAAGACAAGAATATAATTAAATAGCAGACAAACGATCACAATAAGCAAGGGGGAAATCAACAAAACATAAGAACTATATTTGAAGGAAAAAAATGGAACATAGCTAAAAAATGAACCTGAAACACACCATGACACATGCTCAATTCTGGCAATAAATGTTGTTGTTTGCGACTTTGTTCTGCCAACTTGCTAACAAAGCCATTATCTCTTTCTCGCTTTTCTAGATTAACAACAATTTTCCTTTTATTATTTTCAACTTTCTTCAAGACTTCAGATTCGTCAACTGTCAGCTTTCACTTTCTTATCCTCACCATTCCAAGCTTTAACGATTTCTCATCTTCCTCGGCAATTTTAGATTTCGTTTCCACAAAGAAAATCATCAAACAAATCAACCAAAATTGACTACACAAATTTTCGATGAGATCGAATAAAATCAAATGATCAAAGCCTGATCACAAAAACTCACATCAAACAACATCAGAAACATCTGGTTTGCGCTCACTTGCAGCCACCACCACTTTAATCTCTTCTCTTTCTGGCGATGATGTTTTCAATCGAGGAGGAGAAGCCTAAAAACAAATCACATCCACACACCTCAAGATCTATCAGGAATTTTTCTTCCCTTTGGGTAACAGCATCAGGCAAGGCTGAATTTCTGAAAATGACAATGTAGAAAAAGAGCAAGAACTAAACTTTAATGAAACCTAAAAAATTGAATCCATAAATTATTGGATCTTCAAGTGGTTTACCCTTTGGACACTGAAGACAAAGTTGTTGCTGTCACACCCTCATCCTCACGACTATTCTTATCCACTGCTGGCTCTACAGGGGATTCTCTCTTCGGTGAACTGAACACTTCCTTCTTGGAAATCACATCAGGGCTTTCCGATCCCTAATCTTCAGCCTGGCTATGACTCCGACTCCTTCCCCGTTGCTTCCGGCAACTTTTGCACCGGCAATAAGCCATCTGGGTTGAGGTTGACTATGCAACCACTTCCATTGAGAATATGCAAAGATTGTGTCGGGAATAGGCAACAGAAAACTCCATTATACGCAGCTCTTTGAGTCGGCGAAGCAATGGCGGTGGAATAAAAAAATAGTGTAAGTAATCACAGGTGTCATTGCCGATGGGCAGAGTGATACGCGTGGATCAATGAACAGTAAAAATGAATTGACTTCAGGAACAAACGAAGAAAAGGAATGGTCTAGAAAAAGGACCTGTATGCAATTTATATATATTAATATTATTGAGAGGGACTTACAGGCAATTTTTCAGTAGAATTTAAAATACGGCGTCGTTTTTTTTTTTTTTTAAATTGCGAGGACGACGAAATGGGAGGACGACGAAAGTTTTCACTCTTTATAATACTTCTATACTAATCTAATAAAAACTAAAAACTAAAAAACAAACACTACCCAATCAACAGCCTGCAGTTCTTTAGTCAACCAAAAAAAATATGAAACCGGCAGTTATATCGTTAAATATTACCATTATAAATTCAATTCGAACGAAATATCTATCTGCGTGTTAGATTAAATCTGTAGTGTTTATCAATGTATCCGTCAAGAAGAAATCATCTGATCTTATTAGTCCTTTTGCTCATTGGTAGCTGCCTAAACTCTCAAGCTTCAACTCATTTCAAATTCATTGTGAGTATATATATATATATATATATTCTGAATGAATTCTCTGCCAAGGCATTTTGATGCTGGGATTTCTGCTTAATTTTCTTGTTAAGCGCAATTAATGTAATTAATGGTTTGTCATTACTCATTGATCTCCTGCAGGTTAAGGAAACATGGAGCGAAAAGTTGTGCAGCTCGAAAAAGATTTTGACAGTGAATGATCAGTTTCCTGGGCCAACTTTGTACGTCAACAGAGGAGACACCATTTTCGTTGATGTTTACAACAATGGAGAGCACAATATTACGATTCATTGGTACGCGCGTACATCATCAGACACCATTTATTTTAGGAAGGAATATATGATATGGTATAATTGCAGGCATGGAGTTAAACAACCAAGGAATCCATGGACAGATGGGCCGGAATATATCACACAATGTCCTATACAACCAGGAAACATGTTCCGTCAAAAGGTAATATTCTCGGACGAGGAAGGAACACTTTGGTGGCATGCCCATAGCGATTGGTCAAGAGCTACAGTACATGGTATGATCGTCGTATACCCGAAGCCAGGCACCACCTATCCATTTCCTCAGCCTTACACAGAAGTGCCCATCATAATAGGTGTGGATTAATTTATTCATTCAATACCATAACGTTTCGTCTTAACGTGTCCTTATTTTTTAGTCATATTCTTTAATATTATTAATGGGGGGTGTCTTCTATTTTATTAACAGGAGAGTGGTGGAGAGATGATGTGAAGTATGTTCTTGAGCAGGTTGTTGCCAATGGCGGTCCACCTATAGATTCTGATGCATTTACTATAAATGGTCAACCTGGAGACCTTTATCCATGTTCCAAAAATGGTAAATTATACTCCATTCATAGCTAGTGAGATCAAGCTTCAGTGTTGTTTTTTTTTTTTTTTTTTTTTTTTTTTTTTTTTTTTTGGTCGAATTATTCATTCAGCTTGCTTATGTATCTGAACAAACTAATATCTCCTGTTTATCTTTATTTTTTATTATTATTTTTTAGGAGATATTACCTTATACCAATTTTTTTTTGAAAGAGATATACATATTTATTTGAAAAGTGAAAATCAACACCACCTTATAATATATATTTTTTTTTTGAATCCGCCACTCCACATAAGGATTGGAATTTTTTTTTACCTTTATGAAGGATCCATCTTAACACGTGTCGCTCATGCACTCACTTCCTACAATTAATGTTTGTGCAGATACATTTCAGCTCGATGTTACGTACGGGAAGACCTACCTTCTCCGGATAATCAATGCTGCATTGAATGAAATTCTCTTTTTTGCTGTCGCAAATCATAAACTTACGGTGGTTGGAGCTGATGGAAGCTACACCAAGCCATTTATCGCAGACTATATCGCTATTAGCCCTGGCCAAACATATGATTGTCTTTTACATGCGAACCAACAACCCGATGAATACTACTACATGGCTGCTAGGGCATATATGAGCAATGCACTTGTATCGTATGACCAAACAACCACCACTGCTTTAGTAAAGTATGATGACAAATTTTCTTCATTTTCTTCTCCCATCTTTCCGTATATCCCCATACACAACGACACAGCTGCAGTATTCAACTTCATTGGAAACATCAAAAGCTTAGCCAATGAAGCACATCCGATCGATTTACCGATGAAAATAACCAAAAAGTTGGAAGCAATACTCTCAATAAACACTCTCCCTTGCCCATCTCATAACTGCACTGGACCAAACGGAGCCCGTTTAGGGGCAAGCATAAACAACTTTTCCTTTGTAACCCCATCAATTGATATCCTCAAGGCATATTACTATCACATTAAAGGTGCATACGAGAAATTGCCGGAAATTTCATCGTATAAGTTCGGCTACACCGATTATCTTCCACCATTATCCATGACATTGGCTGAAAAAGGAACTAGAGTGATAACCCTCGAGTATAATGCAACTGTTGAAATGACTTTTCAGAACACTGATTTCTTTACAAGTATTGATCATCCTATGCATCTCCATGGATATAGTTTCTATGTTGTTGGAAGGGGACTTGGAAATTTCGATAAGAAGAAGGATCCAAAGAATTACAATTTGGTTGACCCTCCAAAACACAACACAATTATTGTGCTTAAAAATGGTTGGACGACAATAAGGTTCCAGGCAGATAATCCCGGTAAGTTCATCCTCAATTTGCCTTTTCTTCATTAATCCCCCCGAAAAAACTGTTCAGAGGAAAAGTTCATGGTCACGTCTTTAAAAGAATCATATCATTCACATTTCACAACATTTACATTAGAATTGTTCTACGACCACAATTAAATCACAATTATTGACACAACACATTTTTATATTATTGATTATAATGAACTTATCAATCAATCAGACTCGCATCAAAATCGATGGCTGACGATGTTGGATTTTGTCATGCATAATTTTAGGTCAATTTAATCTAGGGATGATTTAATCTAGGGATGATTTTATCGATGCCGTGTTGCCCTCCAAGTGTATTATGAATCTTCGGTTCTTATCGCACTTGTGAGTTTTAGCTGAGATCGACCCGTTTGACTTGGCATTTTCGTCCTTTGGACTAGTTTTGCTACGGGCGGGTCGACACTCGGGGTGTTTGACCCGACTTTACGAACCGTGTCTTTGCCTTGGCCTTTTTCGCCTCTTCTTTGTTGTTGCGTAGTAGAACAGATGCCCCTGGTTGTCTCTTTCGCTTGTCGAAATTGATGCCCTTTCGGCTGTCGATATATATTTCCGGCTACGATATCCTAGTAATTACTGTCTAAAAAGACTGGTAATACGTAACTATCGCTCCGGATTTCGGTGTCGTGGTGTTTCTTTGTCGTTCATGACTCATGACACATGACTGCCGAGAGTTTTGGACATGGTCCGAACTCGATGACTTAGCCTTTTGGTTCCATGGAAATTTTAGCTTCCCCGGCTGTCGATCGAAATGATCATGTTGCCTGACCTCGATGCCCTAGTAAATTCTCTCCCTTAGGAGTCAGATTACGTCGCTATCGACTCGGACTTCGATGCCATTGCGTTTTTGTCCCATTAGGACTTATAAACGTTGACTATCGACACTAAAGGCGTCCGACTTGCAGATCCTCGTAGACCGTTGAGTAGATCCTTTGCGGAGTGGATCCTCGAGATATGCAAGACACTAGTCAAAAAGAACCATGGGGATAGTTCCCGAAATAAGAAGGCTCGTCCCGCCATGCTCGGCTAGGAGAGTTCCAAAATAAGATAGCTCGACCCGCCAGTTCGGTAGGGTGAGTTCCAAAATAATATAACTCCGAGGTAAGATGCCGAGACGAACTCGGACTTATTAAAGATTCACTCCTCGGTGAGCTCCAAAAATGACGCCTAGTTTTATTTTGCTTCAATTTTTGCAGTATGTTGCTTGTCGCTTTTTGTTGTCTGTCTTTCACGATTCGATCCACAGGACTCTCCCGAATTTTGAATCTGAATTATGGCCTTTCCTTTGAATGTTGTTTGTGTTGTTGAATATTTGCCTAGGTGTAGTCCCTTGGACTTAATTCCTGGCGACGTTGCTTTATAGGGTGTAATCTTTTGGACTTAATTCCTTAAGCCCCTCGAAGTGTAGTATGAGTGCATGACTCATGGTACACTTGAATATAGTCGACTAGCTTTGTACCGCCTCGTGGGCTTGGCTTGGCTATTTGGTCGGAGCTCGATTCGGATTGTCGTGCCTCGTCAGGCTTATGAAGCGTGGTCGAATTAAATATCTCCTTATTCGACCGTCGCGACCGTGGTGCTTATAAAGCTGGTCGAATAAGGTATCCATCATGGGATCTTCCAAGCGGCTCGCATCGTGGCTTATTGGTGGTTGGGAGTGATATAAGCACCTTGTCATTGACTTGGCTTTATTCACTATTTTATTCGAGACTCCAACATGTCGAGGATTCATAGTTGTGGTTGACTTTTGCCTCTTCCATCTTTTAATTACATGGACTTCTTTTGCTTTACGGTGGTCGAATTTTTGCCTTTGCCATTTTGTATCGTGGTAGACTTGCAATGTGAAGGATAAGATCGCCTTGAGCTCGAATATTATGCGAGGCGAGCTCGGTCTTATTAAAGATGCGCTCAAGTTGAGCTTCAAATATGGGGCCGAGCCGACGACTGCGGTTTTATAAAGATTCGCTCAAGTTGAGCTCTAAATGTGATAGCTCGACCCTCCAGTTCGGTAGGGTGAGTTCCAAAATAATATAGCTCGACCTTCCAGTTCGGTAGGGTGAGTTGCCCATCGGTGAGCTCCAAATATGATGCCGAGCCGACCTTGGTCTTATAGAATATGGACTTGAGCCGAGCTCGGTCTTATTAAAGATTTGCTCGAGAGAGCTCCAAATATGATGCCGAGTCGAGCTCGGACTTATTAAAGATTTGCCCATCGGTGAGCTCCAAACATGATGCGAGTCGAGCTCGGACTTATTAAAGATTTGCCCGTCGGTGAGCTCCAAATATGATGCCGAGCCGACCTCGATCTTATAGAATATGGCGCGAGCCGAGCTCGGACTTATTAAAGATTTGCCCATCGGTGAGCTCCAAATATGATGCCGAGTCGAGCTTGGATTTAGGGCAAGACGAGTCCGTAGAGCTCGAATGCGGTGCTCGATATCTCGAGTCTTTGTGGTGCAATGTGATTGTGATAAAAACATTACACATATAATAAAGACTTACGGAGTGTATAAGAATTTAAAATAATGATTGTAAGAACCTAGAGAGCTAAAGAGCTCGGCTCGATCCTCGGAGCTCGAGAACTCGCCGTGGATAGCTAGATACGGTAGATAATTCGCGACTTTACGGGGCGCCACGGCGAGTGTCTTTCGGTGGCAATCGGACCTCAAAGCGGATTCCGATCGGCCACGAAATTTGGAGGATCATTCTTCCTCACTTTTCTTCGATGTGACCGGTGGAATTGTTTTTCGACCTTCTCAATCTCCGGGAATAAGCCGCCGATCTGGCAGCTGTTGTCCAGAATCCTGCTGCTTTTTTGGTGCCCTGCAGCAACTTCTTTGCCAGGATTTTGGGGGTGATTTTAGACTGAGCCTGAGAGTCTCTCTCAGGTTGCCTACGTATCCTGTAGTTGTCCAGGAATCAAGTCACACGTAGTTCCTGGAAGTGTATATTTATAGGGAGTTCACTACCCTAACCCCAAACCATGTCGGTTTGGATAAAATACAGTATTAGCCCTTTGGGCTTTTACCAGCTTATATGGGCTTTGCCCATTGCCCAAGTTATCATGTGGATAACGGGCCTCTTCAGCTGGTGCGGACTCTGTCCTCGAGGCCGACTTAATCGACTTGCGTTAGTCGAGCTCGGGACCCTTATCCTACAGTGCTTTGAGTCGATCATCGTATTCCCGAGTCGGGGAACCGACCTGCATGCCTTAACGCTTGTTCGTATTGCGGGGACCAACTTTGAGGCCCATCGTCTCGGTTCTCTGATCATGTCGGTTGTCGATGTCTCAACTCGTGACTCGACCCTTGGGCTATCACTTATTCTCGTTTCAGGAGGACTATCTCGTGACGCCACGTGAAGGTGCGATATTCGGTATCGTCAATGGTTTAATGTTGTTTTTGGTTAATCGTCGTAACAAAATCATTTTCCCTTTATATAATTTTTATTTATTTTTTTGAGAAAATTTCCCTTTAAATTAGACTCAACATTTTTTCACATGGACGGACTTTGTTTACGCTTTTAGTGTCGGAGGGGAAACTTGACAAAACATAAGTTTTTTTTTACGACCAAAAAAAAAAATCAGCCTCATTCAACTTGTCATTATAGCGTTTACTTCATATAGGAGTATATGTTTTGAAATTAATAATGTAATTCAATCTTTATGTTTTAAATAATAGGAGTTTGGTATGTACATTGCCATATTGAACGTCACATGACATGGGGAATGGATACAGTTCTCATAGTGAAAGACGGTAAAAGCCCCGACACAACTTTGCTACCGGTGCCCGACGACATGCCGCCGTGCTGATATCATTATCATTATCATTATTATTATAAAAAAGCCGGTGTGTTTCTCCCGTCAAATGTTTTTCCCCTTAAAAATTGTTATAAATTTAATTTAGTATTCCATATATACATACAATAAATCATAAGTCTTAATTAAATTCCATATATATATCTATCCAATCAATTATAAACCAAACCACAAAGGAATGGTTATTAAAATAAAATAAAATAAAATAAAACCTATGATTATTAAAACATAGTTCAGCGAACACGTTAATGATTGATATAATATTATTAATTTTCATACTCAACATTATAAGTCACCATATATAATGTTTATACTCAATCATTATTATTCTGTAACTAGATCAATCATTACTTTTTTATATCATTAAATATAATAATGTAACTAGATCAATAATTACTTTTTATAAAGATTTTTGTACAGAAGGACAAAATTATCAAAAATCGGGATCGGGATAGAAAAGCGTAATTTAATAAGACAAAATAATAATTATAAGTAATAAATGTGGAATAGAGTAAATATGAAGAATAATTGTGGAATAGAGTAAATATGAAAGAATAATTGTGGCACAAATAACATTAACACGTGAAGTAACAATTTTAAAGTAACAATTGTGATTTTTGTCTTTATAATCATGAAAATATTCTTTTGTCTTCCGCACTCCATTTATTTATTTTTTGTCATGTCGGCTTCCACTTTTTTATATAATTAAATGTAATAATGTAAGTATTAAATAACATAGATAATTAGTGTGTTAATGGTTAACCAAATTTTAGAAATGGAAAAATAGCAAAATAGAAATAGAAAAATAATAGAAGTGTAAGTGAGTTTCTTCCCTAAATAGTTCCCTCAAAAAGTGTTTATCACTAATTACAGTTCTCCTTAAATATAAAAATCATAGTTAAATATTAAATAACATAGATAAAATGTGTGGTAACAAAGATGAGATGAAGTCTCTAAAAAATAAATTGTGTTTATGAATGTGGTTTGATGAATTATATATTCTTGTGCCATATAACTTTTAAAGGCTATGTATTAACCCTCAGTATTAATATAATTTCAATTGTAGTATCAATTAACTGGTGAACAAGAGCCTTAAACACATAAAAACTCCAATCACATCACATATACGAATTCATGGACAGAACCGTGTATACTTGATAAAATTATGTAATATTTGAAACCATCACACGACACAATCGGGGATGTCCAAACGTCGGTGAAATTAATCTCTAGGGGGAATAACATAAAATTGATGTAGGAAAAGAAAATTTGTGACTTTTATTCTCTAAACAAGGCAAAAAGTGGTAATAAACAGTCATGGTGGCAACACATAGATCATTTTGACAAAGAATATCTTGAAAATGGGGGTAGCTGTGTGACCAAGACGATGATGCCAAGCATTTTTTGATATTTTATTCACCGTGAAAAGTTGGAAAGAGGGAGTTTGGTCATTCATATATACAATCCATTTTTAACGTTCATTAAAACATAGGAGTACTGGTTTGAAGATCCCTTAAAGAAATTTAGAGGGTAAAAATTCAAAATAAACATTAAAGGATTGAAAAAGCTAAGAGATAGATAAAAAATCACGAGACATGCTAGGAACACTACGAACATTGAAATGAGTGAGATCGGTCATCCTACGTGTAGTACTCCTCGGACTCACATAGAGTGATAAAGGTCATATCAACATTTGGTCCGACATGGGCTCAACTCGATATCGGGCCTAGGGGTGTAATCGAGCCGAGTCGAGTCGATACTCTCTAGGGCTCGAGCTCGACTCGATTAAAAAAGTTCGGGCTCGAAACTCGGCTCGAGCTCGATCGAGCCATAAAAAATCAAGATCGAACTCGACTCGCTAAATACTCGATAAAGCTCGACTCGACTCGTAAGCTCGATTATTATCCTAGAATTCATTTAATTTTTAACGAAATATGGTAAATCCGAGCTCGGCTCGTCTAATACTCGACTCGAATAATATTTTTTTAATAATAAAAAATAATATTTTATAATAAATGTAATAAATTAAATTAATTAAATAATTATTTAATCAAGCTCGATTAAGCTCGCGAGCTACTCGACTACTATATTTTAAAACTCGAGCTCGGCTCGGTTAATTATTCGAGTAGCTCGACTCGAGCTCGAACTCGAAAAAAACCGAATCGAGTCGATCTCTCTTGCGAGTCGAGTGCGAGTAGCTCACGAGTAGCCCAACTCATTTACAGCCCTAATCGGGCCTCAACCAGCAAGATCCATCTTTAGTTCAGCGCATGCCGCCCTTATATCTTCAACCAATATGACACATGTTGTCCTCTATCCGACATGGCACATGTTGCATTCAATCCCTCATATTCGGTAAGATACAACACGCATACATTCTCTTATTGCCGACGTTGTGTAGGTCACATTGGTCTTTTATACTCAATACAATACATGTCATCCTCGGCCTCAAGAAACAGTTACATTCTCTTCAATGAACGTTCCGGACTACACACGGACATTACTCCATGATATTAATTGATATAGTGATGGCTCTAAAATATACGTTCCATTATAGATTGAGCCATAACAGCTCAATAATATGATCCATTACATCAATATGTGGTAAACTCCCTTGACCATGACTTCAATGCATCATAATCTACTCCCTGACAAGCTTAGGGAAAGGTATATAAATGATCATCATCCTCAATTACAAGGTATGCACATAATACGTTTGATTAACATTCTCGCTTACTGTCTTAACATAAATTCCTATATTCAAATATTGCCCTAAGCGTGAGAGTGTCCCCCAAGAAAAAGCTCCAGCACCCCTCACGCTTTTTGTGTTTTACAGTCCCACTCTCAAATCCACTTGAAAAATTATTTGGATCATCACTTAGACATCTACTTACCCGTATATCATCTCCATTGTAACCCGGACGATTTCAGATTCGTCAAGGATCATTCAATGTAAAATATTTCGAAGGAGAAGATAAAATATAACCTATGTGTGATGGAAAGATTATTTCCATCACCAACCATGATGTCTTAATTGCCAAAATAAGGCGTGTGTAATGCCAAATGACGGAGCATCCAAAGGCGCTTAAGAGGATGCAATTTGGACCGAATGAGAAAATGTTGTAAGAGGTTGAACTGGTAAGAATTGCACCATTTCTCTGAATGTCCTTGCAATTTTCACTTGGAAATACCCAAGTAAGGGTTTTAAGGCAAAAAAATCGGCCCCTCTGCATACGAGAATGTATTTTTGTGTATGTTTCAAGAATTAGGAATATTAAGGCGTGAAAATGAATCGAAACACTCGAGAAGGATCTCATCTGATTGAACGAGTCATGTAATAGACCCGACAAAAGCGGTGTGGTTATAATTTTATGGAAGAGTCTCAAAATTAAGTAGCTTTTCATGAAAGCTCTTCAAAATCAATGGGGGGTGTCACGTTCTTGTACAACCCTAGCCAACTCTTTATAGTCATCTCTCAAATTGTCCGAAATAAGTTTCACAAGATCCATCTGGATCCATAGACTAATTCATCAGCTTTAGTTTCCGCAACATGAAGATAATTAGAGACTATTTAAGTACATTTTTGCATAGATTTGGGTTATTGTTTAATTTGTTTGATTCGTCAACGGGAGGGCTTTGCATATGTATCTAATAAAGTAGTCCATGCATCACGAAGAATTCATTGCCTGAGTGATAACGGAATGATATTTTGAGAAGGAGAAGAAATAAGATGAGTTGATCATGTATAATCCAACGATAGTATGACATATAAGATTGAAGATAGAGTAATTTCAGGCTGCATAATCCATCCGTCAAATATATGAGCATTCATTATGCAGGGAGATAATTGTTGGATTGATATGCATAGTTTGGCAATTTAATCAGTTAAATAGGAACGATAAAAATATTATTTAGAAAACAATTAAATGTTAGTTATAATAATTAAAGTATATGTTTAACCTTTTATAACCTACAATAAAATTATATGGCTTCACCATTCTTCCTATCATACTAATTAAATTGAATCTTAGTTTCCCTCATCAATTTTTTAATATACTTATCATAATCTCAAATGTTACTTTGTTTAAATATATTGATCATTATCTCAAATGTTACTTTGTCTAATAAGAGTTACTTTAAAATCACTGAATTATATTCATAGGTAAGATCTAATAAGCATATTAAATAATTTGTAAATGAAACCCACATGCAATATTTTTTTACATGCACTGTATCAAAATGAGTCGTTTATGTTTAGAGTAATAACTTTGCAAAAAAAAAATATTATAAATGTCCACAAGCTTACTAGATAATTATGAAGAGCATGTTCTTGATATATATATATATTAGATACATATATTCGTAAATTTAGAATGCTTATTATCAAGTACATGTAGAAATGTTATATTCGTAATATTCTTTTCATAAAAAAAGAATGCTTTTTTCAACAGAAAAAAAAGAATGCTTGTTATCTTTAGCATATTTATATTTTATAATTAAGGAAGAAATGCTTAATAAATTATGTATTAATTAATATTGTTATTTTTAAAAGTAGTGATGATAACGCCATTAACAAAATGGCACAACAAAGTCAGCATGCACACTTTTGGACCATTGATTCAAATGATAACAATACCTATTGATTCAATTGAGTCCCAAAAAAATCAATGGTTAAAAATGTTGTTGTGGTATTTTGTTGTGGCATAAATATTTTTCTTTTTAAACTATCAAAAGTTTTATTACAGTAAAACACGTACGGACGCACGTACATTTTACTAGTATACTATATATGCTACCGTATGCTCTATGGGAAAAAGGAATATGGATTCAAACCTTGATCGATACCAAGAAGTGCAATGACCTTCAGCATTATGATGGGCACTTCTATGTAAGGCTGAGGAACAACACAACATTAGCTAAAAAACACACACACACACGGGAAACGGTGATTGTAATCAATATTTATGGGGTATTTACTATTTACTATTTACTATTTACTATTAGTGTTCCCCCCCAACGCTCTTTGTTTGGCATGTAGTAACCTGTACACTACTACATTCATGGTAAAGTCCGAAATTGAAGAAATAATCATTCAAAGAATTAATCATGACAAATGCCCCCCCTCTTTTTTCTTCAATCGGTAATTAATCTTTGTATTTACTGGGTGTACACAATGTTGTTTTCCACCGTCTCTCGCTCACTCACTCACTTGTGCTTCTTCCCAACAGGCTTCTTTCCACCGGCAAGAATACGCTGAATTTGTAAGCCTCTACTGAAAGCTTGATTAAAGAGCAATCTCGTCTGGAATTCAGAGACGAACGGGAACCATGCCAAGACAGCCACAGGCAAAAATATGATTGTTCCCATCAAGTACTCGTACCCTCTTGCTAGAGCTTTCACTGATCCCCACATCCCCAACCCTTTCACTAAAGGCCTGCATGCTTGCGCTATCTGCACCGTACACATCGAACAAAACGGCTAACATCAATATATAATACACAGGAAGAAACAATGAGTGCAAATTTTTTTTTTTTTTGTTGCAAATTAAATAAATAACGGCGCACCTGTAGAAGAGCCCATCCGGTGGGCAAGAAAGCGAGTAAGCTAGCGAAAATGTCCCCTACTGTGAGACTGAGGAAGGCAAACAGAATGCCAATAATGACAACAAACCCGATGAAGAGGAAAAGCTTGAGAAGTCTAAACATTAGCTGGAAATCAGCACTGAACTTCTTCCTTCCCATTGACACAATCTGCAGAACAACGTAAAATCATTTACGATAGATAATCAACTATTAAACCAGAATATACTTGTCTGTGTGTGACGTCAAAATTAAAAAAGCGCTTGCCTTTAGAATGATCATTGCTGCAACGATGACTAGCCAGGATAGACCATAAACCTGCAATGTAATAAATTAAATAGCAGCAGATTAGAAAATAAAAGATCAATAAGCTGCCGCTTGTTAGGTAAGTAGGAAAAAACCGTCCCAAACACTTACAATGATGCTTTGGTCATGATTGGCCACATGTAGCTGGTATACAATGCCATATTGATAGATGAAGAAGCGCAGAGATAAAATAATTTCGCATAGCCGCCCAAATAAACCGGTATAGTGTAGGTGGTCTTGTTCCTCATCCCACCAGGACTCCCAACTTTTGTTTGCTGGAATACCCATACCTCCACGGTTGCCTATCCACTTAATCCAATCATCCCAGTCTTCCACTATCTTTGGCCACTCAAATCCAGATGGATTGAAAAGAAAAGGTGCGAATAACCAGGAAATCACAAGAAACCACATTGAGAAACTGAAAAGCAAGAAAGCTTTCGAATTCTGGACTGCTGCTCCATATATCTGGTACACTATGAGTAAAACCATCAGCTCCAGTGCTTTGGTGAAATGTGATCTTGAATACATCCTGTAGTTCTCCGCAAACTTCTCATGTCTTACGACAAATCCACGGCCAGTGGCCCTGTACTTAGCTCCACCATGTAAAATTGTACGCCCAAAGTAATGGAGCTTTGTGCCAAGTGAAAATGTAAAGAAGACAGGAGCAAGTTGCAGCTGCATTGTAATAACGTCACCAGCAGCAGTCCTAAACCCTCTCTCTAGACCAATCTCCATAACCATAGGCAACATCATCAAAAGACCAAGTTGAACAACAGACACAGAAGCCATAGCCGACTTCAAAGCGTCGTCCCCTCTGGATCTTGCAAATTTTACTATGGACAACTCTAATCCACTCAATGTAAGATATAGCCTTCCATACAAAAAGGCATATACTGTGAGAGCCACTACCTGCAGAGCCAAAAGAATAAGCAAGAGTCAACACTGACAAAAAAAAAAAAAAATTGTTGTCCAGGAAAATAAGTTTCAGTTTCTTCAATTTACCAAGTAACATATATATGCACTATTTGGCCTCTCTAAGTACAAACTAAAATGGTTTCAGCTTTCTCAAGTAATTGAATGGAACAATTACCATTGAACTGATATAAAATCCAGTCGTAGTATGATAGAAGGAGAGCATGCGGAAAAAGTCGAAACGATGTCCTAATCTGTATATATCACGGCTGAGTGTCTGCTCTCCATTCCCACAAGCTACCTTCGCTTCAAAAAGAGAGATTTGGTTCAGACCAACATCTCTACCTTTCCCCACTTGGATATACTCATGATGAGTGACATTCCCACACCGGAGTGTAGAGTTGAAACCTATAAAGGAAAAGATATTTTAGACCATCTGCTACAAAATTCAATCCTTCAAATACCTTAGATTTTATCCTCTTGAGGAAAAAGAAAGTACGAGGGAAAAACATATCAAAGAAGAAGCACAAGTATACTACAAACTTACCAGCAAATATATCCTCACTGAGATTAATTCCCCTTGATGCTTTACTGATGCCACCACGGGTAATGTGAAAAATTCTATCGAACACATCTGGATGGCCGTAATGGAAGCGAACCCTATGCCAGTTCAAGTAAGAAATTAGAGCTTTTGAGCCTCAAATTCCCTAGTGATATATTACAAATTTGAAACTATGGCCAAGTATTATCTTTCTTAAAGCCAACCTTTGGTAGGCATAAGGTACCTCTAAGTAACCACAAGCTGAAGCAACATTTATCACCTTCAGCAAGGAAACGAACACCCACAAAAAGATGAGTACCATACCCTTTTCTATTCATTTTCCAGAAAGGGGACAGAAGAATGCGTTGAGCAACAAGTTCAATATTTTACTTATCTTATGGTGCTTCTTAATAGTTTATAAGCTTTAAATTTGAATATGTCTTTCTTGGCTTTGAACAGTGCCTACCAATTGCAGCTGATTGATACTCGATTTCATTTATTTTGACTCTACCATTCTTTGTAAAAATTATGAATACGCCATAGTGATGAAATAGTTTCAGTCGATATGAACTGAGGTGCATTTAATCAAATACAAAAGAACATACTTCAAGGGTCTTGCAAGAACTCTTTGGCCGATGGTCACAAAGCTTGTTTCCTGATTTGACATAAACCAAGCCAACGAAGAAACACTGCAGTTCATTTGCAACAACACAAATTAGTTAAAGAGACAATACGACTACTTCATTGAAATTAAAGCTCAGAAATGAAGGGATAACCTTCCAGTGAAGATATGTTCACGAACACCAAGAATAGTTGGTGCGCGAACCCCATGATCCTCGTTGAACTCCTCAAGGAGGTTACGCATTTTAAATGCTTCTTCCAAGTAGTTGTCCTAAAGAAGAAACATCAGCAATTTATATATTCTGGATGAATCTCGGTAAGGGTGAGTACTGCAATCGTGGTGTTTACCTGGTTCATATCAATTGTTTGTAGAGCTTCCCCTCGAGTAAAAATAATAGCATGGTTCTGATTTTCAGGCTTTCCTTCACCGATTTTTGCTGGTCCAGGCAATTTTATCGATAGATTTCCTTCATCGAACCAAAAATGCTATCAGACTCCGGAAAATTATCGATTTGATGCAGTAACCAATATTCAAAAGGAGGATGAGAACCTGATCAAGGTTGTCCACTGCTTTTACTAGAACAGAATAATAAACTTTCTCAACTTTTCCACCCTCCCTTTCCTCAACTTCATCAATGTAAGCAACACGCAGGGATGGATTGCTACAAGGACATGTGAAAACCAGATCCCATGAACCAAACACATCAAAAAGCTTAAGGGTCAAATGATAGAAATGGTTCTATTGAAATGAATTGTAAACTCACTTGACCATCAAATTCAAAATATCAGTAGAGCGGCGATCTCCATTTCTCTTCTGGTTTCCATAGATCTGACAAGTTGCAACATATGTGAATTTCATGTCAGCTATGGCCTCTAACTGAGCAAAAAGAGATCTTTGGCTTTTTTTGTCTTCCTCCGATGGCATTGTAACCGCTTTGTACCCTTTGAGGATCTCTGTTAACCAGGAGTGAGAGCAAGAGTCAAAATCCAAAATTCCTCATCTTCCCAATTATTTGTCTAGCCATTTTGATGTCCAATACACCTCAGTAAAAGAATGATAAAGATGGATCCGCCTTTTGTCTTTACGTTAGCTACTTATCAGATTAAATGTACTAAAAAGAAAAGGCGAAAAAAAATGCTTGTTACACCTATTCAATATTTTACCTCCATTACATTCCATGCTTAATCATTTTGGGAAGTGAGATGTTAATAAATTTTAACATATAAGAACTGCACATGATTCAACTAGAATTTTAACTAGGAACAAAGCAAGTAAAAATGTAATGAAGAAATGGATTTATTAGTTATAATTAAATATTTTTCAATTTCAATGCCCAAATTAACTAGTATACAGTAATCCACCTCTTAAAGAGTGAGGATCAGACTTAAGGAACCCACATCCTTTTGATGAATGTTCTTTGTTCATTTTGTGTACCATTTGAGGCATTCTTCACGTTATGACAAGTCATGCTGAATCTGGGCCTCAACAAATGGTTTCATAAGCAGGTAATTATCTCCTAAAATATGTAATTATTATTAAAAGCGACAATGCATAGTATTATTTAAGAATGACAATGCAGAATGTAACTCAACACAATGCAGAACAAAACAAAATGAAGAATTTGAAAGTTTTTGCTATAGACCAAAGTCATCATGCATAGAGATTTCTCCTTACGCCTTCATCAGCCATATCAAGGAAAGCCTGAAGTTTCAATGCCCTTCTGTAATACATCATGCCTCTAACTGGAATAAGTTTGTAAGCAAACAAACTAATCAGCTTGTGAACAGATAAAAGAGATAAATAAAATGTGTTCACTATTATTAATCAACCTGTTCTGCTTAGAGTTTGCCCTCTTAAGGAAGCCCAGTGCCTCAATTGCAATATATTCTCTTCAGTTTCCCACACCTCATACTCACTACAGTTGAGGCGCTCCAACAAGTTATTCCATTCATCTGAAATGGAATTCAACAGGCTAAGCAACATGCAGCCATAGTGGAATATACTGTGAAATGTAAAAGCAAAGTAGCATTTTCCTCTTAACAAGTTAATTTGCAACAAAAAACAAAACCTGGATATATTTTCTGGAGATAAAATACAATAGAAACACCATCCTCATTTTCCATTTCCAAGTCTGTCTTTGAATAGACCGTTTCCTCACTGTAGTACGGAGTCATGACACTGGAATCCAGAAACAAATAAACATTTGTCACAGTAGCTTTGCTTAGTTTTTAACTATATAAGGAAGCAAGCCACACCAATTTACACAACGGATCTTAACCAACTTCATGCAAAATGTATAAGCCAGCACTTAGCACAATTGATTCGGACTAAAAAGTTAAGGTTCATCAATAGCCCACAATTTAAGTCATATAAGAATAGACTGTAATAATCTTGAATTATCAAAGTTTTACCTGAAAGATAACATTTTACGAACACGGGGTGCCCTTGGCATATCCATGAACAATGAATTTGCAAAAAATGAGATCCTGCGGCGCGCCTCAAGGTTTGTTGGCACCTCAGCGGCAGATTCCTTCACAGTCAGGAGGAGATATAGACGAGCGTATCTGTGACATTGAAGCAGGAAAAAAGATGAAAATTGTGATCTTCAAAGCTCTGGCATGCATGTTTACAGTTCAGTAAACATTTTACCTGTTCTTCCCAATGGGGTGTAAATGCAGGGGGTAGACAATAGCTGACTTTTCAAAAGCTGTCTACCAGAATCTTTGCTAGCATTACTCAGTTCTACCAATTCACTGAGATCACATGGACAAAACAATATCAGATAGAAATTATTAGACTTTTCTTGCCGAGCAACTGAGAATTGCTATATGAAAAAGGCCGACTATCTGCATATGTTACTCTCTATATAATCAAGACAGGAAACATTTAATGAGGAAGCATAAACTAACCGGATTTCGTTAACCATCATATCACGGCTCACCACTTCTAACATATCCTGGAGTTTAAAGACCACAGAACCTTCCTTGGATGGATCCGCATCTTTCTGCATTTAACAATTAACAGAAAAGACACTAGATTAGAAACCCGCATCCACTCAAAAATATATATATATGTGTGTGTATATATATATATATATATATATATATATATGTATATGTATATATATATATATATATATATGTGTGTGTGTGTGTGTGTGTAGAGAGAGAGAGAAGATAAGAAACCAGCAAAGATAAACTTAATATCTAAAAATGTTATCTTAATCACTTTTCCAGATTCTCACCAATATTTCCACAAGTTCCACAAACTTGTTGACAAGTTGCGGAAGAGGGCCCATTCTGAAGTTTGTGAGTAATGTCCCTTTTGATATGTTGCTTTCAACTTCTTTGATAATGATTCCAATTACCCTGGAATATACAATGTCAATAAGATAATAGTTACAATCTGTTCAGCCAAATACTCCTGGACACACTTCTACCCCGATGGCTGAAAGGAAGAATTTAGTACATTATATGCTCAGTAAGTTATCATGCATCAGAAAATAGCCAAGATCAAGCACAAGAATTGGACTGGAAACAAAGCAATACTTGAAATCTAGGAATTGTCTTGGCTATTTCACAGTAGAATACATCCTTCTTGCTAGGACTACACAAAGTAGGGAATGGAAAATGAGAGAGTGCTTCAGAGAGAGAGAGAGAGAGAGAGAGAAATGGGCAGAAAATGAAAATTAAAAATTAAAAAAAAATTAAAAAAATATTAAAAAGATTAATTTATAGTCAACAAAGTAGAAGGGAAAGAGGAAAGGCATTCAACATTGTGTCTCACTTCAGCAAAATTGTTTCTGATATGTATTCACTGCAGATAAGATTTGAAAGAAAAAAGACAGTTCAACCTTTTCTCAGTTTCTCCAGTAACCAAAGCATTCAGGACGAGTTTGAAAGACTCATAGCACTCTATAACAGCACATTTCATATATTCATCTGCACATATACGCTTCCATAGGTCAGCATCCTTGGATCGAAATTGAGCTGCCATATCAAGTGCAACAGGTATCTGCAAAGAATGAATATAATTAGTCAAGATAATGATACAACGCAAGAAGAAAATGCAGGAGGCCGCACCAACCTTGCTGGCAAGAAGGAATGGTGGCCACTGGATCAATTTGAGGCTAGGATCTGAGGAATAAGGAACAAGCAACAAATCCATTTCCCTGAGGAACCGGTAGCCAATTTAGCCTCCACTTCATCAATAAACTCCAAAGTTTACATAAAAAAGCCATTAGCAGATGAAAATGGAGGTAGTTCAGTAGTTTTACTTGTCACTAATGAGATCTTCTTCACGGAAGCTGCAAATGACTTCATTCCATAACTGAGCAAACTTTGCAGCTTCACTTCTCTTGCTTGCGGTAACCTATGATGCTTTAGTGTTCAGTTTTTTCATATCATGAAGATTAATTTAACATCATAAGATATGCTTGAAAAATTAGCATGATACTGGTGGAAAAGCAAAAATCAACCTCATGAAAGCGATTTGCGAAGGAGAATCCCCTTTTCTTGGTTTGGTCTGAAGGCACCAGGTACGTATTGAAAGCACCAGGCAAAGACATGAACCTGGACCTTAACATGCCTAGAGTTCTGATCTGCAAATAAACAAGAAATGGGAGATCAGTTCAAAGAGGACTGGAACAGACTTTCTATCAGACCGCCCACACCAACAGGGATATTTCTATGAATATTGACCGAAATGAATGTTAACATGGTTTGGTGTCAGTGAAAAATAATCAGGTCGTAGATTTCCCCTCTAACATCTACTTTAATGACCCAAATGAATGTCAGCATGGATTGGTCTAAGGGCAATGACTCAATTCGTTTATTCCCCTCTGCCACCCATTCAGCCCTAGATTACGAGCAGGATAGTTTGCAGTATAATCAGGTTCAACGTTCCACAGAACCAATTGAAAATGATCGCTATATCATAAGCACAACTAGTGTCATAGGCTATACTAGAGTAATGTGGTGTGGAGCTTCTCCTTATTTGCCATAAGCAAATCAAGGCCCTTGGTTCAAGTCACTGTCTCAAACAGCAAGCAGGATTTGCCAGCACTCCTGCATATAGCATAGTTACTGTTGAATCATCATCTTTCCTATACTTAGATCGTTGAGAAGTGTAATTCATACAATTACATCATAACACGCCCTATCATGCATGAGCTTGTAAACACGTGGACAAGAGTGGACATGTTGTGATAGAGTTAATCAGCATGCCCAACAATACTAATAATATTTTTTCCAATATACAGGCAGGGGGTCAGCGAGGTTTGAACCCACAATGTCCTACTCAGACACCATGTTGAATTACCATCTCTCCTAAAAACTTAAGTTGTTGAGGAGAGGTGTAATTCAAGTATTTATATCTTCACTTTTGCAGTAGCCAACTTAAATCAGCGGAAAATAAGCAACTAAGAACCATTCTACATATTCATCCTTTAAAAACGCAAATCGCCTTGACACCCACCCCGTCCTACGTATTTCACATGTCATCGTATAGAAGCAGAGGACTCCCATTTGGTACAAGATTTGGAATGAAAAAATTGGACTATTATAATTATTAATCACTATTCTTGATTTTACTTCTGAGCAAGAGATGTTATTGAACACAAAAAATACTAAAATATGAGTATCACCATTGAAGTTATAACCAAAATTACAGCAAGTTGGTGACAAATCAATTGTTAAATAGAAGATCTACATATTACATTACCTCCCCTAAACGATCGAAAGCCCCAATGACTCCGCCGTAAATTGTTGAGAAAACCGCGTACCATATTTGGGTGTCCATGAAGTAAACCTGTATAAAACCTGTGAACTGAATCAAATGTATCCCAAAGACATGGAGTATACCCCCTCCCCCATTTCAAAAGGTCAAGAAATCATACCAGCACTACAGGTGCCCAAAGGGCAGCAGCAGCACCATAGTTGTGCTTTACTGCACAGAATACCACACTCAGCATGGAAAATCTATTTAAAAGAAATGGAAACAATAATAGATCAAAGGCAAAATCTTTACCATTGGGAAAAATTCATGCCAAGTATACTGGACACGATGGATGTTGATAATATCTTTAGTGGGATTTATCAGAGGTTTTATCTACACGGTAGAAAAAGTGAGACAAAAAATAAGCATAAGAAAACTTGATAATAAATACATTAAACAACCAAATAAATATGAGATTCAGAGGAGGCAAATACCTGAACAAAGTAGCTAAAAGAGAATTTGCAACACAGAAGTAGCACCCAGAACAGAGTGTACCTGATATTTATTGATTAATAATGTAAATAGTCATTCAGAAGCTTAAAATGGATGCAAACTATTTCAAGTAAGAAAGTAAACCATACTTTATGAGGGCTAATTGACTTTCATGCATTCCCCTTCCCACATAGATTCTGGGCTGCACAAGATAAAACCCAGTCAATAAGACACGATCCCAATATTATCTGAGCTTGAGGGCACAAAATGAGTAAGATGCAGACAGACTAATGATGGCCAAGCAAACACAGAACAAAGAGCTCATCTGAAGAATTACTTTCTCTAAACATTGTAAACAAATTTTCTAAGGAAGATGTTTTTAAGTTATAAGATAAGCATAATAGTCAAGCACTAAACACACATTCAAGAGCAAGTCATAACTTCCACTTTTATTTCAGAACTGTTCTTTTGATGTATAGAGTCCGGTGCAACAATGATAAAGGAACTTCTAATAAATTGGAAAATAGTTACTAGCATATAATGGATCAGGGGAGAATTCTTTTGGGACATATCTTTTCTGTCACGTACTTGAGTAGTAAGTACGTATTATCACAAAGAATGTCTTTGTTTTTCATAATGCAAAATTCATAAAACACAAGAAAACAAGTCCCGATGCTTTCCCAATGAGTAAAATAGTCTTGTAACACGTGAAAAACTTGTTAACATTGTCCGGAAAATCAGCAAGGAAATCTCTTAGTAAACTATGCGTATAATCAAGGAGAAAAACATACCTGCGACCACCACAGAAGAAACCTCACAATAAGCCAGTCTGAATTCTCAATCCAACGGCGAAGCATTGGGAAAATAAAAAGAGCAGCTGCCAGAACGTTTGGCAACAGGTATAGTGCCACAGCAAAGATATATAATGGAGGAATGCCCTTGGCTTTATTGAGGAACGATAGCACATCTTTGATGTTTCCACCAAATAACTTTGAGTCAGTCTGATGAAGATAACACAGTGGAAGGATGATGGACCAAGCAAGACTAGCAATTATCTTGAGGATGTTTCTTAATACAGCAGTGAACTTCCATCTATGATACCCCGGAAAGTTTAATGTAAGGTCCAGAATACCTAATGTGACATGATAGACGTATTAAAGCTTGAAAAATGTGGAAAAACAAAAGCAATATGAAAAAGATTCAATCCAAAGAAACATCAGCAGCTATCAAAGAACATGGCCTCAATAATCTCAAACTTGACATATGACAAAAGACACATTTTGATCCAGGAACTTCTAGAAGATAATTGTAGGGCTCACTACTACCTTTAGATCATGGTCGTGCACTCGTGCTCCTTTATGGTTCTTTTTCCACATGAAAAAACATAAAGATTTTGTACATTGCATCTAACGCGTTTCCATTTGTTTAAGTTAATTCATCATTTCTTTAATGATAACGACAAATAACAACATCAAGTTAGATTCTATTTTTGGAGCAGAACTGACAGAACTGGAAATATGACAGCCTAGAATTCACTCAAAACGTATTCAGAGATGAAATAAGGTGCAAAGATATCACGTACTCTGAAGGAAACGTAGAAATGCAGCTGTGATGAATATACTAGACAGCTTATACAACATGTCCTTCCGAAAGATATCGAACAATGAAACATCGCCCCAGGCAATAATAACCATGACCTGCATCCATCGAATCCATATATCAATTCCAGATAAGAACACAAGCACTAAGTGGTCAACAGAAGTTTTTGTACCAAATAACATACCTGAAGAGCAAGTATAAAAAGGTCCACAAACGGTCAAAGCTTGAAATATATGCCAAAATGTTCTTGTCTCCACAAAATAGGATTTTCCTGTCCTGCCTGGCTTTTTACCAGAAGCTCGTGTTCCTGAAAAGGTGATCAGTCTTAGTACAAAAGCCCTTGCATTTTACTACTGTAGCCTGCACAAAATACCTTGGTAACATTCCGTGCTGATTTGAAGAAATCACCATCATCTCTCATAGGCCAGCCCAAACTGAAGCAATCAGCTGACCTGCAAACATTGATTAGTTAGCGCTTCAGAGAAAACAACCTAGAATTTCTGGTTTTAGTCTTGCGATTGAAATATCGAAACCATTCATATACCAGAAATATTCGTTCAAATCATCATAGTTGCACCAAGCTGAGTGAGGGGCTGTTCCATTTTGCTCTTTTTGGCTTCCTGAAGAGCAATAGAAGTTAATAAGATGACCACTGAAGCACATCAACAGAAATCTCTAAGAAAAATGAACATGGACTGCAAGTTGAATTACCTTCTCAATCACTGTGTAAATTGGTGTTATAACCTTCCGCAGAAAAGATTCATCATCCCCACCGTAAGAAGGTTTGATGTTTTCTCCGGTGACAATGCTGACATTCCCAGCAAGGAGACCATGCAGCTCGTATGCCATCTGAAGAATAAAACAGAGTGTTTTCAGAAGAATTCTTTGAATATACATGAAAATTGTAACAGTCAATAACCGATCGAATGGCATAGGAGACTGTACTGGCAGAGCCACTAACATTATGAAATATGTAACAGAGGCATTCTGGCATGAACCGGACATTAGCAGCTTCACCCCATATGAGAAGATAGAGGCCCATGTAGAGAATTTTCCTTTGTTGCACCTCTTGCTGCCCTTGAGGAAGTCTGTAGTGACAGGAGTTATTACATTCCGGTAACACAATTGCTATTTTACAGCTATTGAAATGTAGCATGTAGTGCCTCTCAAAATAAAATGTAGCATGTAGTTATATAGGCAAGCTCACCTCAAGCTGTGTTTTCTTCCAAGGTACTTGCACCATTTTTTGTAGTTTTTAAAAATTTTGCTCATCAGGGCATCAGCTGCACGGTCATCAAGCTGGAATAAAAATAAAAAAACATTGCGTTGCTTATTAACTCAACAATATTAAAAACAGGAAAATCAACAGAAAAATAATCTCTGTTAATAACCAGGAAACAGCATAGACATGTTTAGACGACGCAAAGCTATAAGCTTTGGCTAGGAATTTTCAGCATATCACGAGTCTGGGAAACTGTACATCTCATACCTTGTTACGTGGCTCGGGTTTAGGAACAAGCCTTATATGGATGTTTGCAAGCAACAGGATCAAATGCTCTCTCTGATTTCTAACATTATCCCTCTGAGGTTATTATACAAAAGAAAATTCTAGTTTCAGCCATATGAAGAGCTAAGTAGAAAAACCAAAAAAAACTTGATTAACTAGGTGACAGATACGTGCCTGAAAACCAAACATAGCCCGTAGCCAATCAAGAACGTCTAGCTCCCCTGTTTTCTGTCTTTGCTGCTCAAAGGAGGCTGGCCAAGTCAAGCCTTGTGTGTTGGAGAGAGCAGAAACAGCAGCTTTGACCTAGTGTGGATCCGTGGTATTTTCAGTTCTATGATTTTCACTCCTAAAAAACCAAAACTAAATATTTTCTCAAACAAAAGGTAAGTGCATCACCTCTTCAAGCTGCATGATACCCTGAGATGCCCCAGCAGAATCCAGAGGAAGGATATTATATGGAGCATAGATTGCCTGATTTGCTTGAACATCATTTGCAGCTGCCATAATCTGTTCATTAGGAGTTCCAGGACAAAAACGAACTTCTTAGGCAAGCATGAGGATGGACAAATATTGTCAACCGCTATACATAATACATTTCACATAAACAAACCTCAGCTGAGACTTCATCAACTTTTTCAGTTTTATTAACAGCACAGAGCACTTCAAAAAGCACTCCAGCAGTCTGATAAGCTTTTCCAAGCTGAGCTCTGGTGACAGGATTACAGAAAACACAATGAATTCAACTGGACGAATAACAAAATTATACATTAGCCCTTTCTAGTTGATACAATATCACGTTACCTATCAGCTTGCTCGCCCTTGTTGAGAGCCAAAACATAGTGCTCATAGTATTGCTTATAGAAGCTCAGAATTTCCCTCGCATCTGTCTTTTTTACCCGTGCAGCAAGACTTGGAGCATCGTCCTGGTCAGCATACGATTCAGTTAGTTATAGAACTGTGTGTACATTGCAAAAATCTACAAGGCATCCGTAAACCATTCGCACAGCATAACACGGAATGGTCATAAGAAGCAAGTAGCAGCACAAATCAGAATGCTCCCAAACAGCATTCAAACTCAATTCTTCAACAGTTGGAATGCAAAAATGATTATGAAGACGATCTGATTAATGACAAAATCTATGACTCATAGTCATAGTCACCAAGAAGATATAAGGGACACGTGACGCAATTTAATCAGCTTGGCTTTAAGCACTCACCTTGTCTAAATCAACACAAGGGTGCAACACACAAAGAAACCAGACATTACATGTAATTTTCTTGTTTGTAATGAAGAAAAAATTCCTTAAGTATATCCTCTGACATAAAGAGCGGATAAAAGAATCTCATTTCACTACGAAATCCTAGAACAACTTTCCTAGTATTGCCAAACTTCTATAAATTTAATATTTTTGGAAGAAAGTAAAAGAAACAATTACTACTGAATCGAATTAGGACCTCAGCAATAAAGATTTAAATGCAAGCACACTGCTTCACCTAGTTCAATCAATTCAAGAATTATTCACAATTCTTTGAAAATTACTAGAACTCAATTATATTACAGTTGAAAGATGTGCAAAATGCTTATCAAAATGACCTTTGAGCACGATCAGCATGGCTTTGAGCACTCACCTTGTCTAAATCAAAACAAGGAGTTCAACACACAAGAGAATTGAACAAATTACATGTCTATTTATAGTTTGTATTTCCTCGAGAAAAACTTCATGAGTATATCCTGACACAAATAGCACCCCAAATCCTTGAACTGCCCTCCTAATATTAATAAACTACTATGAATTTAATATTCTGGTAAGAAACAAGGTAGGAACCCATTCATTGCTCAACCCATCTTGAACCTCCGCAATATAGATTCCCAATGCAAGCACCCTTTTAGTTTTACACCTAGATCAATCAATTCCCATGAAAATAACGAATCCAGTATCGTTTTGAATTGAGCTTCTCCATCAAAAAAAAAAAAATTACCGCGCAAGCATCACGAAATTCTCCTTTCTTTTTTCTTTTTTTTCTGTTTACAGAAATTTTCAGGCTCAATTCACTGCATTTATCATTTTATTTATTGTACTATTTTATTATAATTTTTATTTTTATAATAAATCATTTGTGCATCTACACACATATTTTAGTAGAGAATTCAATTCAAAAAAATTATCCATTTAATTTATTCCATTTTTCCTCTCAAAAAAAAAAGTTATTTCATTTTATTCATCCATTTTGATTTAAATCGAAATATTCATATCTAAGAACTTTAAAAAAATATTTATATATATATTTATATCCCTGAAATTACCTAACTATCCCTGTGCTGAAATTTTGCGTACGTACCCGTTCGAGGCGCTGAAATAGACCGGTCTTGAACTGCCGTACACCTCGTCCGCTAGACGTCGGATCCAATCTATGAGCCTTTTCGAATGCATAGAATCGACCTGCGCATATTACAACAGATTATGAGGGGGTAGAATCGTAATTTCCTTAAAGGAATGAGCTCAACAAATGAAGAACATTAGCAGCATTACAGAGGTAGGCAACACGAGGGCGTTCATTTTGGATTTCACTGGCCACACGAAGGATCGGTGCAATGGACTGAAGAGACGACGGCACCACCTCATTGTCGAAGACTTCCATGGAGAGAGTGGTGGTGGCTGCGCTACGCGACGGCCGCCGTGCCAATGAAGCTTGCGGTGCCATACCGTCATGCCCCGACGTCGACATCTTCGGCGTCGACATCTTCCGGCCCTAGCTAGCTGCGCCTATATAGGAGGAGCTTTTCTTTCTCTACACTACACCGCCTTGTTAATGGTGTCTCCTCCACTCACTGCATCCACAGCCAAATTCAAATCAGATTTCACAAGATTCATATTATTAATGAAAACAGCAACCAAACCGCTTTTCATGCATCGCGATGCTACTGGTATTCTTCTTTCATTAACATTTCTTAATACATAGAATCAAGATTCATTCATCATCTACGTCAATGGCTACCACGGCGGCGATCACGTATACTAAATTACAACACCTCAATACAATAGCTGGTAAATTATACGGAGTATCATATATCATATCAATCGGTGGTGATCGATGTGAAGCTGATTCCGGAAATCAGAAACAAATTGAAAGAGAAATCAATCAGCTGCTTACTTACAGTTGCATTGCATTACGCAGAGAACACAATTAAGAAGACGAGAATGAGAGAAATTAATTAAAGCTTTTAAAAAAAAAAAGAGAGAGATGAAAATTGTGTAGAAAGAAAACAAAAATGGAGAAAATGGTGGAAAAAGGACCAATAAGAAATGAAATGGAGGAGTTAGTTACATACATACCAGAAAGGGAGGCAGAGGAGGAGGAGAGAGAGGGGGGTGTGGATCATCATGTAGAAGAAGAGAAAAAGCGAGGGAGAATTTTAAATGGACGGTAAATATTTGGATATTTGTGGTATAAAAGATTTTTTGACAGTTAATGACTCTTGACACGTGTTCGGATCTGAGTGGTCATCGGGGGTGAATTGTTGAACTGGTTGACTTCTCTCTTTCTCATGTTTTCTACCTTTCCTTTCTTTTCTTTCAGCTGTTTTTCAAATAATTATTGGAAAACATATGTATTTTACATGCCTGGGCTTCTTTTTTGTTTTTTTCCTGGAAGATGTTATTTATTTATTATTAGCTAATAAAATTGTCACAATGATATATATTAGCAACAATCATTATGATGGGACTCAAGTCGATTAATATGTCTCACGTCATGATAAATGTTGTAAAAAAATATGTTATAAGATTCTGTTGTTGTATTTTGTAGGGATAATAAGACCTTTTTTTTTCTTTGGATGTTACGTAATATCACAAGCCTATTTTCGTGTCTTACGTCATTCTAAGAGTACATTATGACGATGTTGGATATCGTCTGTGAGTTAACCCGGGTCAATTTCCTTTGTGACAACGACCTTAAATCCTATGAACCCTAAATCGTGTTTAATGGGGACTTGTTTTTAGTGTATTTTAGACTGAGCTCGTGAGTTATTTCTCTCGAGTTGCTTCACGATATCGATGACACGAGATTTCACCCTCCGTGGAATAATGTGATCGCCCGGTGGCGCATATGGAAAAGTCTATATTAAATCTGGCAAGATGTCGGATCGACACGATCGCCCATGAACCGCATGATCACCAAAGAGATTCTTCAGTGTCAGCCTCGATCACCCATGTCGACATGATTCGAGTCGAGACGGAGACTTCTGTCACGATGCCGGGCCCACCATCCAAAGTGGGTTGCTTGGGGAGGAGGCAAGCCCATTTAAAGTATTTATGCCAATGGACCAAACCGCCCTAATTTTAGAGGCGGAGGAAGGACATGTACCTATAATTACATCATTCCGGGAACTACGTAAGGGCGATTCCTAGATCGGGAGGCGGGATCGTAGGCAATCCAAGATACATTCTTGGACTCGGCCATAAACCACCTAAAAACACTACCTTTCCTAAAAAGTTCAAACCATTCGACCCCCTTTACATTTCGCGCCAGATTACACGTGGCCTCGATTTACGGTGGTGCGTAATTTAGCATCGTCATTTGGCGCTAGAAGGAGGGCTTTCTACCGGTGAGTTGGTAAAGATCTCGCAATGGTTCCACCAAAGAAGAAAGAAGATGACGAACAAAGAAGAACCCGCAGGTCGAAGAACAGACGGACATGGACCCGGCGGGGGTTCCATCTCGATTCAAGAAGTCCCTCATGGATCTAGACCGCACGGTGCAGATCCACCAGGCCTCGGCTTCCTCCCCGGTGCAAGATATGGCGAGATCACTTAGCATCTTTAGGCGAAGAAGCCCGAAAAGGGTAGTGGCGTCGGCATTTATTGGTAAGGAATCAGTAATCCTCTGGAGAACACTTATTAGACCCACCGGGTCGTAAAGAAATTGATAATGCTAGGGGAAGAGGCCTGTCGACCCCCAAGAAGAATGCGAGGAAGGTGCGATTGAAATCAGCGTGACTAACTCCCACAAGCATCATGGACAAGAAAGGCAAGTGCATCAGGTCGAAGAGAGTATCCGAAACGAGTTCAATCGCATTGTAGGCAAGGAACCGGTCACAGAATGGCTCGAGTCATCATTTAGTCCCGAGATAGAGATATATACGATGCTTGAGTCGTTCAAACCACCCAAGATGGAACCCTATGACGGTACTACGGACCCAGAGGATCATCTATATCGATACATATCTTTGATGAGATTGAGAAACGCTAACGACGCGATGAAGTGTCGCGCTTTCGATACGTTGCTCACGGGTCGAGCTCGGGAGTGGATTCATAAGCTACGGCCCGGGTCGATTTCAAGTTTTTTACAGTTGGGACAGAAGTTCAGAGACGCTTTTATCGGGAACAAGAAGTTCCACCTTAGTGCTACCCACCTTATGAACATCAGCGGGGAGAAAGGAGAAACCACTATCGATTTTATGAGGCGTTTTATTCTCGAGGCCATGAAAGTGCATAATGCCAGTGATGCATTGCAAGTTAATGCCTTCGTTGGAGGTTTGCGAAATATGAAGTTGTATGACAAGTTGTCTAAGAAGATGCCGAGTGACATGGACGAATGTGTGAACATAGTCCATAAGTTTTGCCAAGGTGAAGAGGCAGTGCGCTTGCACACCATTTCACTTGGCCTCAATTCGAGGAACGACTCCCGAAGCCAAACCAAGGGTCAGCCTAGGGGTCGGAACGAAGAAAGCAAGACCAACGTGTTTGATCGACTGACAGCTCCGATATCGGATCGGCTTGGAAAGAAAGGGAATCTGAAAGATCGAGATTTTATACCCCTCAACCGGTCTCGGGGTGAGGTATTAGCGATTATGATCAAAAAGAACTTCGCCCGGACACCTAAGCCGATGTCCAAAGACCCAGAGAAAAGGAAGAACACTCATAAGTATTGCGACTATCACCGAGACGTGGGGCACGACACGGAGGAATGTTTCGATCACGAAGAGGATATCGGACGCCTGCATTCAAGAGGGTCGATTGGATGAGGTGATTGACAGGTCAGAAAAGGACGAGCCAAAAGGCCGTCGATAGTACAAGAAGAAGACTTATAATGGAAAGAAGGATCGATCCCCGCGTCGTGATAATCGAAATCGTCGAGACAGGTCGGCTGAGCCAGCATACCGAGATAATCGCCGTGATGACCATCGAGAAGATCAGAATCGAGACCCCCACCGTGATAATCGCGCCGGGTATGACGTAAACACGATTGTTGCAGAGCATGAATCAGACAGACCTCGATCGAGTCAACATTCTTCAGATAGATCAAGAGAATCGAAGAAGCTGAGATTTACTACGGAAGTGGGCTACGGGCCAAAAGATGATATTCCGAGTTCCCATAGTCATAGCGAAGGGTTGGTGATCGAAGCAGTCATAAGTCGAGGTCGGATCAAAAGAGTTTGTGTCGACAGTGGAAGCGCCGTAAATATTCTCTACTATTCGGCTTTCAAAGCTATGAAGCTGAAAGATGAAGACATTATACCGTTGTCTACGCCTTTGTTTGGATTCACAGGGCAGGCCATCCACCCTATCGGATCGATTAGTTTGTTAACAACAGTCGGAGATGGAGAAAAGGGCCGAACTATGGAGATGACCTATGTCGTGGTCAAGGCCCAGTCAGGATATAACGCGATACTAGGTTGGCCTGCCTTATACGATCTTAGGGCCGTCACCTCGACATTCCACAACAGCATGAAGTTCCCCACCTGGTATGGAACCCATGAAGTAAAAGGAGACATCGAGGTGGCCAGAAATTGTAGTTTGGTCACGACAAAGGGGAAAGGAGTTGGACAAGTTCTGATTGAGGAATTGATACCAGAAGAGGAAGAGGATCGAAGCTGGATATCCGTCGATCCGACGGAAGAGGTTTGTGTCTGGAACGAAGAGGAGGACCAAGGGGTCCAGATCGGGAAGTGGATGCCACACCCCGATAGGCAAGCCCTGGTCGACCTCCTAGCGGAATATCGAGACGTTTTTGCTTGGAAGGCAGATGACATGCCGGGTTTGTCGGCAAATGTGGCAGTACATCGCCTTAACGTCGACCCAAAAAAGAAGCCGATACGGCAAAAGAAGAGAAATCTTGCACCTGAAAGAAAAGAGGCAGTGAAGAAAGAGGTTGACAAGTTGTTGATTGCTGGGATCGTGAAGGAGGTATTATACCCAGAGTGGTTAGCCAATCCCGTGTTAGTCAGGAAGCCCGATCAAAGTCGTGGCGGATGTGCGTCGATTTTCTGAGATCTCAATAAAGCATGCCCCAAAGATTCATATCCTCTACCAAAATTGATCGGTTGGTCGATTCGACATTAGGCTTGAAGTTTTCGTTTTCGATGCGTCATGAGGATACTATCAAATCTTTATGGACCCTCAGGACTCGGAGAAAACCGCGTTTGTCACTGAATTTGGTACTTTTTGCTTTGTAACGATGCCGTTTGGTTTGAAGAATGCAGGGGCCACTTATCAGAGGGCCGTCAATAAGATCTTTGAGAGACAGATAGGTCGAAATATGGAGGTTTATGTTGATGATTTATTGATCAAGAGCAAGTCCATAGGACAGTTTCTTGTCGATCTCAGGGAAGTGTTCGAGGTGTTGCGCGCAGTAAAAATGAAGCTTAACCCGAAGAAGTGTACCTTCGGTGTTCGATCTGGAAAGTTCTTGGGCTATATTATATCAAGGGACGGGATTCGTGCCAATCCAGATAAGATCGAAGCTTTGAAAAACATGCCCGAACCTCGTAACGTAAAGGAGGTGCAACGATTGACGGGTCGGATGGCCGCCCTCAATCGTTTCTTGTCGGTATCAGCCCAGAGGGCCCTGCCCTTCTTTAAGATATTGAAAAAGGCGAGTCCGTTCCAGTGGGATGAGAAGTGTCAAAAAGCGTTCGACGATCTGAAAGAGTATTTATCTGATTTGCCGATTATTTGTCCTCACCTCGAGAAGAGAGAAACTCTTGGTTTATCTGGCAATTTGCGAAGAGGCTGTGAGGGCGGTTTTAGTTCGAGAAGGGGACCAGGGGCAAATCCCGATTTATTTTGTAAGTAAGGCATTGCATGGGGCCGAGATAAGATATACACCTACTGAAAAATTAGCATTAAGTTTGGTTCATGCATCAAGGAAACTAAAACCATACTTCCAAGCACACCCCATCGCTGTGGTCACCGACCAGCCTCTGAAGCAGATTCTAGCTAAGCCCGAGACATCGGGTCGATTGGCCAAGTGGGTTGTCGAGCTAGCTGAATACGATATCGAGTTTCTACCTCGTACAGCCATTAAAGGTCAAGCTCTAGCGGACTTCATAGCAGAAGGATTGTCAATTCAGTTGGAACAAGAAAAGCAATCCTCAGAACAACAATGGACCATCCATGTCGATGGTGCCTCAAGTAAAGAAGGAGCTGGAGCTGGATTATTATTGGTTAGTCCAAAAGGGGAAGAGTTCCCGTATGCACTCCGATTCGAGTTCAAAGCCACGAACAACGAAGCTGAGTATGAGGCAATGATCACAGGCTTGAGACTAGCATCGAAGTTGGGGGTCGAGAATCTTTTGGTTTACAGTGACTCTCAACTTGTAGTGAATCATATTCTAGGAGAGTACGAAGCAAAGGAAGAATCAATTAAAAGTTATCTGAAAGTCGTTCAGGGATTAATGTCGAAATTCAAACGGTTCGCATCGGAAAGGGTGCCCCGGAGTGAAAACAAGCGAGCCGATGCTGCCTAAGCTCGCATCAAATTTTAAATCTAGGAGGAAAGTCCTGGTCGAGATGCTAGCGAACGAAGCTATAACGAGGTCGACGTGCAACCGTGAGTTCAAGGATCGACATGGATGGATCCGATAGCGTTATTTTTAAAAGATGGAGTTCTCCCACCGATAAGTCTCGGGCGCCGAAAAATCAGGCTACAAGCCTCGAGTGCACGCACTATTCGACTATGTGCTTTATTGAAAATCGTTTGTAACACCTTGGCTACGATGTGCATCAGAAGATGAAGGGGCGTATCTGCTCGAAGAAATACACCGAGGAATTTGCGGTAATCATTGCGGAGCTCGGATGTTAGCAAGAAAATGCAAACTAGCAGGCTATTTCTGGCCATCCATGCAAAAAGATGCAAATCGATTAGTTATGAGCTGCAGAGCCTGCCAGGTCCATGATGTAGTAACTCACCAGCAAGCACGAGAAATGAGTGCCATCGAGTCGGTATGGCCTTTCGACGAATGGGGAGTCGATATAGTGGGACCTTTACCTCGAGCTCCGGGCAATTTCAAATATGTTGTCGTTGCGGTTGATTATTTTACTAAATGGGTCGAAGCCAAAGCTCTTACTGACATCAAGGCTCAGACCATCAAAAAAATTCTATGGGAGAATATTTTGTGCAGGTTTGGAATTCCCAAGTATCTGATCTCGGACAACGGTACTCAATTTCTTGATGATAGGGTGCAGAATTGGTTGAAAGAATTCAAGATCGAGCACAAGACGACGTCGGTGGCCCGACCTCAGTCCAATGGACAGGTCGAGCAGACAAACAGGCAGCTCAAGTTTGGGTTAAAGAAGCGGTTGGAAGACGAAGGTCGAGATTGGGCGGCTCGATTACCCAAAGATATCGTGGTCATATCGAACAAAGACCCAATTCGGCTACCCAAGAGACTCATTTTGCCATGGCCTATGGATGCGAAGCAGTGATACCAGCGGAGATCGGTCTGGCGTCACCTCGGGTTTTGGCTTATAACATCGAAACTAATGCTGCCGATCTAAAAGAAGAAAAAGATAACGTCGAAGAAAAGAGAGAAATGGCGGCATATCGAGTGGCCAGTTATAAAAGGAAGATTTCACAGTACTACAACGCGAGAGTAAAATACAAATACTTCCAAGTAGGAGACCTCGTGTTGAGGAAAAACGAGGCCAGCAAGCAGGATCCAATAGGCAAGCTCGAGCCGAATTGGGAAGGTCCGTATAAAGTCTTAAAGGTGCATCCAAAGGGGTCGTATCAGTTGGGGAGATCGGACGGCAGCACAGTGCCTCGGACATGGCACGCCACCAATCTCAGGAAATATTACGTTTGAGCTATTTATTCAGTTTATGACATTTGCAATTTCAATTTTTTGAGTTATTTGTAATAGGTCGATGTGACGTTGGATTTCAATACCTTTTATTCACGCAACTTTCTTTTCTACATTGTACTTAATACACACGCTCATGCACAAAAGAAAAGGGGGCTGCAACAAAAGAAACCAAAACTCGACTCCAACAAAAGACATCGACACGACCAAATCAAAGCAGTACGGTGAGTAAAGCCAAGTCACTGACAATGCTTACACCACCTCCGAGCTTCTCTCCATCGACTTGATGGAGGTATAGCAAAATAGTGAAAAAAGCCAAGTCACTGACAGCGCTTATATCACCCCCGACATGCCCATAAGCCACGATGCGAGGTGGTCGGAAGATCCCACGACGGATGCCTAACCCGACCGGATCGAAAGCACCACGATGTGCGATAAATGAGTAAGGGTTTCTTAACTCGATATCCAATAAGCCTGACGAGGCGGGATAGTCGAATCGAGCTCCGACCAAATAGCCAAGTCAAGCCAATAAGGCCATACAATGCTAGGTCGACTCATATTCAAGTGTGCTACGAGTTGTGTACTCATACTACACTTCGAGGGGCCAACAGGGGAATTAAGTCAATTAGACTACACCCCATAAGGCAGTGTTTGCAAAGGGATTAAGTCCAGAAGACTACACCCTGAACAAATGATCAATAAAAAACAAGACATTCAAATGCAAAACCACGATTCGAATTGAAAAAGACATTCAAATGAAAAGTTAACAAGATCGGATCGAGAAAATGCAAGTTCAGGCAAGTAAAAAATATCAAAGTTATTACAATCAAATCAAATCAAATTGTTTTAAAAGACAACAAGGGAAGAGCATCAGGCAGAAGGTGTTGGAAATGTGTCCTAAACCCAATCGGGTTGGACCGGATCCGACCGGGTCGGGTCATTTACAGTCTATTTAGTTCATGTAATAACTTTATTATGAATAATAAAAGCACTTATGTTATTATATATTGTTTGTCTTCATATTATTTGTTGTATATATATATAGTAACGTCCCTAGTATCAATCTGTGATAGAGAAACCATGATAGTGATTATGGTTGATGAGATCTCTAATCACTGTAACAAGGTTGGTACTTAAATGTCTCTAGTCTTATGTATTATTAAATGGGACATTGATAGTATAATCAGACTAGCACGTATTGGATGTCTTCTATCTTTTAGAAGATAGGGATAGATCTCGTCTATCAAAGTGTAGGGACACTTGGACTGTACGTGGACGTGTATTAGAGAATGCGTACGTTAGACTGACCCACTTACATTAAGTGTCACACTATGTGGCGGTTGTGTAATTATCCTTTTGACCGAGTCTTCATGGCATCACGGTGTGGATTGTCATGCTTTGACACTATTGAGGTTTCCCACAACCATGGGGCGATCATGCGGTAGTGATTGGGTATGACACTGAAGCATGCGGAGTATACATGATTGGTCGTCCGGGAATCGCGTATCCTATGATTGGGATCGAATATCCGAAATGGCCTTCTTATAAGGAATGTCTTGTTCTCGTGAATCTTTGCAAAGTGGGAGTAAACATGTTACTTGAGAGAGCTTGATATCAGATTATAAGATACGATCGTTAATGTATTGACACTTTCGAGATACGATCGTATGGATATTGTTATAGCGATGATAGATTGTAAGTTACACGGTAACTGTTTCACATGAAAGGTAGTAGTCATTGCATTTGACTCTTCCGATGATTGGGGGTCACGGTGTGTTGCTAGACGCTATCCCGTGATCGTTAGGCATGAAGGGCATTTTAGTAAATTTGCACTTTGTGTCTACGGCCAACATATTCGAAGCCTATCGGGTCACACACATAAGAACTTTGTGTCGGATTAAAATGCGGTTATAGTTGATAGCCAAATAAGGAAAGTTTATCTCTAAGACTATAAAGTAGGTATAGTGGTAAATTAATATGGTGATATTTTATTTATTATGAATAAATAAAATACAAGATATTAATTATATACAAATTATATTAATTAAAAGAATTTTCCATAAGTTAATTTATGGGAGATGTGGCGCCATTTAGGTGTGAACATGTCACACTTGGATTGTGCAATTTAATTAATAAATATACCATAATAATTAATATGTGATATTAATTGATTTTGAGAAAATAGATTTATGGTAAGATCATAATTTATTTAATAAAAGTTATTGGAGAAAAATAAATTATGGAAAGAGAGATCAATCACATTAATTAACTTTCCTTAATTTTATTGGAAAGAGGTTTTCTTCTCCTCCTCCCCAAGCATCAAGGTCGCCTCCCCTTATAAATAAGAGGGATTGCCAAGCTCTTAGACACACCATTCTTCCAAGAGTTCATTATTCTTGAGAGAAAAATTCTTAGAGCTAGTTTTCTTGTGCAAAAGAGGGGGGCTTTTGTTGTGAGGTTGTGAGGGAAGAAAAAGTCCGGTCTAGCAACCGGAGCTTTTCAATAGCAATCCTTGGAAGGATTCCGGCAAGGAGTTCGTGTGGATAAGCGATAGAGGCCGGACGCGTGGACGGCTTGCGCATTGAACTACTCTCCGTTGGCGGTCAAAGCGACGATCTTTAAGATCATTAAGGTATAATCGCCAACCCCCTTAACGTGTTTATTGCATTATTCGAAGAACGATCTAGTTTAGGAAATCAAAATTTTAAATTCCGCTGCGTTAGAATATCGATTTCCTTACAGTGGTATCGGAGCCAGACTTCGAGCTTAAGCAATAAGCATTAGATAATTGCGTAGTAATCGATAGATGCAAGATTCAAATCATGATGCGTCAAGTCGAGGATGAGTGATGGCTTCTCGGTGAACCCACTCCTCCATAAATTCGATGGGGGCTCGACTTCTCGTGTCGTGATATTTATTGTGCATAGATAAATCGATTAAGTCATATAATTAATTAAAAGTTATTTAATTATTTGATTTAATGAAGACGTTTGAGCGATTAGAATTAAAACTTAATCTTTTCATAAGATATGATAGTATAAATTAGATGTGTAGATATAATGTGATTATATGGACCCGATTGATCATGGACTCGACCAATAGGATAGATGGGAATGTATTCTTTATGTTGGTTTTTTGAAAAATTGTCCCAGCCGTTATGAAGAACGTGACCTAGTTTACTTTTTGCATTCATCCCATTCCGTTAGCTCCCCCGTGTGCGGCGGGTGTAATTAGTTATTAGTCAAATAATGATGTAACAAGATGGAGCAAGAAGATGAAGACCAAGGCGAGATAGAGAACCCATTGGTGAACAAAGAATAAAGATCCTATTGGCGGTTGCAGATACCCTTAGTTTGTGACCCGCGGTTTCGCTGCGTTTTACTCGAAACCGCTCACAGGAAAAGTCCATGATCATACCGGTTATTTTGTGCGCGGAATGTTGTGTATGTTTTACTTTATATGATATCGTAGTAATATGCACATAGTAGATGAGACCATAATTAAACCAAATTAATTAAGTGAATTAATTTAAAATTATTCCCACGTCAAAAATCAAGTCGGAATTGCCTCCCCATATTATAACGACGGTGAAGAGCCCTTGTTCGGACCCAACTCACCAGCCAAAGCGGGGGTTGACCTACCTCGGGTATATCGTCGTTATCGAGATATGATCGAAAGAGATCTCATGAATATTGGGGTTAAGACTCGACTAAGAATTCTCTCGCCACCACCAAAGCGGGTCGTTTGGATTTTAGAGGCAAGGGTTTGGCTATTTTTCATAAGATGAAATATTGTCAAAGAGTTGACTGGTCAAACAACAAGAATCGTATAAGATACGATCGACAAATCGTTGTCCACCTGTTTAATTATTTTCGGCCCATCAGCCAAAGTTGGGGGTCGGGATAGTTCGATGGGATCTTGCCCACTAAAGGAATTTTTTCTTGAAAGCCAATAGGGAATAGTTGGCTAGTGGGAGTAAAAACCTTATAGATTTATTAAGTGCAAATTTAGGGTTTTTATACATGAGCTTTTACTTATTCTATCTTTATTTATTGTTGTAGAAAATGTCAAACAAATTGAACCTTCGTTTTATCATCGAAAACAAGCTTGACGAAACTAATTTTCTCGATTGGGAAAGAAACCTCAAAATCGTTTTGAGGCACGAGAAAATTGGCTATGTCTTGGACGAACCCGTGCCGGAGGCACTGCGCCCGCATCACCGCGGATGTGGTTGAGAAGTATAACAAGCACCTTTCGTTATGGCAGTTCCGATGCTACGTGTATCATGCTTGCTTCTATGACTTTGAGATGCGCAAAACAGACATGAGTCTATGGACGCTTACTCAATCATGGTTCACTAAAAAGAGCTCTACGCTTCTCGTCTCTTGACCGAGAGGTACGAGGTCTCAAGGCCCTGTTTGGTTGCAAAATGGATTCGAGGCCGGCATTTGTTGGGTCACATGTGCTTAAGATGATCGGGTACATAGAGAGGCTTGGGAAGCTGGGCCACAAGTTGGAACGAGAGTTAAGTATTGACTTAATTCTGCAATCTCTACCTGATTCATACTCACAGTTTGTGATGAACTATCACATGAACAAGATAGATTGTTCTCCCTTGCGGAGCTATTGAACATGTTGAAAACTGCTGAGGGCACTGTGGGGAAGGGAAAGCAAGTGTTGCTAGTCACTTCCAACAAGGGCAAGGCAAAAGCCCAAAAGAAGTCCAAGAAGGCGAAGGTCGCACCTAAGCCAACGCCTAAGATAGCAAAAGACAAATCCAAGGATGCTTGCTTCCATTGCGGTGAGACCGGACATTGGAGGCGAAGCGCAAAGGCTTCTTGAGTACCAAGAAGAAGCATTACGATGCTTCGACTTCGTGTATATTTATGATTGAGATCAACATTACTTCTTCTAAGTCTAACCATTGGGTATTAGATCTTTGGATGTGGTTCTCATATTTGTACGAATATGAGGGACTAAGAAGAACTAGAGATCCGAGGAAAGGAGAGGTGGACCTACGGCGTTGGAAATGGAGCAAGTGTTCTTTGACCGGCCGTAGGAGTTTATTTTCTTTCATTGCCCAGTGGGCTAGTACTAGAACTCAATAAGCGTTATTTTGTTCCCGCTCTTTACGAAGAGCATTATTTCCATTTCTGCATTAGATGTTGATGGTTTTTCATTTACGTTTGAGAATAAATGTTGTTCCTTTTCACGTAATGGAATTTTTATGGTCTTGGCATACTTAGCAATGGTCTCTACATATTAGATATGAATGTTGATGTACTTAACATAAATAACAAGAAAGCTAAGACAAATGACTTGAATGAATCCTACTTATGGCATTGTAGACTTGGCCATATAAATAAGAATCGCATTTCCAAACTCCATAAAGATGGAATGTTGGATCAATTCGATTCTGAATCGTTTGATACATGCGAGGCTTGTCTACTTGGCAAGATGACAAAGTCACCTTTCGATGGCAAAGGGATAAGATCAAATGAATTGCTTGAGCTCATACATACCGATGTGTGTGGCCCAATGTCAATTCAAGCCAAAGGAGGATACTCTTATTTCATCACTTTCACTGATGACCATTCACGCTATGGTTATATATATTTAATGAAGTATAAGTCTCAAGCCTTTGAAAAGTTCAGGGAATTCAGAAGTGAAGTGGAGAAACAACTAGGTAAGGAAATTAAAACACTTCGATCCGATCGAGGTGGAGAATACCTAGATGGAGAGTTTCAAAGTTATTTAAAGGAGAATGGGATTCTACCTGAATGGACCCCTCCAGGGACGCCTCAAATGAATGGCATATCTGAGAGGAGGAATCGTACTTTGTTAGACATGGTACGTTCCATGATGAGCTATGCGATTCTTCCAAAATCGTTTTGGGGTATGCTCAGAAACCGCATCCTATACATCGAACCGAGTTCCATCAAAGACGGTTGACTCTACGCCATACGAGGTATGGACTAAGAGAAAACCGAGCCTAGGTCATCTAAAACCTTGGGGTTGTCCGACTTACGTGAAGCGGATGATGCACGACAAATTGGAGCCTGTGTCGACAAATGTCTATTTGTGGGATATCCTAGGGAAACCAAAGGGTACCAATTTTACCATCCCGAGGAACAAAAGGTGTTTGTTGCCGGGATGGCCACTACGGAGAAAGAGTTTATTCGGATAGGGTCGGTGGGAGTAAAATTGATCTTGAAGAAATTCGAGAACCACTTACGGATAATAGTCAATTGATGGAAGTAGAGGACTTGCCACACATAGATGTGACACCAGCCTCTACCGTAGACACACTAGCACCTCGAAGATCCACCAGGGAACGCCGTGAACCTGAAAGGTACACAGGCGTATATCTCATGGAAGATGAGGACCCTAGAACTTATGAGGAAGTGCTATTAAGGCATGACAAAGAGAAGTGGTGGAAGCCATGAATTACGAAATGGAATCCATGAAAGACAACCAAGTTTGGAACTTAGTTGATCCGCTGAGGAATAGTTCCCATAGGGTGTAAATGGGTCTTTAAGAGAAAGACCGACATGGACGGTAACGTGACTACCTACAAGGCTAGGTTAGTGGCAAAGGGTTATAAGCAAAGACAAGGAGTTGACTATGACGAAACCTTTTCGCCTGTTGCCATGTTAAAATCCATTAGAATTTTGCTCGCTATTGCAAAGCATATCATGATTTACAATCTGGCGGATGGATGTGAAAACGGCTTTCCTTAACGGGAACACATGCGAGGAAGTGTATATGACACGACTGAGGGTTTCACAACCAAATGACGCTGGGATGGTATGTAAAGCGCAAAGATCCATTTATGGATTAAAGCAAGCTTCTCGGAGTTGGAATCTTCGCTTTGATGAGATAATCAAACAGTTTGATTTCATCAAGAATGAAGATGAGCCTTGTGTTTACAAGAAGGTTAGTGGGAGTGCCATTGTGTTCTTAGTGCTTTATGTAGATGACATATTGCTCATAGGGAATGATGTGCCTATGCTACAATCAGTCAAAGCTTGGTTATCCAAGAACTTCTCAATGAAGGACTTGGGTGAGGCGGCCTATATTCTAGGAATAAAGATCTATAGAGATAGATCTAAAAGGTTGCTTGGTGCGTCGCAATAATCCCTACATAGACAAGATCTTTGAAGAGATTCGGCATGGAGCGATCAAGAAAGGATTGCTGCCCATGTCACATGGGGTCTACCTGTCAAAGGGAATGAGTCCTAAAACAGAGGAGGAAAGGGCACAAATGAGTAAAGTCCCTTATGCTTCGGCAATCGGGTCTATCATGTATGCCATGTTATGCACAAGACCAGACGTCTCGTACCCTCTTAGTATGACTAGTAGGTACCAGTCCAATCCAGGTGATGGTCACTGGATTGCTGTCAAGAATATCCTTAAATACTTGAGACGTACTAGGGATATGTTCCTAGTTTTCGGGAACGATGATTTAGTATTACGAGGTTACACAGATGCGGTTCCAAAGCGACAAGGATGACTTTAAGTCACAACTGGATTTGTTTTCACGCTAAACGGCGGAGTAGTGAGTGGAAGAGTTCAAGCGAGGAGACTCTGCGGACTCTACAACGGAAGCCGAATACATAGCAGCCTCGGAGGCGGCAAAGAAGCGATTTGGATGAAGAAGTTCATTCATCGAACTTGGTGTGGTTCCTCCATTGAAGGTCCTGTGCCTGCATCTTTGTGATAATAATGGAGCGATATCTCGAGTCAAAGGAACCAAGGTCTCACATGAAGTCCAAACATGTGCTACGGCGCTATCACTTGATTTAGAGATAGTAGATAGAGGAGATGTAAAGATAGAGAAAGTCCACACGGATGATAACATAGCTGATCCGTTAACCAAGGCATTGTCTCAAGCTAAGCATGAGAAACATGTTCACTTGCACGGGCTTAGGCATATGGGTGATTGGCTTTAGGCCAAGTGGGAGATTGTTGGAAATGTGTCCTAAACCCAATCGGGTTGGACCGGATCCGACCGGGTCGGGTCATTTACAGTCTATTTAGTTCATGTAATAACTTTATTATGAATAATAAAAGCACTTATGTTATTATATATTGTTTGTCTTCATATTATTTGTTGTATATATATATAGTAACGTCCCTAGTATCAATCTGTGATAGAGAAACCATGATAGTGATTATGGTTGATGAGATCTCTAATCACTGTAACAAGGTTGGTACTTAAATGTCTCTAGTCTTATGTATTATTAAATGGGACATTGATAGTATAATCAGACTAGCACGTATTGGATGTCTTCTATCTTTTAGAAGATAGGGATAGATCTCGTCTATCAAAGTGTAGGGACACTTGGACTGTACGTGGACGTGTATTAGAGAATGCGTACGTTAGACTGACCCACTTACATTAAGTGTCACACTATGTGGCGGTTGTGTAATTATCCTTTTGACCGGAGTCTTCATGGCATCACGGTGTGGATTGTCATGCTTTGACACTATTAAGGTTTCCCCTAACCATGGGGCGATCATGCGGTAGTGATTGGGTATGACACTGAAGCATGCGGAGTATACATGATTGGTCGTCCGGGAATCGCGTATCCTATGATTGGGATCGAATATCCGAAATGGCCTTCTTATAAGGAATGTCTTGTTCTCGTGAATCTTTGCAAAGTGGGAGTAAACATGTTACTTCGAGAGAGCTTGATATCCAGATTATAAGATACGATCGTTAATGTATTGACACTCGAGATACGATCGTATGGATATTGTTATAGCGATAGGATTGTAAGTTACACGGTAACTGTTTCACATGAAAGGTAGTAGTCATTGCATTTGACTCTTCCGATGATTGGGGGTCACGGTGTGTTGCTAGACGCTATCCCGTGATCGTTAGGCATGAAGGGCATTTTAGTAAATTTGCACTTTGTGTCTACGGCCAACATATTCGGAAGCCTATCGGGTCACACACATAAGAACTTTGTGTCGGATTAAAATGCGGTTATAGTTGATAGCCAAATAAGGAAAGTTTATCTCTAAGACTATAAAGGGTATAGTGGTAAATTAATATGGTGATATTTTATTTATTATGAATAAATAAAATACAAGATATTAATTATATACAAATTATATTAATTAAAAGAATTTTCCATAAGTTAATTTATGGGAGATGTGGCGCCATTTAGGTGTGAACATGTCACACTTGGATTGTGCAATTTAATTAATAAATATACCATAATAATTAATATGTGATATTAATTGATTTTGAGAAAATAGATTTATGGTAAGATCATAATTTATTTAATAAAAGTTATTGGAGAAAAATAAATTATGGAAAAGAGATCAATCACATTAATTAACTTTCCTTAATTTTATTGGAAAGAGGTTTTCTTCTCCTCCTCCCCAAGCATCAAGGCCGCCCCTCCCCCTTATAAATAAGAGGGATTGCCAAGCTCTTAGACACACCATTCTTCCAAGAGTTCATTATTCTTGAGAGAAAAATTCTTAGAGCTAGTTTTCTTGTGCAAAAGAGGGGGGCTTTTGTTGTGAGGTTGTGAGGGAAGAAAAAGTCCGGTCTAGCAACCGGAGCTTTTCAATAGCAATCCTTGGAAGGATTCCGGCAAGGAGTTCGTGTGGATAAGCGATAGAGGCCGGACGCGTGGACGGCTTGCGCATTGAACTACTCTCCGTTGGCGGTCAAAGCGACGATCTTTAAGATCATTAAGGTATAATCGCCAACCCCCTTAACGTGTTTATTGCATTATTCGAAGAACGATCTAGTTTAGGAAATCAAAATTTTAAATTCCGCTGCGTTAGAATATCGATTTCCTTACAGAAGGCTGGTTTGAAGTCGAAGCATTGGGATCGACCTGTTCTTCCGACTCGGCGTTCCCCTCACCGGCTCCCTCCAGGGATGGGACCACATACTTGTCATAGAGAGACACGCCAGCCTTGAAATCGGTGATATATCGGCCATATCTGGGGATGGACTCTGGGTCATACAAATAGGCTTTGTCGATGCTCTTAACCTCGAAGTCAGGGACGACCATCTTGACTTGATCCAGAGCGTTCGAGAATCCCCCCTTCATGGCCTGACTCATCAGGAGCGCCAGGTCATTATCGAACTCTTCAGACGTCAAGAAGTCCTTTTTAGCTGCTTCCAAGCGGGTCGTGAAGCTGTCGACCTCGAGCTGAAGATCGTCTCGAGCCTTGGTGGATGCAGCCAGCTCGGCTCTAGTTTGGTCCAACTCCGACTTTACCGCCGCCAGCTCAGCATCTCTGTCAAATAGGTCTTTCTGTGCTCTAGACAGATCCGACTCCAGTTTCAAGCGTCGATCATCCAGCTTGTTGGCCTTGGCTTTCAACTTCTCGAGATCCGAGGTCAGCTTAGCAATTGTCTCCTTCTGCTCCTCCAAAGCTGCTGTTGGGGACTCAATTCTATTCAGAGCTACTTTAGTACCAAGTCGGGCCTGCAAGGAAGAGCGCCGTTAACGTCGAAAACAGACGAAACATCATGTAACTACAAAGGAAATAAAAAGACTTACGACTCGATAGCCCTTCATGATAAGGTCGTGTAGCTCCTCCGGGGTCATACCCTCCATCTCTGCCACGTTTGTCTCTGGGATCGCATCGGTGGAATTTGGTGGGGCAAGGTTACGGGCCTCCTTCCCGATCCCATGCCTCACCTCAGTCATTTTCTGGCGTTTCCTTGGGACGAGGTCAGCCTCGGTCTGCTCTACCACCCTAGCCTCGTCGGGTTGACTCCTTAAAATTTCAGACGTTGATACGGGGGCAGGAGCTCGGCTCGACCCTCTCTGTCCCGAAGATGCGGCACCTGACATCGGCTTTTTCGATTTGATGCCGGCCAATTCTTGGATTTTCTTGGGATCCGTCTTCTTGGGATCGGGCATCTTACCTAATGCCTCCAACTTTGAAAAATGTTCCACCGCAAGCGAGAGACAAATCGGCGTTAATGCATTACAAGAAACCTAAATCGGTGTTAAAAACAAAAGTGTAACGGCTCGACAATGCGGAAGAAAAATATCCCACGTAAAACTCGAACATCCTCTTGAGTTCGAGATAAGCGCCGGGTCCAAAGTAGCCTCGATGTCGGCAAAGGATACTGAGAGAGTGCGATTTGAGTCGAGGCGTCGGGATGGATACTCGATAATCCCGCACCCATTGGGGACGTCGAGTCGAGTCGGTCATGCCATTTTTCGCGCCTTTGGAACCAAGTGTGTATGTCAATATCAATCAGCCCGTGTCGGATAAAGAAAAATTGGGCTTCCAATCGCTTGAGAGCAGCGTCACCTTTCTCACGAATTCGATGCCAAAGGACGCTCACGAAATGTATACCACCCCACGTCCCGCAAGCTCGCCAGGGCATAATCTTGACGGAATAGTCGAACCGAGAACTCAACCTTGGCGATTCGACACGCCAGCACGAAACCCATTACACTCCTGACCCCATTGGGAGCGAGTGGGTGACGCAGATCTTGTAGTGTTGGAGGACGGCAATTAGGCACGGGTCGAAAGGAAACCGAAGCCCCTCCTTCAATTGCGCTTCGTAAATGGCGCAGAATCCAGGGGGAGGGTCGCAGCGAACCGTCATCGGTCATGTGATACTTTGATGTGTTCGGGAGAATAAGGGATGCCGTATCGAAGGCAAATAACTTTGGCCTTTTCTGGGGAGAGATTCGACATGCAACCATATGGCCCTTGGCCCTTCATCCTAGTTTGGCGTCTGGCCACGGGTCGTGAAGATCCAGCGGGTCGAACAGACGTTTCCTCCTCTCCTCCCTCTTCCTCTCCTCCCTCTTCCTCTTCTCCGGTGGCTCTTTCACCAGAAGCGGTAGGATGCTCTGAAACCGTTTCTTCCGTCGATTCTTCTTCAATTTCAATAAGTTCATCTCTGTTTTGGGAGTCACTAGCGCTACTAGACATTGATTTGGGGAAAAGATACAAGAAACAAAAATAAGAAGAAAATGTAAGTAAGATTAAGGCTTACTTGAGTTTTCGGCTAAGAAGACTGGGATTTGCAGAAGTTTATAATGGCGAATGAGAAACGTCAAGGTCTTGGACTCCTTTTATGCGTGTAAATCTTGCAAATGATTTGAAAGGGTGGAGTTTGAGGGCAGTTATAGAATACATAACGCGAAAATCAAGGGTAGTTGGCCGGATAAAACACTTCGTTTCCTACGCCCATTAATGCTATTACAGTATGACGTCATCCTACGACAGCCTAGGTCGGGTAGATAGGACAGCTATATTCCCGCCTATAGAAGACCACGTGTCGAAAAGATTATTCAAATTTTCAGATCCGACATCAGCACTCGAGATGAGCTTCCCTCCGATCTGGGGGGCTTATGATGATACGGGATTTCACCCCTCCACGTGGAATAATGTGATCGGCCCAGCTGGCATATGGAAAAGTCTATATTAAGTACAGCAGTGTCGGATCGATACGATACGCCCCCGCAGAGACCGCAGTCACTAGCAGATTCTTCTAGTGTCTAGCCTCGATCACCCATGTCGACATGATTCGAGTCGAGACGGAGACTTCCTGTCCTGATGCCCGGGCCCACCATCCAGTAGGTTGCTTGGGCAGGAGGGCAAGGCCCATTTAAGGGTATTTATGCCAATGGACCAAACCGCCCTAATTTTAGGGCAGAGGAAGGACATGTACCTATAAATACATCATTCCAGGAACTACGTAAGGCTTGATTCCTGGATCTGAGACAGGATACGTAGGCAATCCAAGATACATTCTTGGACTCAGCCATAAACCACCTAAAAACACTACCTTTCCTAAAAAGTTCAGCCATTCGACCCCTTTACAGCTCACCCTTAGATTACACGTGGCCCTGATTTACCGGTGGTGCGTAATTTAGCATCGTCAGTATCCAATAGCTTAATTAAAATCAAGTCTTTCGTAGTTCCTTAGAGTTGTTTATATATAGGAGATGTCTCATCCCTCTTCCTTGTCCTGCAAGGATTATTATTAATATTTTCCTAAGGATATACACGCATAAATCCCTATGATTTAGGGATAACTAAGGACATATTTAAATTCCAAAATCACAGTATTTATGACTTAGAATTCTTTCCTTATTTACATTTAGTTACCCTTCACGTGGAATAACAGCCGGGTTGTTCTAAGCGCCCTACGTTGAGCCCTCAAGGCCACTATTGCCGAACTGGGCAGCTCCTCTTCACTAGGCCTTGACCGACCTGCGGTGGCTGAAGGAGGGGTTTCTGCCGATCTTCCACCTGGGGTAAGGGACTTGCCCTTAAGTATATCTTTTGGGGCTCCTGGCCATTACTACCCTTCATTTAGAGGTTAGTTATTTATTACACGTCCTAAAAGGATGGCACGTGGCGTAGTTCGGCTCGGCTATCATCATAAGCCCCCCATATCTGATCTTGCTTTTAGTTGGTCAGATCTGGACTATTTGGCGGTTCGACCAGACTTATCCGATCTCGCGTTTTGAATTCACTAACTGCCTGGTGGCAGTCCATTAAATAGATCATCATTACTTTTGCGGGAATTGAGGCGTCTTTCCCTCTTTCCCATAACTGACGTCGTTTATACGTCTGGTGGGTTATAACCTCAGTCTTTTCACATCAGACCTTCCCACTTCTCTACTCCGTCTATTAAATGGAAGATTTTCAAATCCTCAAGACACTTTCCATTTCCTCAATTAAGCATTTCTTTTCTTTTGAGTTTACGTTTCTCCTCTTCTTCTCTGCTTCTTCATTTCTTATTTCTCCCAGTTAATTAAGGATAGAATTGCATCTAGTAGTTCAATTGAAAGGGAATTTAAATCCCATTATGAGTCTGAGGTAGAAATTCATCAGTCTATGGTTCAAATATAAATCCTTGTTTCCAACCCAGTTTATGATCGTAGTGAAATTGAGCAGCTCGCTGTAGATCCTCAGCTTGTTAATCCATCTAGGCCCCGTTCCTCTTTCGGGTTTACCTCTTTGAATCAAAGCATTAGGGCACATGACTGCTAGGTCAGCCGTAGGTTGTTTTGGGTTAGATCCAAACTTACACAGGATGATATCCTGCAGATCTGTAACCAGTATAATATCGATATGGATCAATACTCTCCCCGTCTGCCTAGGGGTGTAAACCTCTATGCTCATCAGCCCCCTGAGGGGTATTGTACTATGTACAAGGAGCAATTTGCATGTGGCCTTAGGGTCTCATTCTGTCCGGCCTTCTTGGCCGTTCTGAGACATTACCATCTGGGATCTACCCAGATCACCCCTAATGGGGTTAGGGCGATCATCGGCTTCGCCATCTTCTGCAGGTGTATGGATACTGAGTTATCTGTAGACTTGTTTAGGACCTTTTATCAACATAAAAAGGTTAGGAACCACAGCGGGTGGTATTATTTTCCCCGCCGTACAAACCACCAAATGGGTATTCCCATACTTTCTAAGGGGAAAACTTCTATCCATTAGTGGAAAACTCATTTCTTTTTTATCCGTCATGACGGACATCCTGAGTTGAGCGGCTGGAACTATTATCAACTTCCAGCCGACGTGTGCCCTACCGGGGTTAGTGAGCGTTTATTGGATGACTTCGCCGGGTCGGGTATCTCCCTGGACCATGAAGAATGGCCCCCCAAATTAATCGAGGCAGCTCGTCTGGCCGATTCCGGACCTGAGCCTTACGTGAGGCTTACTCAAGTGGAGTTTGACAACTGTAGGAACTCACTCTTGCTTTTATTTCTTTAACTCTTTTGTGTGTATGTTTGTTGCTTTGCGATCTTCCCTGTTCGTACTGACATTGTTCGCCTTTTTCTTCTCAATGGCCGACTTTGCTGCCATCTTCGACGAAGCTTTTGAGGAAGAGGTTGTGCCCGAGCTGTGGCGGTTGTGAACCCGATGATCCTAGGATTGGTGGCGAGTTGGAGCCCGATCCGGTAAATCCAGAAACCAACCTTGAGGATCCCGTGACCGGAAGGGTCTTCAACATAATAAATCCCGCTGCTCCTACGTAAGCGTCTGAGACCCGGCGGGGCGATAGCCTGATCATCTGGATGGTTACGAGTTTACCGAGGTAGGAGACAACTTCAAGTGCGTTTCGATCCGGGGCGGAAGAGGAGCAGTCCGGTCGAGGTGAATAGGATGTCTATAAGGGATGTTCTACTCCACATCTTCGACTTTCGTCCGAAAGTTATCGACAAGGATTTGGTTTGCCATGGTATGTTTTTCTTGCCTTTATATTTGTCACTTCCTTTAGTCATCATCTATTTATCATGCCGACCTTGTTGTTTTTCTCGTCAGGTCGTTAGGGCGGGGGAGGAGGTCTTGAACAGACTTGACAGTTTCTCTTCCCAAAAGAGTTGTCTGGAAAAACGGATTGTCGACCTCTCATTGACCATAAAAACATAAGGACTAGTCTCTGTCCAAGGATTCACATATCGTTGATCTGGAAAAGATCGTTCTCGCCCAGTGATTGAGCTTAAATTCACCCCAACAAAACAATTTATAAGGACTCGAAACCGTGGGTAAACTAACTCTCTAACCGGCAGTGTACCGGGTCGATTGCTAGATTAGCTACAGGAGTACGAGGTCAAACCCAAAGGAAAAGTGTTTGCAAGTACCAAAGTGAACGTGTTACTTAGTCTAGGTGGTCAATATTTTAAAGTATTTATAACTACAACGACACTAAAGTGATTCCTACTAACGAGTTTAAAGATAAGAAAGTGAGAAAGAAGATTAAACTACTAGGTTTTAAAGATAGATTAAGGGACATAGCCGAACCATGATCAAAATAGCTAGTTTCACCCCAAGAAATGACAAAACCGGGAGTGTGCATTAAACGAACGAACTCTTGCATTCAATTTCACGGGTGCAAACTCCTAATCTCGGTGCTAAGGTCTGAACAACTCTCTCCTAACACCTTATGCCAAGTCAACTACCCTTCCCTAAAGGAGGTTCATCAACAAGACGAGATATGCACTAGAGCCGCTTTTAAACGTTAAAACGAGTAACCTCACTCTAAGGAGTGATCCTAGAACCCTTTTCCCACACCCCTCTATCTGAACAACTCTCAAGATTGATGTGTGTGATTTTGACCTAGGTGATCAGTCTAGCCCAAATCTGTTATAACAAGTTCTAAGACATGAAACATGCGAGATACGACAATAAAAAGCACTACCCACTCCCAATTTCATCACCCAAAGGGTGATTTCACCAATTTTCACATGATTCGACTATGAAAAGGGATTAACTACTCATTATACTAATCAAAACATACACAAAACAGTAAATGAAAGCCATAACAAGTAAAAGAAAGAAGAAATTTACCATTAATTTGCAGAAATTCGAGTTTAGATCCAAAAAGTACAAAATAGAGAAGTAATTAAAAGGTGGTCTCTTAGTGTTTGGAATGGAAATCTAAGCTAAGAAACGGAAAGATTAAGCTAATATTATGTTGATGTAAGCTAAGAGAAAGTATTATAAAGTTATTACAAAAATCGAGCTAAGGAATGGGTAGAGTTTTTCTAAGAGAATGGATATCCCCAAGAAATAGTCTAAGGGGGAATATTTATAAGTGGGAGAAAATCTGCAGAATTCGTCTTCAAACGCACGTTTAGGGTGCTGAGACTGGCGTTTGACATCTTCAAACGCACGTTTGGATTGGTGCAAACGTGCGTTTCGCTTCATTTCTGGGCAGGGGCTTGACTATCTTCATCTGGAACGCACGTTTAAAGAGGTTCAAACGTACGTTTGGTGGACTTGGAAAGCGCGTTTAGGATGGTCAAACATACGTTTGAAGAGTTTGGAACAGCGTTTAAGGTGTTTTCAAACGCGGCGTTTGGAAGGCTTGAACTCAGTATCAACTTGTGGTCCCTTGAACGCATGCGTTTGGGGGTTCAAAGCGCGCGTTTGAACCCCGTTGCCCCAATTCTTCACTTTTCTTCCTTTTGATCTCTCCTCTTGCCTCGATCATGCCTTTTGCCACAAATCATCGCCTTCCGGGTTCTCGAGACACTGATACCCTATAACATCATACATGACCAACAACATCCAAACAATTCCGGAGGGTAAAAGTGCTCGGGAATGGGGTTAATATCCACAAAAAGGGGTAGTAATCCATCAAAGTGACGGAATCACTCCCCGTGCCATGAGCTCACGATAACACCCCGAAAACGGTCTAAATCACCCCAAAAATGTGCTGAAAATGTGATAAACGGGGATAATTAATGCACCGGAGTCACGTAAAGTTGACTCCCATCACTCAGCAGGCCAAGTTGCGAGAACTAATGACTGCCAGTGCTGAGCGGGAGGAAGCCATGGCGAAACTTCGAGCTGATCATGATGGACTTGAGGCAGCGATACCTGCACGGATCGCCTAAGCTATTCATGACTATAAGCTCCGCTCATTTTACTGGAGCCCTGAAGGTTTTACTTTCCCCAATCTTGGGTCATGGGTACACTCTGGGTGTGGACGAAGCCAAGGCCCAGTGTCCTGAGCTGGTCATTGAGACACTTCCTCATGGGGGACTTTGCAAACCCAGCGGCAACAAAGTTTATGATGCTCGACTTAAGGAGTTCCAGGCTGGTGAAGATCTGATAGCCAAGTACTCTCGCAGACATGCTGCTCAGCAAGCCAATGCATCTTCAGCTCTTCTAGTGTGCCCTCAGATCAGCCTTCTCAACAAGATCCTTCTGTTGATTCTTAGGCTTAGGCACTTGTTTTTACTTTTGAAAAACTTGTAAAAATTTCCAGCTTTTTTGTTGTTTTCTGTTCTTGACAATATATGCCTCTCAGGCATTTGTTCTATTATTTCTTTCTTTGGATTTTAGCCTTTTATATCTTATTTCTTTTTGACTTTGTTTGGCCCTTATTTTTCACATAACTTAGGGTCCTTTGCCCCCCTGAAGTACATCATTTGCAAGCTTTGCTTATTGAATGGTGTGCTTGAGTGTAAGCTCTGATCGTCTGTCCTATAGAATTAGAGAGTTTGGATTACTTCAAAGCGCCATGCGAGTATAACGATGAGCAAGAAGCAATCTTGATCATCTTGCTTGCCATTTTGTTGGCGTGTTTTTTACCAACTTCGAGTGCGCTGCGAGATCGGTTCGTATGGTCTGCATTTCTGAGACTTGTGAAGTTTGTTCTTTGCAAACCTTTTACGAGTCCGACATGCGGCTCGGTTCGTATGGTACATCCTATAGACTTGTTGGGTTTGCCCTTAGCAAACTTTTTCTAAGTCCGACTGCGCGGCTCGGCCAGTATGGTCTTTCTGCGCAGACTTTTTGGGTTTGCCCCTTAGCAAACTTTTTCTGAGTCCGACCTGCGGCTCAGTTCGTATGGTCTTTCCTACAGACTTTTTGGGTTTGCCCTTAGCAAACTTCTCTGAGTCCGACCTACGGCTCAGTTCGTATGACCTGTCCTGCAGACCTATTGAGTTTGTCCTTTGCAAACTTTTTCTGAGTCCGACCTGCGGCTCAATTCGTATGATCTGTCCTGCAGACCTATTGAGTTTGTCCTTTGCGAACTTTTATCAACCATATAAAATGAATAATGCACATGTGCAAAATAAGAATTTGTTATAATAACTGATGTTTGAATACATCTTATTGGAACACAGAATTTAAATCATGAATAAAGCATAAGTAAAGTCTGGAACCTGTCCTATACATAAATTCCTCAGATTGGTTGCATTCCAACTGTGTGGTGTAGTCCTTCCAGTTGCATCAGCCAGCTGATATGTTCCCTTTCCATGTATCTTGACCACTTTGTATGGGCCTTCCCAGTTCGGGTCAAGCTTTCCTTGAGGTCCTTGTCTGCTGACCTCATTCTTCCTGAGCACCAGATCTCCCTCCTTAAAATATGAGTGTTTAATCCGGGAGTTATAGTATTGAGATATGCGTTGTTTATACTTGGACATCCTAATGAAGGCCGCATTTCGAGCTTCTTCTAGGTCGTCTTTCGAATGCCTAAGCTCAGTTACCTGTTGTTCTTCATAATAGAGCGCTGCTCGTGGGGATGGCAGGCCGATCTCGGCCGGAATTACTGTCTCGCACCCGTATGCTTAGCTGAACGGAGTTTCTCCTGTGGCCGAGTTGGGTGTTGTTCTTGTTGGAAGTAACGCCCGAAAGATAATTTATGTAATTGTTTTTAGAATTAATAAATGATAGATTTATTCTCATCTTATTACTTGCTTCGTGCTTGTAAGTAATACCTTTCACGAAAACCCTAAGTCGTATCATATGTAGCCATATAGCTTAGTGTGTGACGTACGCAAGGATTAAGTTTATGGTGATACACTTGAAATGTTAGTCCGTGGTGAACTTAATCAAAGTCTGGGGTCTATTGATTAAACCACCATTAATGCATGAGAACACTTTATGGTGTGACCGCCCTATCGGACCGTCGGCATTGGTTGTCTAAGTGGGGCATTTATATGTGATGTAGTCATATAGGACTGGACCGATTTAATCCGTGGTTCTCATATAATTCCGTGATTGAGAAATCTCACTAAATCACAAGATGATCATATATGGATTAACCTTAATCCTGAAGTGATTACAGACTCCTACTTGTTTCAGGATAGGGTTTGATGTGTTCGATAAGGATCGCTAAGAAGCGCGGTCCGAATCACTTTCACGTTGGCACTATTCTTGAATGAGTGAGAAGTGTGTGTCTCACAGATATGGAATCCATTACTTCCTGCGGGAAGTAGAAAGACAATTCCCTTATTTGTTAATCCTAGAAACTGATCGATCCGTGGAGTTTGTATTGGTTATGAACTAATTGATCATTAGTGGGTTAATGGTAAATAATGATGAGATGTATTGAAGAAGGTTTACGGAAATAATCCCGCTTCATTACGGATAGTCTATGAAGGGTTAGTTTATATGTAATGATTATATCAATGGACACTTATCGACTCGACTCGACGTTTTGAGATTAAGTTATATCTATAATCGATAGAGTTCAGTTTCGGATTTATGGTGGCGTGATTCGGAATTAATAAGTTGAGTGGAAATATTATGTTCGATGAATGTTTTATTCAATTTATTGTAATTTACTTGGTTATAGTCCATGGTCCCGGGTTGGCTCTCTAACACGCGAGTGTTTTTTCGTTTTATGGAACCTCGAGAATAAATTAAATAGTTGGTCTATTTAATGAATATGCGAATATTATTTATTTGGTAAATAATATGTAAAATAGAAAAGACATTTTCTATTAAATAAATGGCTTAAAAGTGGGATAAGAAATTTTTCTAGATTATGTCACACGTGTAATTAATTAATTATCTATTTGTTGAATAATTAATGGAAAAATTAAGAGATTGATTTTTTTGGGAATTATCTCTTATTTTTGTAGCAAAAATATCTTTTCTTTTTGGGAACAGGTAATTGTATTGTAAAAATGATAACTCTCTCTTTACTAGTTATTTTTCTATATAAAGAGAGTTCATTCTAACACAATTTACACTACACAATTGACGCCTCATAGTAAATTAAAAGGAAGAAAAATTAGTTTCTTTCCTTGGTCATTAAGAGAAGAAAAATCTAGGATTTTTCTTGTGCATATTCGAGGAGGTTTAACGGCGAGGATCAACGTCCACCAGTCATGGCTAGGAGATACAATCCGGAAGATTGTGGCTTCTCCCTTTTGTCGAATTTCTCATCTCTTTCCATTGAGGTAATCTACTAACCTTCTTGTAGATTGTTAATTATTTATGCGAATCAAATCGTGGTAAAATCGCATACGAATTTAATTTGTAGCTTCCGTTGTGTATGATCGAGTGTCTCGATCGGTGCCGTGAATCAGATCTGAAGATCCAATTGTGGATCGGATCCGGATTCGGGTTTCTGTATATCCAACATGTGGTATCAGAGCCAGGTTAAAACGATTTTGATTGCATAATTAATTAATAAGGAGTGGAATTGAATAAAAGTTGCATCTTTTTATATAGTCGTTATATATATATTGCATGGTTGACGAGATGAATTGGGGTTGGTATTGTTTACCCGTTAGATCTGTTGTAAACTCGATTTTTTAGGTACAGAAAATTATGTATTATGTTGTTATTTTAATTTCCTATAGTAAATAGTAGTTTTTTTCGTCTCTCCTGTGGATCAAGCATTCATTCATTGGAAGTCGATGGCACAGTGGTTTGTGGTTCAAACAAGGAAGGTGGACATCTAGGGTTCAATTCACTTTTTTTTTTTTCCTTTTCCGGAATTTCTAGAAAAGATTGAATTTTTCTTTTTTTTTATTAAGGGTCACGGGAATTGAACCCGCCACATGCAAGATCAAGGATAGCAGTCTAACTAGTTCGGCTACAAATCAATTTGATGAAGAAACTAATCGGGAGAAATTGTAAAATCAGGCCCTTTTATCGAGAAATTGGAAAATCGGCGGCTTTTATCTCTCGACAATTTTTTTTTTAGGTGGACAGATTCGACATTTTTTTAGTGACAATCGTCCAAATTTGGATGAAATCGTCCAAATACAGTCAAAACCCTTCAAATTTGGATGCATTTCGTCCAAATAAATTGAATGGACAAAATAGACGAAAATCATCCGAATGTTGGATGCACCGTCCATCTTTGGATGGAAACCGTCTATTTTTGGGATGATGCGTCAACATTTGGGCGGTTTTCATCCATTTTGTCCAAAACTCTAAAACCATCCCAATTTGGGACGGTATAACCTAGTCTCTCCGTCAAGCAGAGGACGCACCGTCCAAATTTGGACGGATACATCCCTTTTGGACGGAAACGTCCATTTTCAAACCCTTATCGGCATTCTTCCTCATTCAAACCATTTCACAGCCGTTTCAAAGCATTTCACAGGCAAATTTGGACGATTTACAGAGCATTTCAATCCTTCCATTTCTCAGAGCAAATTTGGACGATTTCAATGGCTAATCCATCGTCTTCTCAGAGTCTAGAAGCACCTAATGTGAGTGTTTATGGTTTTTTATTTTTACAGTCTTTTCCAATTCCGTTTTTCATTTCGTTTTTTGTTTTTTGTTATTTGATTTTGTTGGGTAATCATACATACGATTTGAATTCATATCCTATTTGATTTTGTTATTTGATTCGAATTAATCCTATTAAATTTTGTTATTTGATTGTGACATGATTTTTACGGTTTATGTCACCATGAATATAATGTTATTTGTTCGATTGGGATTCAACGGTGTTATAGGGTTTAGGGTTTAGATTCAAATTCATATATTGTATGATTTTATGTATGTATGATGAAGTGCTTTTAGAAATCGAAATGTCTTATCATCTTTTTTTTTTTTTTGTTTTTATGAACATCGTTGTTTTGTGTTGTGTTGTGTTGTGTTGTGTTGTGTTGTAACGTTAGAGGGGGTAAGAGAAGAAGAGAGTAGTGTTTTACCAACGTCAGAGAGTACTTGATGATGACGAGGAGAACGGATGCCGACGGGCCGCGTAACAGAACTTATATTTTCAATCTAAGGGGTGCCTCACTTCCGGCTGAGGATTTACCAGGCTGCTGGAGACAGGAAAAGATGCTCTGTTGAGCAAACCTAATGAAATTTTCTACGAGCTACCTACCAGGAGCCCCAATACAAAGCCTGGAGATTAGGCATGACACAGCGGATCAGAAGGAATCGAAAACACTCTAGGGAAAGCATGCAATTCTAAGAACCTCATCAGGCCGAGGTGTACCATGAAATTCAGTTCGAAATATTCGTTCTTGTAGCAACAAACGACATTAATTTGTCGTTTGTTTCAATTTTTTAAATCACATTCTTGTTACCAATAATTTCAAGGGATGTTCTCATACTATCACAAAATACGTAATTCAAAAACCATATATTTCAATTGAATTTTCATCTTCCACTACAACAACAACATAATCAACTTTGTACCAAACCCATAAAACACATTCGGTAAACAAGTTTCGTTTATTACTACAAGCGATCACATTGACATCAACCAAAATATATTTGTATCGTTATGCAAATATTTCATCAGAATATATCAGTCAAAATAAGAATGTATCATTGACTACTCTAATTATCCAACGAATGTCAATTCCATTATCGAAATATATAATCAAAATTAATCATTTCTCTACTCTGAAAATGCACATACTACACTACGCTAAAAATCGAAAATTTATAACATTAACAATATTAATAAAAATCGAAAATTCATAACATTAATAAAAATAAAAAATTTATAACATCAATAAAAATCGAAACATTAACAATCGAAAATGCACATATTACACTACGCTAAAAATTGAAAATTTATAACATTAATAAAAATCGAAAATTCATGTGAACAAATAACAAAAAAAACAAACACAATAAATAAATTTATTCAAACTTAAGTAAATGCTTACCCATTTGTTTAAAAATACATCTCCGGTGAAATAAAACAACGCAACTCAAAAGGACAAATATGTTTTTTTTTTTGGGTATCAATGGTGAATTTTTGGTGTAGCAATGGTGATTTTTTTGATGAAACGGTGAAGATAGGAGTAGGTGAAGAGAGTAAATAAGACATTGATAAGGGTTTCAAAATGGATGAAACCCGTCCAAATTTCATAAGTATCCGTCCAAATTTGGACGATGCGTCCTCTGTTTGGACGGAGAGACTAAGTTATACCGTCCAAATTGGGACGGTTTTAGAGCTTTGGACAAAATGGACGGAAACCGTCCAAATGTTGGACGCACCGTCCAAAAATGGACGGAATTCGTCCCAAGATGGACGGTGCATCCAACATTCGGACGGTTTTCGTCTATTTTGTCTATTCAATTTATTTGGACGAAATACATCCAAATATGGACGGCTTTGACTGTATTTCGATGATTTCATCCAAATTTGGACGGTGTACCTGAAAAAAATATCAGAATCTGTCCGACCTAAAAAAAATTATCATCAGAGGATAAAAGGGCCTGATTTTCCAATTTCACCACAAAGACCGAGCACGATGCAGACACCCATGGATCTCGCGAGCACACTCGAGTCAAAAATACTTCTAGAAAAATATAGTTTTCAATATTACGTTTTATTTTTTACCACTATTATTTCTAAGTTAAATCGATAATGTACATATGTGCCATTTAAGAAACAATTTTTATTTTTCTTATTAGCTTAAAATGAAATATATTTAGAAGATTTATATATTTATAGATATTCTTTTGAAATGACTATACATATTTTATTTAATTAAAGCAAGCTCAAGTTCATTTCGAATTTGACTCGAGTTTGTAAGGGCTTATGATCGAGCTTGAATTCGATAGGAATATCAATGCGTGTTCGAACTTGAATTCGCAAAGTTTGAAGTATACTCGACTCAATAAGTCCAATACGTGACTCGGCTCGAATCGTTGAGCCTTCCAAAAGAAGAAACCGCCGGGACCAGAATATCCACCATAATAGACTCTTTCAAATTTCCCTCTTTTATCCGAAGAATTCGCACCTGAAAAATTCTCCTTCTCCCCAACTTTCAAACACCGCCGCTTTTCCTCTAGTTTATGGTGCTACCAGGTGTTTTGATTAAGAAGAAAGAAGAGAGGGGAAGATGCCGATAGAGATGCCAAAAGGGCTGCCATTTTCAGTGGATTCATGGACTCCTAATTCAAAAGCCAAAAGACATCATTTCCTTACACACGCTCATAAGGACCACTCTCAAGGAATCCTCTCTCACGCTTCATTTCCCATCTTTTGTACGAAGCTCACCAAGGCCCTTCTCCTCCTCTATTACCCTCTGGTACCTGCAGATTTTACTGCCGTTTTATCGGCTGTTTTTTGACAATTTGGGTTGTTTTTTTGTCGTTGTTTAATTCTGATTGTGCCAAGCATTATTTTTCTAATCTTTCATTGAATTTCTGACTACATATTGGCAGCTGGATGATAGGTTATTTGTGGATGTTGAAGTGGGGCAGTCCTTAATCATTGATGATCCAGATGGCGATTTCTTCGTTACTGCTTTTGATGCAAATCATTGCCCTGGTGAGTTATTAGACTTATTCTCCATCGATGTATGCTTTATGCTTTATCTTTGTATGTTGTATTCCCCTGGACATTTTTTTTATATGTCCTTGACAATTAGAGGTATTATTACCTCTTGTAAAAGGGTTTTGAGAATGTTGGTTACAGCTACTTTGAGCTAATTGATGAGTGGGATCCAATCAGAATTAATGTAAATATTTGATGTAAATGGTATCTATGTTTGAGAGTATATGAGTTTAGTATTTCGAATTTCTCAAAATCGATATCGGATATATAAGAAAGTAATGTTCGAAGTGACCACCTAAATGTGGAAATGGGATGGGAGTTCAAATTTTTTGTGGTTTACGTTGGCTTGATTCTTTCAGAGCTTGATCCTACTAGTTTGTATTTGCATCTTTTTTGGTGGTATTTCATGATTCTGTCCATCATAGTAGTACCTTGATCTAGAGCTGAGTTATATATTCAACTGAAAATGGTCTTACAATGGGGTTTTGAATTTCAGGAGCTGTAATGTTTCTTTTTGAAGGTGGATTCGGTAATATTCTACATACAGGAGACTGCAGGCTCGTTCCTGAGATGCTTCAGTGCTTACCTGAGAAGTATGTTAGCACAAAAGGGAGAAAACCCACTTGTCCACTTGACTATGTCTTCTTAGACTGCACGTTTGGCAGGTCATCCTTCAAGATGCCTAGTAGGCAATCAGCAATCCAACAGGTATATGCACTAGTGTTGACAAAGTTTATGATTATTTTTGAATTGCTAGAGAAATTTTAATGTAGCATATAACAGTCTTGTCTGCCATCACGGAAAAGGTTCTCTAACTAGCTACTTTGTACTGTTAGTTAATTTAATACTTATATTCAGAGGCTCTGTACCTTATGCTTGGAGGTATGAAGCTCTTTTATTTTGGTTTTAAGAGTAGATTGCTGAATTATCGCTTTAGCAATTCAGGACATTTGAGAGGGATAAAATGTGAGGGAGACAAGAGTGAATTTCTATAGCAAGAGGCAGTGACAATTGAGAAACTGGGGTGCACAAGAACATGTTCCAGATGGCGTTGGCCATTAATTGCTAAACAGAATAATTGTTGTATTTTAGTAAAATTTAGTTCATTTAAATACATGACCTTAGTTTTGATTGTAACTCCAGTACTCAATTTTTTAGTATTTTGGTCCAAAACCATCAAGCTGAGTCCTCCTAGAGTTGCGTCTGACACCTCTCTCACGACTTCCCTGCCTATTGCTAGCGGTTGCCACCTACTGCTGGCCTAATTTCTCAGTAGTTGTAATCGGCTCATGCGTTTTTTGTCTATCCTTCAGTTGATCGTTTGAAATCCTCTTATTGTCACTGTTTTTTCAGAATTTTGGCATCTTCGTTTTCTTTCTTTGGTTTTGGAGGAGATTGGATTTCCTGTTCCCACTCCTATGTCTGTGGTGTGATTAATGATAACCAAGCACCGATCTATATCCGCCAGTAGTCCAGTGTTTCATGGACTAAGTACATCGGAATTGATCTTCATTTTGTATGATATATATCTATGGGAGGCACACGCATTGTTCCATATCCACAACAAGTAGAGGATGTATTCAGGGAAAGGCTGTTTGTAGGGGTGTTTGCTATGTCGTGCAACAAGCTGGGAATGTTTGCTCCAGTTTGAGAGATAGTGTTTGAGTATAAATTTGTATAAATATTTGTGTCTATTGTAGTGGTCCCCTAGAAGGTCCTAGATGCCCCATTTGGTCATCAGAACTACAAGTACTACATATATCTATCTGCCTTGTGAACAGTGTTTTAGGACTCAAGGAAGCACATCAGTTTCCTTTTTGACTGCCCTGCTTTAATTCATTATGTTTTCTGACAAAAAAAATCTTGTCTTTCCTTGTTGTGGAATGGTAGAATCATATGTACCATATGTACTCATGTTGTAAATTCAACTTGCAACTCACGGTTATATTCATATCATCATACATGTGAGAGGGGATCAAATTTATTTTTTCTTTTTTAATGTATCGGCATTTACTCACATTTAACGTGTGTAAACCCAGGTTATAAATTGCATTTGGAAGCACCCCGATGCTTCTACGGTGTATCTGACGTGTGATCTTCTTGGCCAAGAAGAAATACTTTCAAATGTTTATCAAACATTTGGTTGCAAGGTATACGTTGATAAAGAAAAAGATCCTGAATACTTTCAGGCTCTAAAGCTTTTAGTTCCTGAAGTCCTTACCGAAGATTCATCTTCTCGTTTCCATCTATTTAATGGATTTCCAAAATTGTATGAAAGAGCTGAAACAAAGATTGCAGAAGCCATTGCTAATTCTTTACCCGAACCTCTTATAATCCGTCCGTCAGCACAATGGTACGTATGTGACGAAGAAGAAGAAGGGTTCTCAGAATCTCAAAGTAAAAGTAAAAGAAAGAGATGCGATCACGCCATAAGAGACAGATTTGGTGTTTGGCATGTCTGTTATTCAATGCATTCATCGAAAGAAGAACTAGAATGGGGTTTGCAGCTTCTTATGCCGAAATGGATAATCTCGACTACACCAAGTTGCAGGGCTATGGAGTTGGATTATGTCAAGAAATACTGCTCCAACACCAAGATTTCTGGTGATTCTCTCTCAAAACTTTTGGACATCACTTTTTCAACAACACATCCTTCAAAACCCAAAACTCCCGTGAAGCGGTTAAGTCGTTCGCCTCTAGCAGAAACAATACAGACATGTGATGTTGTAGAATCGTCTCAGACTCAATCAACGGTAGTAGTTAGAACAACAAGCCGCAAACGCTTGTTGAGTCTCTCTCCAGATAGCAAACAACGGTCTGTTACGTTATTTGGAAGGGCAAGGCTCGGGTTTCAACTTTCTTTAAGTGAATATGACAAGGAAACAGAGTCCAAAGACCATATGAAATCTTGTAGAGAAGAAACAAAAGAGATTTCACTTCAGGTTCAGGCAGTAGAATCTGAAAAGCAATTGGAGATTAAGAATGGAGCGGGAGATGACACAATAACGTGTCCATCGACAGAGGTAAAGGACCATGGTTCTAGTTCAAATGTTGGATCTACAAAGGACCTTGATGAAAGCTTGAGAAGGCTTTACCGGTCCATGAATGTTGCAGTACCTCGGCCTCTCCCCTCTTTAGTTGAGATGATGAAAAGAACCAGATGTGGCCGGAGATGGTGTTGAATCGTGCATTTTGGCCATGGACCACGGTGTCTGGCTACATTTGGTCCACTTGTTGTTGCTTTGTGAAGACAATCTTGATTGGTGGTATTCTTTACGGAACACAATACATTCACTACACACACAATTTCGTTACACTTTTACCGACACTTGTGGGTGATTCATGATGGTGAGATTTACATAGTCTCCTTCATCGATCAACGGGTTCGTAAATGTGCAGTGAAAGTATATGGTGCAATGTCAGGCGAATCTAACATTCTTTGTGGGTTGTACACTTGTACTCGTGTCCTTGTATCATTTATCTGGATATCCAATTATGGAAGATTTTACCCTTAGAAATTCAGTAGCAAGAATGAGTGAGGATTATAATTGACAAGAGGCAGCCATATTGTATCTGTCATAATGTATTTATGTGTACACTTTTTTTTTATATCTAATAAGTAGCTTTTACGGAGGTTTCGGGTTGAGTCACGAGGGTTTGGGTTGAGTGCCCGTAGAGAAGCAAAAGCGTGTGCGTGTATATTTCGTCTCTGTAAAGAAAAGGACTGAGGTGATATCACAGCCGGGGTGGATAAAAAAAATCACTGATAGCTTTTCTATCACCGAAAAAAAATAAAATTAATTAAGGCATTTTTTTGACCTCTCTGTTTTTTATTTTTGCATTTTATTCTCTAGGTTGTTATTCATTGTTAAGAGTGAAGGCGAATTGAGTATCGATTGTTCAAACTTGTGTTCGTTTAGGTTAAGAGCTTGTTCGTGTTCGTTTATTTATCAAACAAATAAAAAAATATGTTCGGGCTTGGTTCGTTAAGATCACGAACTTGTGTTGTGTATTGGTTTATCTATATAAGCAGGTTCACGAACATAATCGAACGTTTGTGAGTTTACTCGTGTTCGTTTGTTTAGGAAACGAGTTTATAATTTTATTCAAGTTTGGTTCGTTAAGCCAAACAAATGATCACAAATACTAACGAATCTAACATGAACTTGTTCGTGAGCGGCTCTTTTCGTTTAATGACATTAATGTTCCATCATGGCTTTTTTTACCCATCTTCAATTTTACATTTTATTTTTGTCATGTGCTAAGTTTTCATTAGTTGAATCATGTTGTACCTTCAACGATAGATTTTTCAAAACGTAGCACTTTGGACTTAAACAGTAAAAAGTAGAAGGAAAAAAAATGCACTGATAAGAGGCGAAAGAGCCGAGACTAAACTTTGAGGATAACCGATAACGATGTGAAAATCATGAAACAGAAAAGGGACATGTCTATGAAACAACAATTTCGTGTTCATGTGTTGAGTAGGAATATTCATGTTCACGTGTTGAGTAGGGATATCAATTTCGATCCAACCCGATGGATATCCACCATATTCTGCCCGTATTTTTAAGGATATGGTAGGGTATGAATTTGATTTTTTAAAACCCGCCGTGGATAGGGTAGAGTATGAATTTTTGTTTGCTACCAGTCATAATACCCGCCCGACCCATATATAATAAATTATTCTAAATATTTTTTAAACTAATTACTCTAAATATTATATATATATATATATATATATATATATATATATATATATATATATATATATATATATATATATATATATAATAATAATAATAATAATAATAATAATAATAATAATAATAATAATAATAATAATAATAATAATAACAACAACAACACACCCTTCGTTCCAAAATTGATGATGGCGAAAATATCATCTTGCTTTTAGCGGTGTTTGTATGTTGGATATCTGGCTATAAAAGTGTGTTAAAGTGGTGTTTGCCGGTGGAGCTCGGCGGTGCTAGATGATTCCGGTGGTGGTGCTTTATCAGAGAAGAGAAAGTGGACAATTTGGCTTTGCCTTGTATTTTATATATTTGTTGCCCATCCTTCAAATGGGTTACATGCTCCCCTATTTATAAGGGAGCTACCGACTAAAGTCGGTTTAATTACAAATGATGACATATAGTACATAATAGATATTTAGCTATATACTGATGGCAGGCTCGTGAGCGAGCCGATAGGTTCGCTCTAATGGCCTCTCGGCCCGATCCCTGTATCCTTTATATCATTGTCTCGCCGAACTTGAGGTAGTTCTTCCTCTAAATATTATGGTCGATGTCGCTGGCGGACCCGTTTATCGAATGAGATCCCTTGTCGGCCCCCTAATCCTTTTTGTCGCCGCATAGGGTTAAGGGCTTGGAATTGATCCAAAGGCTCGCGGTCCTAATTTGGCTTGCGAGCTCGCGGGCAGTAATGGCCGGTGGCCTCATCCACTAATGTCGGTGACCGGTCAGGCCCGGATAAGGATCCGCAGACCGAAGTACGATTTAGGTACATCAAAAATCATAAGACTCCTTTTTACTACTGGCACCCTATTACTCCCGGCACCATAAAAAATTACTCCGGCACCACGGATGTTTTTAATGAACGAAATGTCAATGGCACTGTTGTTGCTATTGAAAACCAACGTCACTGGTGTTAAAAAACGAACGTCAGTGAACCGACATTTACGTTATAAAAGTGCCACAACTTAAAAACAATGATCTGCTTGACGACTTTCGTTTTGAATAGCGGCATCGATGTCGATTATCATTTGGCGTTGGTTTTCAACCGCATAAACATGCGCCATTTGGCGTTTGTTCATCAGAAAAAATAATAAAAAATGGATGTCAATAGTAAAAAATGACGTGACAATAGAACCCCTAAATAATTTTGTTTTGGACAAATGACGAATACATTTCATATTTGACCTAACAAAATAATTAAAACGATGACTAAAAATATTGTAAGAACGTCAAGTCAATACACATAAGGTATTTAAAAGTCAAGATTCATACTAGAGTTTCTTTTTTTTGTTCTATCTTTCATTATTAAAGTTGTTTCATAAGCCATAGTAGTCATAAACACATAAAATATATCTCCAACAATGCTTGTAGTAACGAGTACTTGAACTCATTTATTTTCGATATTTCAAGAAAACCAAATTAAAAAGATTTTGGAAAAACATCACCATCTAAATTGTGGTGTAACTCAGACTAAAATAACATCCATTTTATCTTTTGACAATAGACAAAAATGGCGAATTTCCGCGACCATCAACATCATTATCTTTATGTGACATTAAACTATTATAGTGTATGCTCACTTTCCCTTGATTATTTTCATTTCAATCATCATCTAATGTTCCAATGAATATCGTTTATTTCTCTTTATGATTTTGAGATGGAATAGCGAATTATTATTTATGCATGTATAAAATTTAGAACAATATGTTATCTGGTGAATATTATGTCGTGTATACAACATATATTCATACCTTACCATACCCACGACGGGTCAAATCCATACCCAAATTGGAATGTGAAAGCATTCTCAAAGCACATTTCTATGGATTCGAACTTCAACAAGTGTCAAATGAATCTCATCACTGAAGAGACTTTAGGCTTCCATCTCTTCACAGATATACAAAATCATATCAGTCTCCCAAAGAGAATATCACAGATACAAAAAGAAAGATAAAAAGGAACACTAATTTCTTGGACTAGAGTTTATTATACAAAAAGAAGATAAGAATCATCAGCTGAAAACCTCGTAGAATTTCTCAACGACGAGTAAACCCGAGTCAATAGACTCCAAAGGATCTTTACGCAGCCTGTGTCTAAGGCAGTTTGGGATGACAGTGGCAATATCCTCAGCTGTTACTTTATCTCTTCCTTTAAGGGCGGCTAACGCCCTTGCAGCTCTATTCGAAACAATGTCCCCTCTTAATCCATCCACATTCAGCTCAGCACACACTTTCGAGATTTTAACGCGAAAATCATGGTCAATCGTCACTGAAGAAAGTAGTTTTCTAGCTGATGTAATTTGTTCTTGAAGCTTTTCTTGCTCCGCCTTGTATGATTCCCTGAATTCTTTTGGATTCTTATCAAAACGTGCCCTTTCTTCCACAATCTTCACACGAAGTTCTGCATCTCTCACGGTTCCCACTTGTGCGTGCATTCCGAAACGGTCAAGAAGCTGAGGTCTAAGTTCTCCTTCTTCCGGATTTCCAGACCCGATAAGAATGAACCGGGCAGGATGTGAGATTGAGATCCCTTCTCTTTCAACCGTATTCCATCCCGAGGCAGCAGAATCCAGAAGAACATCCACTAAATGGTCGTCCAATAGATTAACCTCATCAACGTATAGAATTCCTCTGTTAGCTTTTGCAAGAAGTCCAGGCTCAAATGCCTTTACCCCCTCCGTAAGGGCCTTCTCAATGTCTATAGTCCCACAGACTCTATCCTCCGTGGCACCTAAAGGCAAGTCGACCATGTTGATTTTAGTTAATACAACACTCAAGTTTTCACCTTTTGAGGCCTTGTCTCTAACTTCAACTCCCATAAGCTCGGGATCATCTGGATCAGAATTGTAAGGATCTCCTGCTACAACTTCGATTTCTGGAAGCAAATCCACCAATGATCGAACAGTTGTCGACTTCCCAGTTCCTCTATCCCCCATTATCATCACTCCTCCAATCTTAGGATCAATCACATTAAGAAGAAGGCATAGCTTCATCTCATCTTGTCCAACTATCGCAGAAAAAGGGTAGACCGGTCTCTGATTATCTTTGGACACACGCTTTTCAACCTGAAACAAAGAACATCGTAAACTCTATCTCAATATTCACCATTTTTCATGTCCATCTACTTCCAAAACAATTCGATGTATTCGTCTTTGATTCCTCACAACAGGAAAAATCTCTACAAGCAAGTACATTAGAAAGTACAAGAATTAATTACACCCTGCCAAAATAATGCAATTTGAGAAAATCTATAGCTTTAAGCATTTTGGGAAAACATAAAACTACATCTCTCTGGATACATGGGCTGATAAGTAAAACCGGTTACCTCAACTGGAGAGATCTCAGTAGCAACATTGGAAACAGAAACACTTAATTGAGGTCTCCCTTTCTTGAAGGGCAGCCCAATCCCACCATAGGATTTGCTCCCCTGATTCAACCCTGCATTCATAAAACCATAAACTCAAATGCAGCTTTTAACTAAATGCATTAGAACGGAAATTGAAAAACTGCCCCAAAAACCATCCCCTACCCCTTTGTACACTGTTCAATATTCCATCTACCCGGAAAAAGACTAATTGAAACTGAGCGGGGTCCTGAACCATTAATCAAAAGATGGCTAAATTCCAACAGAAGAATCAAAATCCAATGAATCGGTATGACAAGGTTATCAAAAAGGAAATGAAGTATTCTCGGAAATGAGCAAATAAGTTAGAAATATACCTGAAGTACAGGATAGAGAGAGCAAAGAGGACTTGAGGGAATGGGAAGAATAGGGTTTACGAGCCAAGATTGCCGGAGAAGAAGTGCCCAATAAAGCAGCCATGTGAAGCAAAAGGCTATCAAATCAAGTCTGCTTAAATTTGTTGTAGTGCTTTTAGCCTCTCTGCATATTAGCCTGCCTCATCAATGGGGGGAGTGGTGGATAAGAAGATAGAGTCCTCCTCCTCCAAAGCTTTTGAATAATAATGCCTTATAATAGGCTAATCTTGATGAGCCAACTGAATTTAAAAAACTCTTCTCAAATTAAAAAACTGCCCCGTATACGATAATACGTTATCTTTTAAAATTAAAAAACTGCTCCAAATACGACTGGCTCATCAAGACGTCTTTTTCGATAACGGAGTCAATTGATATTGTCGAAAATATCATAAACGGATGATGCGGTGAATATCTATCTGTTTATGTATGATTTATCCGGTTTAGTGTCCAACAATCTCAAGAGCAATGTGAAAATGAATAAAGATGGCCAAATATCATACATAGTAATACAAGTAGGGGGTTTTTTTTTTCTTGAGGGAATGGATGTGCCGATGTGATTGTCTACGTACCCTTGGATGCCACAGATCACGTCAGTTTTATACGTACTTCTAGAGGGAAGATGCAACTATTGATAGACATATAGTCGGCGGTTACAAGGTAGTTACGGTGTGCGAATAATGCGCAAGTTAAAGGCGAGCTTATGGTGGGCGCGGCTTATGCTGAGGCTGCTGCGAGCTCTTTGCTTGTAACCGTTGTAGACTGTTGCCTAGTCAAGCGGGCTTCATCCGAGCTGGAGGGGCGATCAAGTCGGCCCCAGTGTTTTTGAGTCGTGCTGGATGTTGTTTGGTCGATGGCCCTTGCCTCTGCTGAAGATGAGGATCGTAAAGGCGTGAAGTGGGCTTGACTGTTCTTGGCCTGGCCCGGATTATGAGGTGTCAGGCTGGCTGGGCCGAGGACCCTATCCGTTGTTAGTCCATTTGCGTGGGCCTGATCTGGATCTGTGGGCTCTTTTACGGGCTTGGCGCATCAACAAGATTAGCTGGAATTTTTGGAAATGGTGCTTCGTAAGGTTGGCTTTGAAAAAACGCTTATTGACCTCATTATGTTTTATATCAGGACAACTTCACTTTCTATCCTCTGGAATGGAAAACAGCTCAATGGTTTTACTCTTAAATGTGGTGTCAGACAACGGGATCCTTTATCGCCTTATCTTTTTGTGCTTTGTATGGAGGTTCTGGGCCAGAACATTCAGAAGGAAGTAGATTCGTGCAAATGGAAACCGTATAGGATTGCTAGGGGTGGGGTGAGCATCTCTCACTTACTTTTTGCAAATGACTTATTCATCTTTAGCGAGGCCTCTTCTTCACAGCTTAAAACCATGGAAAAGGTCATGGCGGACTTTTGTATGATCTCTGGTCAACGGGTGAACTTTGCGAAAAGCAGACTTTTTTTCGTCAATACGCCTGGTTACTCGAAGAATGTCATTAGCTCAACTCTCCATATCCCTATTTCTTCTAATCTTGGGAAATACTTGGGCGTCCCGGTCATTCATCTTAGGGTGTCAAGCCGGCATTTTGATTTCTTGGAAAATAAAGTGCATGTTAAGCTTCCGAGATGGAAAGCTATAAATTTATCCAAGGCGGCTAAGCGGATTCTTATCCAGTCCACTGCTTCAACCCTTTCTTACCACTCTATGCAGTCTATCAAGCTTCCCGCTAAAACGATTATGTCCTTGGATAAGCTTAATAGCGGTTTTAAGCGGGATGGTGACTCCGCCAAGCTACACACGATTAGATCGGGACACGATTTGCAAGTCAGAGAACATGGGGCTTGGTATCAAGTCTCCAAAATGTATGAATATGGTTTTCCTTTGTAAACTTGGTTGGCGCTACATCATTGACAACGAGTCACTTTGGGTAAGGTTCCTTCATGGTAAATATAGGGATTTCTTTGGTAGATCATGCGACTTGTAATAACTCTTCACCTACTTGGAGAGGAATGACGTGTGTTAGTAGTATTCTTAAGCATGGGGCGGTTTGGGATGAATCGAAGGGTTGTTGGTACCGGAAGCATTCGCAAAATGGTATTTGTTATGTTCAATCAGCCTATGACATCATGCAGGGGGCTAGGGGAACATCGCATAATCGTTTTTGGAATAGAATATGGACCATGAGGGGACCCGAAAGACTAAATCTTCTAATGTGGGAAGCAAAGAGAGGTATTCTAAAGACAAGGTTGCTTCTTGCCCAACGCAATCCAGATGTCAACCCCGATTATTACGTTTGTAGCGAAGATCATGGAGCCATGTCTTCATGCCTTGAGAGATTGCGATTGGATTAAAGAGGTATGGAAGATTCTTGTTCCTCACCGTTGGCAATCACGATTTTTTTTTGCTATAAATAGAGTTGACACTTGGGTCGATTTCAATCTTTCCTTCATGAGGATAATACGGAGGTAGAATGGAAATATATCTTCCGGAAAACTATCGCTTGTGCTTGGTTTATGAGAAATAAATTTTGTTTTGTTAATGAATATGTTGTGTCGGGTTCTAAATGTTTAGTTGCAAACATCCTAACACGCATGAAGGGTACTATTTAAACTCAGAAAGTGGAATTTCGTTTGTTGTTGGTTTGAAAACCGTTTTTTTTACACAGAAAACCATTGAAATCTGATTTGTAAAGTACATTTTTTTTGTATCGTTTTTTATATATATACTAGTGGCTGTACACCGTGCAAGGCACGGTGCATGCCCACTGCAGTACTTTGATAGTAGGTGTTTCTAAATATTATGGACTGAAAAGGCATGAGGGTTCATTGAAGGCTTATCGAAGAAGTAATGGGCATACAATACGGAAAGTAACTAATTATACGGAAAGTAACTAATTATGTAATTAGGCTTTTGGCTAGTAATACACACCAGATTTTACTACAAATGTGGTGATATTTCATGATATACATTCATCGGAACATTGTCTGGATGATTTATGTTACAAAAGAGCAATCAAGAGAGCACACACACTATGGTAATAAAAGAGTTGTATGCTACATGCTTGACGACCATGTCAGCATTTTGTAGGGATGTTGTCTATTACAAAAGAGTAGACAAAAGAGCATACAGACTATGGCAGCACCAGATGTATATGCTAAATGCTTGACCATGGTTGTTACATCAGTCTAATACAAAAGTTTTAACAAGTTAGTTAAGATGCCAAATAAGCGACATATTTCCCATCATTAATATTCCATAGAGACAGAATGTTGATGATGCAATAAGCTGTTGTTATCTAAGCAGAAGTAGATTGCATAATATAGCCACATTACTTAAGCACAATTAAGCTGTTCAAAAGATCAGATACTTCAAACTCGGGAAGAATCAAGAATCTAAAGTAACCCACAAGGAAGTTCTGACTGAAATGTAGCAAGAATGGGAAGGGAAAAAAAAAAAAGGAAAAATCCCAAACCGTGCACCTAGGTTATTGCAGATTCGATTACACAGTTCTATGATCTCCCTTCGATAGAGCTTCTTAGAACCGCCTTCAAATCCATAGATGCAAACAATATGACCAAATCCATAGATGCAAACAATATGATCACTCCAACCCTACAATTTTTTTAAAAAAAAGTCAAAACTCCAGAAAACAGAAAGAAAATCTCAACAATCTCAAAGAAGCTATATAAGCCCAATGCTTATTTCCGAAAAATGCACAAAAGGGTCAACAGAATACCAAGTTACTTACCAGCACACTTGCAGTAACCACAAAAACGATGATGCGATTGCCTCACATTTTCTTCGCAAACCGAGGAACAACGAAGCCCCTGTTTTCATGGACAAGAAAAGTGCACCAAAAGGGCATCCCCTCCACCTTGTAAAATCCACAAGCTTAGCACATTATTGAAGGAAAACACGATACGAAAACAAATATAAACATGAAGCCTCAAGAAACAAGTAAAAACACAACCTTCATAAACAAGATGCCCGTATTATTATTATTATTTTTTTTTTAATTTTGTTTCAAGTAAGAACACCATAACAAAGCGTACAAGAAGATAAATTAGACCTCCACAAACAGGTAAGCAAGCTTCTATAAACCAGAGAATTTAAGACAACAGATAGCAGAAGCGCACCTTAACGCAAAGTAATTTGTCGACAGGAAGAACCGAAATCCAACAAGAACAAAGCCTGATTAATACAAGCAAAGCACACAAAGAATAAGACTCAATGGCCTATTGTCATTTCAAGAAATATAACACAGAAGAAAAATCAAAGGAACATGATAATGCACAATAATGAAGTATACCTTTGAGAGCATTGATGTGCACGAGGTCGTGTGTTTTTCACTCTTCAAATGGAGAAGAAACCTCTTATGTTGAAAGGAGTGCATGCAGGCAGTGAATTTGGTCAAGAAAGTAATGATTTCAATTGCTTCAAGTATGTATGAATATTTGGTGTGTAAAAAAAAGCTTCACTTTAAGAGACTGGTTGAAAGCTTGATTTGTTGATGACTTCTCGGGTTGGTGGTGGAAGTGACAGAAAGTTGAAGCGGCAGATGCGGAAGACGGTGGTGCTATGCTCGGAAGAGAAAGCGGTAGTTGTGATGGGTTAGAAAATTTAATGGTATTGTACGATGAGTTTGAAAAATACACCCAAATACATTGAAAACAACAATTACCTACAAAAGTAGTCAGCCTTTCATTATTACCTCTTTTTTATTTCGGTAAACACACCCTTACCCCTATTATTTCGATATAAAAAATTAAAGGCACATTAGGCCAAAAAAAAAAAAAAACACAATATTAAAATATGATATACATAATAAATAAATAGAGCATTATGTCTAGGCTAATGAAAAACTAAAGTAAGCACAAAAAATATTAAAAATAAAATAAAAAACAACACAACATATAAAAACAAACACTATAAATAAAGAAACAGACCAATCAACATACATAGTCTAATAAAAAATAACATTCCATATAAAAAATATAAAACCAACCAAATAAGAAAATGAGCTTACCTTAAAAATATATAGAACAGTGTAACAAAATCCCCCATTGAAAAAGGTTCTTAAAGAAAACATAATTAAAAAACACAACGAAAAAAAAAAACCAGAAAAGGAAAAAAATAAATAAAACGCAACCACTGCTCATCATCTCAAATGAGAGAAAAGAAAAGCACCAACAGTCGATAATAGGTCAAAAGGTTTTCAATTTCAAAAGCAATTGACAAATAAAAAGTTTAAAAGAAGCGTAGTGATCATTACAGTGTGGAGAACATTGGGCTAACTTCAGAAAGAAATTTATCAGCTGATAACGAAAGGTCATAGTCTTCCACAACCGCTGCTGCAGCTTCCAAAGGAGTCTTTCCTACTATTCTATGGGTCATCTTTCCATCCCATTGCTTCCCATACTTAAACAAATAACCTTTTAAAACATCAATGACTATTCCATCAAGGAAATTAAAAGTCGTTTTATAGCTAGACATAATAAAATTGCAGGAAAACAAGATATCATAAGATGGAATGGCTTAATTTATTTGCCCCATACATAGTTTTCAAAGATTATGCTTCACCACATGAAAGAAATAGAACATTATACCAGCAGAGATCATATTGTCATTTTTAAACCATTCAATAGTGACCAAAACATGAAAACTTGAGAAAATATATATTATTATGTAAACAGCTTCTCCTGAGTGAGAGGTGCTCCGATTATTATTAAGGACAGAAGCACGAAACAATATGCACGACATTATTAAAAAATGAATTTTCATGAAAGTATATTATGTAACCAATGAAAGCTAAATGAAGAGCAGGAATAATACATCATAATAGTACAAAATATTGACCAAATTCACAAATTTGAAGAAGAAAGAAACTCACCAGCATTAATAAGAGTACCATCCAAATGAAGAATCACTCATTTCATTAGATTCCTTAATGTTCTATTGTTCTTGCCCTTAGGATGGTAACCAATTCACCAAGGATCTGAGTAATACTTTATGCTCCCACCAAGAGCACCTTTTAGACACCTGAATAGACACGAAAAAAAATCATTGTTACGCGCAAAAATCGAAAAGATGATAAACCAATGCAAATAAGCACAAAACGGAACTATAAAGAAGAGGGCTTTGCTTGTCTCGGATTTATACCGATTTGCTCGCCACCGCCACTATCTATGCTATCTTGAAAGATTATAGACGGAAAATAAACAAAAATAGATCGCGCAACCATCACCGCAGAGGTTCTTGTCTTCCTCACTATCTCAGACCGAAGGACGAAAAAATTATATGAGACACTGATAATATCGGTTTACCCTGCAGCGGATGTCAGCGGTTCGAGTCCGCTTATCTCCAACTCGTTGCATGCTTTTTTCCTCTCACATGTGTTCGAGTGGCGTACGAACCTTTGCTGTCCAACGATTGCGGAAAGGCCAAAAAAAATTTGAATTTCAACTTCTGAAATAAGAACAAACCTATCTAATGTCTCCAAAAAAGCTTCCGTTGATTCGTTCTTTTTCCTGCATAAATACAATGATGATCAAAACTGAATCTGCTTTAGATTAAAAAGTAACTTACACTTCTGCTGATTTCCTTGTTATTTCATACTAAGATTTCAGATCAACAATAAATAGGTGTCAACGTTATTTTAACACTTTATCCTTATGTTTTTCAAGACATACACTTTTCTAGAACAGTTATGTAAATCAAACTAAAATGGAATTTAAAGCGGTGATTTTTTTATAAAAAAATTTACGAAATTTCATGTAAGTTCATACAAGAACGTCATAATGTCTTGTGTTTTGATGAAATTTATGATGCAACTAAAATATAATAATCGATGTTTTAAGTAAAACATAAATATCAACCAAAAAATAAATGAGGATTCAAGATTTGAAACCAATGCCTACCTTGTCAGTTTATTCGACATCTTCTTTTCATTTCGCTCGCCAGGTTCCATAGCATTTCTCATCATAGAAGTGTTGATCAGATCTCATTGTACGTACGAAATTGAACTATAAGTACCGTTCATTTTCTATCAATTTCAATGAGCCAAATGAGATCAGAAGCTAAGAACAAGGCATTATTGTAGCAACTACTAACAAAACAGTACACAGCAGAACAAACAAAGTATCTCACTGCCTTCGATCTAAATAAGAGGGCTAAGTAACAGTTTTCCGGTAAAGATGGGGACCATTCTTGTAAAAAAAAATGAAAGATGGGGACTGGTCAAACAAAAACGAAAGAAGAGGGCGAAGTCATGGCTTTTCGGTAAAGATGGGACCATTCTTGCAATTAGCTTTATAATATTTAGTTTCTTTCGTTTCAAAAGAATGGTCTAGCCATCAATTTACCCGCAAACATACCTGAAAAATGGAACATAAATCCTGCAATAAAAAAAAACGGCATTATATATATAAACAGAGAAAAACTGAGTAAAAAAGAATCTGGAGGAAAAAAGACACGTAGGATGTACTCTAAGATGTATCCCCCAAAGAAAGCAGCAGTAACCAAAAAGCGGGCAAGTTTCATAGCTGCATACCAAATGCCATACTAAGAGTTATATGTAGAATAGACATCTATAGGAAAGGACCTAAGCAACTGAACGTAAGAAATTGAAACACACAAAGTATGAATATATGGAAAAGCGAGAATGATCTCCAAGGCACGTAGAACACGAGAGATGGTCTGTCATAGGCAAATGCCATAGACGGACTACTATTGAAAATGTCTCTCAGAATATAATGGAGGTTGATTGATTCAAAACAGTGATTCGTTTGATCAAACCAAAGAAACTTGGAGGATGTGAACTGATGATGATCGTTTCTTGTTTGCAATATGAGGCCGAAGCATCAAGCATGCCATGTCTGTAATATGATCCACGTTTTCATGAAATGTTGCAGTTCATCTCAGGGGTGTAAATGAACCGATCTGAATCAAACATTTAGTTATCGAGTTGATCAACCCTTTAAAATAGTGATTGCTCGAACTCGGCTTGAAGTCGTTCGAGCAGGGAAAATTTACTTGAGATCAGTTCGATTATGCTCGCCAAAAGTATGAGCACTCTCAAGCTCGATTCAAGCAGCTCGAAAAAATGTAAGGCATTAAGGTGCTCTAGTTTGGCTTGTTAAATAATACATAGTGATATACATTTTCAATATATTATAATAATAATGCTTGATAAAGAAAATCAACATTTCGAGTCAAGCTTCAAACTGCTCAAGTTCCGTTAAATCATATAGAACAAGCATTTCACAAGCCGAGCATCGAGCAACTCGTAAGTGGGTTGGATTGTTTAGCTCGGCAACTCGACTGCAAACAATTAATGAAACATGCAAATTATGAAGAAAAAAAACATCACAGAGGAGGATGTAAGCTAACCTGGAGAATATTCAGCATATGGATCAAGAAAAGCTGCTGGTGAAAGTTGACCCGGAGCCCGCATTTGAGACATAGACGAGCTAAATATGTCCCAAAATTAGAACAATAAAATCAATTTTTGCAGAAAAATTACAATAATGAACCCTTACTCGCAGTAAAATCGAGCATTGTAAGCGGACTTACGAGGAATTGAAGGCTTCAAAAGTTTGAAATTTTGTTAACATGTTGACGAACATTGCGCTGAAACACCAAAATAAAAATAAAAATAAAAAAACCGTGATCAATCGAATTTATTCAGCTTTTTACGATTACAAAAACACCAAAGCACTATGATAAACAAATAATTTTAGACATACCCAAGACCCAAGTAGTGAAAGAAAGATCAAAGCAGAATGTGACATCTTCAAGAAATCGACCAAGGCTTGAAATCGACCAAGATTGACTGCGTATCAGTTTGAATCAGAGCCTTAATAGCTCGTATCAGCATCGTATCAAGGAAAGGTCAAGCCTTTCATACCCTAACCTTCACAAACGTCAATGAACAAGAAATCAAGGCCGAGAACAGGCTCGAATCCAGTACGGTTCGAATCAGCAATAATTGATAAAAATACGATATACGAAAGGAAAGAATTCACCTTGTCAAATCGTTGACTGCAAATCCAGAGCTTTGAATGCACAAATCAAGCCATCGTCATGAACAGTCGGCAGTAAAGCAGCATAAAATCGTGTAAAGACTGCAGCTTTACCACATCAAACCTTCCAAATGTGGATTTCGCACATGGTGGCTTGAAATCGACCGAGGCAGCTTTTGGGTTCTTACCATAACAGGAATCGACCCGTGGAAGAGGAGGTAGAACAGAGGAGGTAGAACAACAAATGTAATTGCAGATAATCGGGAAATTTAGGTTAATAGTGTATAGGAAAAAGGGGTAAAAAACAAAAAAAAGACGGACCAATAGGAGTGTGACACGTGGCAGCCCATTGTGAATCCCCCTTGTCTTTGTATTAGATAGTAGGAAATATACATCACGTTCCTTTTTTTTGGGGAAAAAATTTGTTTAGGCCATTGCAACATCTACTAGGCCTTTGGTGGAACTTTTTTGAGGTGGTTTTTGTGTGGTGTCTTCATACGGTGTGGAGATACATACACTACATAATTTCATTTTGTCTTTAAATTGTGTGGTTCTGATCGTTTCACCTGTCCCTTTACTTCAAAAATCTCTCTCCGCACAAGTATTTCCCCTTTTTTAGGGCTACTTTATACACGAACAATTACCTTTCCATTTCCAACGCTACTATTTCTCCGGATATTCTTCCCATATTCAAGGAATCCCAAGATGTTCGGGTACTGTTAGGATATTAATTTTGCATTTTGCTGCATTTTGGTTACCGGTGGTGATATTAATACGCGTTCTTTTTTGTTGCATTTTTTTACAGCGTTACTCGTCATGGAGTCTCCCGTTTGGCTTCTTCAACCCGATCATGTCATGGAGTCTCCCGTTACGCTTCTTCAACCCGATCATACAGCAGCAGGTAGATTTTGAACGCAATGTAGTTAGGTGGTAGCTTTTCCTTTTCTTTTTCTTTTTTCATCTTTGTTCATACTGTTGGAAATGGCAATAGTGTGTTACAAAAATAAATTTAGAATTAGTTTTAAATAAACTAGCTATTTTCTCTCCCTGATTTTTTGGGCTGTGTTGTGACCATGATCGGCCATTTTTTGCATTTATAAAGGAGTGCAGGCTGTAGTTACCACTCGAGTTTTCTTAGATTGCAGTTATAAGGGCACCTTAACTGGAGTGTATTGAGAAACAAGGCTAATTTTCTCCTCTGTTCCTTTTGTCTTTCAATACGTTTGTTAGTATGTCAGATGTATTGGTAGATTTGATTGGGGAATTGGCTACGACGTATAAGAATCAAGATCTGAGAATGTATAACCTCTACATTTTGGTTGAAGATTGGCTGTTTGTGTGTCTCGATCTCACTAGTATGAAAAGGAAAAAAAAAAAAATTAAAGAGCTGTCTGTGTGGAACGAGTATACATTTGTGGGAAGGACTGACGTACCTATCGATCTTAAAAAGTGACTGGAAAAACTGATTGGCATAATAAGAATAAGAGGAGTCAAGAGAAAAGGGAAAGAGGGAAATCGAAAAGCTGGTTCTTTATGATAACATGATTTATCACTTAATCTTAGTTACAATTAGATGTGTTTGTTAATTATTTTAAAGAAACACTTAACTTAATAAGAGGATCTCAGATCCCTTTTCAAAATGAGGTAATGAGAGTAGCACCTATCCCTTATTGTGAATGTCTCTTTTGTCTTCTAATTCCTAAATTGAGTTAGACATTGATATGATGATCTTTTTAATTTTAATCCTTAAACAATAATCATTTCAGATTCTGACATTATCATTGTAATTAATTCAGCACTTAAATCATTCAGATATTTACGTTAAGTTCAAATTTCAGACTTCAGTTTTAAAGAACATTCTCATAGTTAAATGAACTTGAGCATGGTTTTGATATTTTTAGTGTATTATACTTCAATTATATTAATCGATACAAAAACTTGGTGACAAACTACTGTGTTTTCTGTATGCTTGCAAGGTTTATTGTCATTCCAAGTGGTGTTCTAGTCATTTATGAGCTTGTCTTGTAGATAGGGTTCTGGGACTTTTTACTCACTTAATGGTTCAATGTTTGCTTCAATTATACTAGTGTTTGTCGAACCAGGGCTCCAGTCATAAATTACATGGCATATAGGGTAAATTCTGTTGTAGGGACTCCCTATTAGAACGAACCGTCAAATTAATGCTACGTATATAAACAAACAAAACAGTTTTATCTTTTTCTATATGTGGTAGTCATCCGACGGTTCGTTCGAATAGAGTGTTTTACGATAATAAATGTTTTGTTCTTGCAAGTTATGTAGTAAGTTATACATTTTATGTCAAACTTATGACTAGTTGTGAAAGCAATATAAGGGAAAAAAAGAGAAAGGATGTGACTCTTATCTTATCTTTGCCATCATATGGTACTAATACCATACTAGTACATGGTGATGGTGGTGGGTGCATGCCAGATCAAAAAATTCTCTTATTCTTAAGGATGAAGTAAATGCTAGCTAGAATATTGGACAATGAAATTTTCAATCTCTTTCTTATCAGAGTCTAGTAGTTGTAGCAGTAGTAGTAACTATACGCGAATCCAAGTAGTTTGCTTTCATCGATTACGTATTCAGGGCTTGGGAAATGGTGTTTTATCTTATTTGCCCAAAAATTTAATTCTCACTGAAAAATATCTATCAGTAATTCATTTCCTCAACTACTGATAGCTCTGCATTGATGACTTCTTTTGCTATTGTCCTCAAACCTGCAATCAGAGGGCATGAAAAAAAAGGCTCTGCACTTCTTTTCTCCCTTCTTCTGGGGACAACACCTTTTTCTTTTGTAGCTTGCTCCTCTTTATTTCTGGACAACAGTCTCGTTGGTCTCGAAATTCACTAGCCGCGAGTGCACGTGTCCGGTGAATAGTTGCGTTAACCTTGGGAAGCGATCCGCATTTCCTTTGGGTCAGCCGAAATTGCTTTTAGGGCAGTGGTATTTCACCACGGCTCCGTCCACTGTTTCCTAGTATTTTCTACCCCACATACATGTTGTAATTTTGGTTCTTTTTGATCATGTATTCTTAAAGTTTGCTTTTGTGGCTGGTTCTTTTTGATCATGTATTCTTAAAGTTTGCTTTTGTTGCTGGTTCTATTGATCATGTATTCTTAGAGTTTGCTTTTGTGGCAGGACCAGCAAGATTGACAATGTGATGACGCTGATGGAGAAGGTATTGAATCTCCAGAAAGAAGCTGCACCAAAAATTGATTTCATGTCTAAGGTAATTGGCGAATAACATTTTGGTTTGTGTAAAGATTTATGTGATGAATTTGATGTTTTCCAATTAAATTTTATTTATTTTTTAATATTTTTTATCCGAAGGCAATTCAGCCAAAGCCTTGGATCATCAGGGTGCAAGAACCCCGAACCCGAATTTATGTGGGAATGACCATATTTTTGTCTATGTTGGCCCTTTCCAAACTGATTGCTCTGGAGGGGAAAATCCAGTTATACATCACTGAACAGGAGAAAGCTGAGATGCAGAAAACCAAGGATGCAAAAGAGGTTGCTTAATGCGTAAAGGGGATAGTTTGATATTAGCTTTTGACATTAGTTCATGCTTGAGGTTATGCTTGATATGTTGATGGTATTTTAATGCATCTCTTTGATATTAGCTTATGCTTGAGGTTAGAGTATCTCCAATGATAAAGCTTTATCACAACATTGTGCTCGTATGATTAGTCATGTTTTTTTTTTATATATTTTTTAAACGAGTAAAAGGAACATATTTTGAAAAACAACTGCAGAAGTTGATACTTGTATTAACATAACAGTTGCATGCTAGTCTGTGCTACATATTCTTTAAATTTTGCAACCCTTCATACATTATAACAGACTTGGATTTAGAAGCAAAAACATATAAATATTAGGTAGTAATGAAGAAATCTAATTAATTTTTAAGTTTAATTTCTTCATAGGGCTTGTAGCTGCATCTTCAGGTGTCGTAGTCTCTCTCCAACTAAAACTTATTATAAAGGATGCAACAAACTCTCTTTGCACACGTCTGATAGGACATGGCATGTAGATATTTCGAGACCTTTAATCTTTCCAATCATTCATGAGGGTATATTGCATCAGCAAAGCTAAAGATCACGTAACTACTTAAAGCGGTTATTATTAAACAGTTTGAAGTATGAACACCTCATAATAATAGATTCATAAAAAGGAAGCAAATCTGATTTTAAAAAACAACCTAACGATGTCCGGAGTAGAACATGCCATGTGTCGTTCATACAATACTTAGGAAATATGAATCGGAGCCCCAAATGGGAAGTCCGATCTGGGAATCCGATCGAGCTGACCACCGCAGGTCGGTCTGGTCAAGGCATGGCTCCAAGATAACTAAGTACGGACCGAGCAGGTCTAAAGAGCTCGACACATGTCGGACTGAGCTTTCCTTAAGTTATGAAGTAGCCAAATCAGATAATTATGAAAAGAATTCTGGGTCATTAAGACTCTGATTTGAATAATCAGTTATAACCGTAATTATCCCTAAAATCCGGGATATACGCAAATTAATCCTTAGGGGTTAAGAATCCTACTACTTGTGGGACAAGTAAACGGGTGAGACGCCCCCTATATAAGCAATCTCTAAGGAACTACGAAAGACTTGATTCCAGTACACTTATTGGATACGTAGACAACTTGAGAGCAAACTCTCGGGCTCAGTCTAAACCTAATACACAAATGCTCTCCCATAATGTATCGTTCTTAAGCTTTTGGATCTTGATTATTGTCTCTAGATTAATTCAACCCGGGATTAATACCCGACGAGATTCAGTTTCATCAATTGGCTATTGAAGGAGGGCCAAATCTACAGGCAATTCACTCACGATCATTGTCGTTATCAACAATGGCACCACCGAAAAACAAAGGCAAGAAAACTGTTCAAGACCCTACAGCTCAAGGTGGTGGAATCGCTCAAAATACCGGTCAAACGGCGGCCAGTGAAAAGGAGCCAAACCCTACCACCAGCCAACAACAGCAGCCGGAAGAAATAACTCTTCCAGATCCAGCACAACAGGCTTTGTTGGAAGCCGTGAAGGCCCTGGACACCCCAGCCTTCAAAACCGTTCTTAACGCTGCCTTCAAGGGACGGGAAGACAATGTCTTTGAGGACCGTGCAACTAAGGCCCTCCCCAAAAGGATGATATAGAGGAGGACAGTTCATCAAGCTCTGATCATGGAAGAACAAATCTTGATCCCTGAGCGTATGATGCGGCTAAGTCACAACTTGAAGCCATGCTAGGGCAAAATTAGGCGAGTTCTCGTGCACTTCCCCTTTTAGCGAGCACGTTGACAATTTTCAGCGGCCCGTAGGGTTTAAAATTCCGAAGATCGAGCCGTACGAAGGATCCAAGGATCTCCATGATCATATGCACCAATATCTGCTGTATATGAACCTTTTCAATGCACCAGATGAGATGATGATGTGATATATACACCGAACACGGGTCACCGGACCACCATCAGACCCACCCTGGCGGTCACATCTCAACCTCTGACCTCCATCGCCACCAGCCCGACTGGTAATTTTAGCGATCCTACCCGTTTGGGTAGGGTAATTTTTAGGGTAAGGGAGGGTATGTATTTCATTTTCTAAAACCCGCCGTAGGTAGGGTAGGATGTGGATATGTGTTGTCTACCCGTCATAATACCCACCCGACCCATGGTATATATGTGTGTGTGTGTGTGTGTGTGTGTATATATATATATATATATATATATATATATATATAGGGAGAGAGAGAGATCATTATTAAATAATGACTACATACATTACCTACAAAGTAAGAAAACAACAAAACATCTCACTAAAAGAGAAACAATATAACAAAAACAAATATATATAATTTAAATGATGCTATTATAATTCTTATATATCAATTTTCGAGGTAAAAAACCGGGTGTTTTCTCTCACAATCGATTCGATTACTATCAAAATCAAGGTTGAAATGTGCGATTCTTTATTAAATCGTTTGCTTGTTTTGTTTTCATAATGTATTATTGAATCTAATCTATTCTGCCTAAATATCGATTGTCAAACCCGAAATCCGTGTCAATCTTGTTACAATGTGTATTAGTATGTTTTTTTATTCACGACTTATGCACCCAAAAACAAGGTTAATAAGTGAAATTTTTTTATCTTATGATTTTTACTTGTTTCGGTGTATATGTAATCTAATATATTTTATTTTAAGAAAATTAGATCTTGGAATTCTAAGGCACTTTTTTTTTTTTTTTTGGGCGAAAATCTAAAAGGACATAAAATAGGCTTAATTAAGTAAAATAGACACTAAGGAATCTTATTTGGTTATAAGGACATAAATTAGATAGATAGACTCAAATACCCTTGATGAAGAAAAAAAAAAAAATAAAAATAAAAAAGAAAGAGGGGAAGAATCTGAATCTTTTTTTTTTTTTTTTTTTTTTTGTTCTTTATTTTCTGGCGCTGTGTTGTTGTTGTTGTTTTTTTTTTTTTTTTTTTTTTAGCTTTTTTTTTCTGGGGCAGTGATCCTTTTTTTTTTTTTTTTTTTTTTTGGGGCGGTTTTTTTTTTCGTGTTTTTTTTTCTGTCCGTTTTTTTTTCGGTGACCACCTCGATGCATTGACCGCCGATGAAGTGACACCGCGAAGACCACCTTCGATGCAGTGACCACCATCGATGTAGAGACACCGCGATGAAGTGACACCGCGATGCAGAGACACCGCATTGACCACCGCGATGCATTGACCACCGCGATGAAATGACACCGTATTGCAGAGACACCGCGATGAATATAGGAAATTTTTTTTCTGGACGCCGAGACGGTGTGTTTTTTTTCCCGGTGACCACCCCGATGCAACGACCACCCCGATGCAAAGACACCGCGATGAAGTGACACCGCGATCAAGTGACACCGCATTGCAGAGAAACCGCGATGCAGAGACACCGTATTGACCACCGCGATGCAGAGACATCGCGATGAAATGAAACCGCGATGCAGAGACACCGCATTGACCACCGCGATGCAGAGACACCATGATGCATTGACCACCGCGATGAAATGACACCGTATTGCAGAGACACCGCGATGAAATGAAACCGAGATGAAGAAACACGGAAATGAAGTGACAACGCGATGCATAGACACAGCGATGTAGAGAAACCTCGATGAAGTGACACCACGATGCATTGACCACCCCGATGCATTGACCACCTCGATTCAGTGACCACCGCAATTCATTAACCTCCGCGATGCAGAGACACCGCAATCTGAGACATGATGATGAAGTGACACCGTGATCGCGAGACACCGTGATGAAGTGACACCGCGATGCGAGACAACACGATGAAGTGACACCACGATGCGAGACACCGCGATGAAGTGACATTCGCGATGTAGAGACACGCGATGAAGTGACACCACATTGCGAGACACCACGATGAAGTGAAACCGCGTCGCAGAGACACCATGATGCGAGAGAGAGCAGAGCGATGAAGTGACACGCGATCGCGAGACACCGTGATGTAGAGAGACACCGCGATGCAATGACCACCCCCAATGCACAGACACCACGATGCAGAGACATCACGATAGTATAACATTTGACGATGTAGAGACACCGCGATGCAGAGACACCGTGACGTAGAGACACCGCGATACAGTGATCATCGTGTTGCGACACCGCGATGCAGTGACCACCGTGATGCAGTGACACCCCTGATGCAGAGACGCCGCGATGCGGAGACGCCTCAATGAGTGACACCGCGATACATTGACCACCCCAGATCCATTGACCACCTCAATGCATTGGCCACCTCTTTTAATGCAGTGACCACCCCCGATGCAGAGACAACGCGATGCAGGGACCACCCACGATGCAGAGACACCGCGATGCAGTGACCACCCCCGATGCAGAGACGCCGGATTCAGTGACCACCCCTGATACAGAGACACCGGATGCAGTGACCACCCCCGATGCAGAGACACCACGATTAAGTGACACCGTGATGCACTAACAACCGCGATGCTGTGACACCACAATGCATTGACCACTATTAACAAGTCGAGCTCGATTTTGTTATATTTTATTAAAAATTAAATGAATTCTAAGAAAATAATCGACCTTACGAGCCGAGTCGAGCTATGTCGAGTACTTAGCGAGTCGAGTTCGATCTTGCCTTTTTATGGCTTCATCGAGCCCGAACTTTATCAACATTTTATGCAGTGACAATGGCAATCATATATGCGTGACATCAACAATTTATGCAGTGACATCTTATGCAATGACACCAATATTTTATGAAGTGACAGACAATAACAACAACATTTTATGAAGTGACATTAATGTCACTGCATTGTCAATGAGGAACAACAAACTAAAATGATAATCTTGCTACCAATTAGCCAAAACCAACACAAGTAAAAAGTAGAAGTATAAATTGAAAAAATAAATTAAATCACGTAAAATTTTTTGGGCTATGATGGACTCGATCTTCTAAAAAAATCTCTTCAATATGCAACAACGTGAACTTTATTATAAAGGCCATTTGTAAGGAACAATCTAAATATACCATACATTACAAGTCTATATTTTTCACTCCATCATCTATCGTTGGAATGAAAGCAAAGTTTTCCTTGTAATGAAAGCAAAATTGTCCTTCATAAATGACATGTGAAAGTGCACAAAGAGAGAAATGAAAATTTTCAGCAGAATTTAGCAACGGTTGACGATGAACGAAGCAAACAAGGAACCAAAACCGTAGTTGCAAACTTCTTTATTGACTCATCAATAGAGTTCGGCCCGGGATCAGCGAAAACGAAGCAGAAGCGAAATGTAGAAATTGAATTACTTCTACTACTAATTCAATTCCTTAAAGCGGTATTTTGAGGTGAGGACCAACTCTCCACACGTATCGCCACTTTGGGTCCGGCCCGGTTGGCTTTGATGGTTGAGATTCGGTGGCAAAGCTTTGAGCTTCTCTTGCATTTCCTCATCAACTAGACTTCAAGGCACTTCAATACGATAATTAGGTGAACTTAAGCTTTCTCGGAAATAATAGAAACTGTTTCATACATTTTAAATCAATTTGTTAAGCTATTTTAAATCATTACAAATGGTTAAAAGACTCTTAAGAATCCTTTTTCGATTCAAAAATAAAGTTCATCTTACGATAATCGAATTTTGGATCCAAAAAGTGCATTCTAACCAAATTTCAATCAATAAGCTAACATACCAATTTTTCAAACTCAAAACACAACGCAACAAAACCAAACACTAAATTTACTAGAACATAAAGAAGTAATATTGAAGAAAATCCACAGTACTGTAATGAAGGTGTGGCCTCTCTTGAAGCCGTGTAAATTCATCTGGTTTTTCAAATACTTCTCCATCATATCGATAAACCTATCATTATTCTTCCTCGAACATCTCGGATCCACGACAACTAAAGCTCTCGGTCTCCTCAGGCCTCGTGGTGCGATTCACCTCTTCGCACAGCGCTTTCAGTCCGAATCCAGATCGGATATATACATTAGATTCGGATCTAGCTCGGCCGATCTCTGCAGAAACAGACATAGATCGATTACCGGAAGCTCCATTTCAATTGCTTTTGAGAGAATTTTTGACAGACTATTCGTTCTTATTACGAAGTGGAAGATCTACCGATTCAAACATAGAATCATGTTAAGGTGTGAAGGATTACGATCCTTAGAATTGAGTGTAACTTTGGCATCTCTTTCAAAGCTCATGGTATCTCCTTCAAGACTTGAAAGTCTAAAAATAAGTTCATTTGATTTTGAGAACGAGGAATAATGGATTGCCGGGAAAAAAAAACAAAGTAAAGGGTAATATAGGAAACATAAATAAAATATGTCCTTATAACCAAATAAGATTTAAGTGTGTCCTAAATGCCTATTAAGTACTCAAACAAGTCCTTATAAACAAATATCCATTTTTTTTTTCCTTAATAAATTGACAAATTTATTTATGTCTTTGAGTAAAAATAAACATATTTTGTCACCTGTGTGATATTTTGTCTTGTGTGAAACTTCTTACCTTATAGAACAAGTATAACGTTTTAAGGTTTCAACATTTTGATACACAAGAACAAGGGGCAAACACATTCAAATATCTCATTCTAAGGATTCAACATATATTTTAAGTCTTGATTTTGTGTACTTGCGTCAATAGTTATTACTCAAATTTTCTTATCATATGAAATTTCGATGATAAAACCAGATATCCATGGACCCATGGATATTCACGTGGGCGGGGCATGTGTAAGAGAACCTCTACCCGCATGGATAACGGGTAGGGTATGGGTAGGAAAAAAAATTGATGGGTAGGGTATGGATATAGTAAAATCCGTGCCCACCCGTACCCATTGCCATCCTTACTGGCGAGGTTGTCAAAACTTTGCATACCAATCCAACATATCTCCCGCATAATAAATGCATTCCTATTTAACGGGTGGATCATACAGCCTGGAATTAATCTTTGTCTTCAATCGTATCCGTCATACTATATTTGGATTAGACATGATCAACTCATCTTAAATGCCCTTATTCTCCTCTTTCTCAAAATATCATTCCGTAAATCACTCAGGAAAAGACTTTTTGTGAGGCATGGACTACTTTTTATGATACACATGCAAAGCCCTCCATGTGGCCGAATCAAACAAACAAATTAAACAATACCTCAAATACATGCAAAAAGGTTCTCACACAATCTTTTTTTATCTGCATGTTTTGAAAACTAAAGTTGATGAATTAGTCGACGGGTCCTGATGATATTGTGAATCTTATTTAAGATAATTTGGGAGATGACTATAAAAAGTTGTCTAAGGTTGTTCAAGCACGTGACACCCTTATTGATTTTGAAGAGTTCCATGAAAAGCTACTTAATTAATTCCATATTTGCTCGACAATTGTTGGATCCTGCTGAAGGAAACACAAGGACAATGCATCAGGGAAGGTTCTTCAGTCTTTAAAACAGGCCGAGTGAGGCTGGTTGTTTTACGAGGATTGCTGCCCAGTGCCCACTAGCAGGGCTCCATTACAGCATTTGCATCTTTGATACTTTTGGTTTCTTACAAAATAAAAACAGGGAATCTGTTTTACTTACAATAAATGTCCTTGACCATTACACCCTCCGTTCCACAATAACTGAGTCAGTTGCCAAAATATTTTGTTCCATTTTATGTGAGGCCGTGCAATTTTCAATGCAACATTTATTGTGTTTTTACTTGATTTACTTTTATTTATTACACTAGGAGATATAAAAAAGAAGGCAACATTAATTATATCCAAGGACATTCAGTCATTTCATCGTAAAAGTTAATGCATTAACTCACATTCTTAATATGTGTGATTTTGGCAACTGCGTCAGAAAAATTGAAACGGAGGGAGTAGTATTTATACCACCACACGGTCACAGGCCCAAAAATAGAAAAAACAAAAACAAAATACGATACAATCAAACATACAATAAAAACAACAAGGAACTCCCAAGTATTAGATAAAGGAATTTGAATCCTTCTAATTTATACAACGATCGTTAAATAAAATTTCTCATTCAGAAAATCCCATGCTTTTGACATGCAATCTTATAAATACATAGACCTATACCTTAACCGACTTATTTGAAAGGGAACATTTGTCAAACATCCGCACGTTCTCTCTAAGAGAAAAATCTCTCCCTTCTCTCTATCCTCATAAAAACCCTCCGTTGTTGTGCTTTTTTTTCCGGGGCCGGTAGCCATCAGGCGTCGGTGCCAGCCGTCTTCTATGTTTTTCTAGTGTGTTTCTTGGTGTTTTTTCTTCCTCTCTTGTTAGATCTTTTCTTTTACAACCTTGTCGGCTTAGATCTGAAGCCACCGCCCCTTTCTTTCTACTGGGGTGGAGGCGATTTTGGCCGGAAAACTCCTCTCCTACTCTAACTCTGCTGAAAGATGTTGGCTTTAGGCGTCGGCTGAATGGGATGAGTTTCTCCAGGACAGATCTGGGGGCTCTAGCAGTCGGCGCTGCATTTTTGGGCCACGTCAGTCTCCGGTCAGGCATTTTGAAGCTGCCCGATGCGGGTTTTTCCTTGGCGGTTATGCAGATAGTGGTTCTTGAGGTTGATTTTTGGCCTTGGAGGCTTATGCATGTCTATGGTGAAAGACCACCGGTGCCGGATCTTGACTTTTCTGCCTTCTCGATGAGGATCGTGGTCGGCTATGGCGGGGATTGATGGGCTCTTCTTTACCGGCTGGTGGCCATGGCAACGTTGGCGGTGGTAGTGTTACTAAGGGTGGTTGCTGCCGGAGGTTATTTAGTGATGGGACTAAGGCCAAAAGCAGTGCCTTTTTTTTGTGTAAATATGTCGTTGGTTATCCCCGGTTGGACTCGGGACGTGTCGGTTACTTCAGTTACTACTGGCTGGTGGTGTTTGGCTTTCTTTCGTATTACGGAGACGGATGCCCTCCTTTTAGCTATTTTAGTTACTTTACCAGATCACGTTCTCTCTGAGACGGTATTTGGTGTGTGGAGGTTTCCTCCACCCTTTGTTTCTTTTTGTTTTTCTTGTTGTGTTGAGTCCAGTAGTTTGTTGGCAATTTTCCGGTGTTTGTCCGGAAGTAACCTTTGTTTTAATACAATCATTTCGTTTGAAAAAAAAAACATATACCTTAGTCAGGTTGAAATATCTCTAAATAATGAAAGAGAGTCTTTAGAGGCACCACGTTCTTTTTACTTTGGCATCCAAATTAAGGGGCACTACATTTCTATAAGTTGTTATACTTATGGAACCAGATTTTGGTCCTGGTTTTTCTCCGGCGATAATTTCAGTTCTGTAAGTGGTCTTTCTTTTTGCAAAAATAGTTTTGAAAGCCGGAAAATGCTGATTGTACATATTTTCTGGCCTGAAAAATGCCATGTCATCGGAAATTGACATGTCCGCCATACATGTCATCACCATTTTCCAAGTCAGCATTTTTTTGAATTGAATAAAAAGTCCTGTAAGTGGTCTTTTTTTTTGCAAAAATAGTCTTGAAGGCTAGAAAATGCTGACTGTACACATTTTCAGGCAAAAAAAATGCCATGTAATCGGAAATTGACATGTCAGCCTTACATGTCATCACCACTTTCCAAGTCAACATTTTTTTTGAATTGAATCAAAAGTAAAATGTTGATTGTAATGAGATTCGAACCTCCAACCTAATACGGAAATTGACATGTCAGCCATACATGTCATCATCACTTTCCAAGTCAGCATTTTTTTGAATTGAATAAAACCATACATGTCATCACCACTTTCCAAGTCAGCATTTTTTGAATAAAATGTTGATATAAAACCACATTTCATCACCACTTTCCAAGTCAGCATTTTTTGAATTGAATAAAATGTTGATTGTAATTGGATTTGAACCTCCAACCTAATACTAAAAGTCTAGACACTTGGCCATATGAGCTATAACAATATTTGTTAAATAGGATACAACATATTTTACTTAAAGACACGTTCATTATTTAATATCCTAGACAATCTAATGATACATACAGTTTAATTAGATAGTATTGATGAAAGTCAACCCGATGATACAATTCCCTATGATTTACCCTTTTTTTCTCATGCAATTAGTGATATTTTGACATCAACTTGAACAAAATTTATGATAAATTAAACTATTTTGTGTACATAGGAAATTTCAGAAAAACCATGCTTTTACTTTTATTATTTTAGTTACTAGCCGATTTTGTTATCATAATTACACATGGTATATTTGTGTCTATTTTGCAGCACAGATATCACGGTTGGGAGCGTGGACTTTGACTTGATGGTGTCATGTGATTTGTGCGTGATGATTTTGTAGCTGAGGCATGGATTCCAACCCACGAGGATTATTGATATACATTAGAGGGTTCAATCCATGTGCATTGGAGAATAAAATTGATCAAGGGCATTTTACATACAAATGGCGTACGCCATGTTACTTTGACCCGCGCCAAGTGAAGATATCAAGTCTGCTGAGCATTTAATGCGGATGTCATTCAGCCAACCACCACATTAGATCTGGCGCACGCCAAAGTCCTTTGACCGACGCCAATCCTTCATTAAAACGCATGACGCACGCCAGCTGGAGTGACCTGTGTCAATATTGCAGAGTCAGCAAAAATTTGATCTCTTTTATTCTTCCATTCACCAAAAATTAACATATACTCTTTATCTTCCCCAACTTTTCCTCCTTGAAGACACCCTCCACCCCCAAGGCTCTTATAGCCGAATTTTAGTAAAGGTTAATCTTGAATGTGATTGTAATAGTTAAGGATCATAGTTTAGCTTCCATTACTTGATTGGAGTTAAACACACTAGTGTTGGTTCCATTGAAGCTTTTGGAGTTGGATGAGGAACACCAACTCAAATTCTTGCTTTTGATTTGGTAATCCTTAATCTTTATTTTCATTCAATTGTTCTTATGGTTATGAATGTTAACTTTGAGATGTTGATATTTGTAGTTATAAGTGGCTACACTTATCTAGCCAAGATCATGTTGTAGGCTTTTATTCTCTTATGTTGATTGGGAATGATTGTTTGTGTTGATAATTGTTGTGAATCTTTTCCTACTTGTGTTGCATTGATTGCTTGCATTAGAGTAATTGACTAGTGTTAGCATCTACACGTTTAACGGAGACCGAAAGGAGATGTTAGTCGTGGGAAGAGGGTAGGAAAACCAGAAGGTAAAATTGACCTTTTGAGGCATTTGATTTCTTATCCGGGGATAGTTGACCTTGTCATTGCATTCACGTGCGTAGCATACCGATTCATTAGGTTTAGGACACCTAGACCAATGAGGAGGTATATAGTAGTTTCATGCACTCGTATGAGGGGAAACTGCTTGCTTAGGAATGCACCGCTCCACACGTACCAATGGTAGGCCGGAGGGAAATCATTCCCATAATACTACAAGAGGATGACTAGTCTATGCATTATCTTGGTTAAATTTTTTTTTTTATCATTTTATCATCTTTGTTATAACGAGAGACTTTACTTATGCATTCAATTACCATCTTGAAATTTGTGACCTAGATCGAATTAATATAAACTTTTAAGTGTTTAACCTCACAAGTTTTTCCCCGTGTATTCAACCTTGACCCACCGTAATAGACTACAATTGACCCGGTACACTGCCGGCTAGATTGGACACCTAGGAATTGGCCATCAAGCTTTTTGGCGTCGTTGCCGGGGATTTATCTTGAGTAACGATTAATACTTGTACTAGTTTTAAAATTTTCGAGAATAGGTCAGACTTTTCTAGTCTCATTTCTGTTTTACTTTTTTTGTGCTTACCTCTTGGTGAGTCACCAAGTGTTATTTTATTGTGTTCTTGTTGTTTCTATCTTGTAGTAGATGACCAAGACTCGACGTGGTAAAGCACCGCTTACACCTCTCATTCCGGATATCAACACGTATATTAGGGTACGAGTAGCTGAGAATAAAGTTGGTCGAGCTCGTCGTGGTTTGGAACTTAGTGGAAACTCCTCCCAAGGATCATCTACCCAAAGAATAGAAATGGACGGAGGCATAGAAAATGCACAAGTTGATCAAGAGCATGAGGATGCCCAAAACCACGAACAAGAACCGAACCTCCACATCCTTAACCCCCCAAATCCCAACAATCCAAATCCACCAGTTAACAATCCACCACCACCAAACAATAACCAACAAAACCGCAACCAAAATCGGAATCATAATAACCGGAACAACAACAACAACCCCCCAAACCCAAGGCCAATTTGTGATCAGGCCGTGAGAAGAAATGAAACCAACAATCCAATTCGTTTACCAAATGCGGGAGAAAACAAATTTGAGGTTAAAGCTCACCTTTTTGGATTGGTTGGAACAAGAGCTCAATTTCATGGGCGTGATGATGAAGATCCACATCACCATCTTTACAACTTTGAGGAATTATGTAATACGGCCAAGAGTCAAGGTGCTAATAGAGAGTTGACAAGAATGTCTATGTTTTCTTTCTCCTTAGTTGGGAAGGCGAAGGATTGGTTTATGTCACTTCCTCACCATTCCTTGACAAATTGGGAGGAAATCCAAAACGAATTTTTGAAGCAAGGCCAAAATTTGGAATTGAAAGTTGAGATTGCTAGTTTTAAGCAAGGTGAACATGAATCTCTTGGAGTTTCATGGGAAAGATTCAAGAGGTTGTTGAGAGCTTGTCCCGATCATGGTTATCCGTTGGATATGCAAATTCAATTCTTTTGTCGAAAGCTTAGAAAAGAATCCCGAGCCGATGTTGATCAAGCATGCAATGGTTCGTTGATGATGAGTGCGGCACAATATGTGTATGATGCTATTGAGAAAATTGCAAAGAAGAACCGAATGTGGGAAACCGGTTCAAGCACAAGAAAAGTTGCTTTTGTGGGAGAAGTCACCGCTCAAACCGAAGTGTTAGCCCAATTAGCTTCTCTTACAAGAAAGTTGATGAAATAAAGGGAAGCAAGAGTTTGGAAGGAAATGCGTCCAATGACATGAGTAGTGGGGAAAAATGAAGACTATGCATATTTAGAGATGAATGAATCCGGTGATTGTTCTAATGAAGAAGTGAGCTATATGCAACAACACCGAGCATTACATAATGCCTATTCCAATGCATATAATAATTTGCAAAGAGATTTTCCTACTCAATGTTGGTCTCAAAACACTAACAAGCAAGCATCATCTTTCGTCCCTCAACAAAAGACTTCCTTCAACACCAGCATTCCAACCCAAAATTTCCAAGGCCATACTTCATACCAACCACCACAACCACCTACACACTCTTACCAACAACGTCCTACACAAAACATCCCTATCACTCAAACTTCAAGCTCATCTATGGAAAAGGAAGAGAGATGGGAGAAGTGGATGGAGAATCTTATGGGTGTTGTCTCAACTCAAGCCGCGAATATGCAAACGATGATGTCTTGTATAGGCACAGTGACAAAAGATGTTGGTACATTGACAACGTCTATGAGTGGTCATGATATGAGAATGAAAAATATAGAATCATCCGTGTGTAACATGGAAGAGCACTTGAGTAGAGAAGGTGAGAGGAATGCTAGTAGACCACCGGGTGGCCTACCAAGTAACACTGAAAGAAACCCGATGGGAGTGAATGCCATCATAACCCGAAGTGGAAGAGTTTGTGAAAATAGAGAGTTTTATGAGAATCAAGTGGGAAACGAGGTTGAGAATAATTTTCATGACACCGATGAAGAGAAGGAATTGAGTGAAGAAGAGGATGGAATTGTTGATGAAATTTTGCAAAGAGACGGATATGTTAATGTGGAAAAAAAGGATGAGGATTGGGTGAAGATCCTAAGGATTTTGAAGAATCCGAGAGCAAGTGATTTGAGGACTCTCTTTAATGAACATGTCTCTTTGGTGCCCGCCAGTAGTCACTGTAGACATTCATAGAGTTTTGAGGAAAAAATGGCGTGCGCCAATGATGATCCGACGTACGCCAAGACAAAATAGGATAATTCCAAAGAAGTTTTGACGCACGCCAATGATGTTTCGGTGCGCGCCAAAGTGCAGCAGACAATTTCCAAGAAAGGTAAAGAGAAAGTGGTCCACACCGATAATGAATGGCGACCACCGGTAGCTCAAACTTTGAGGAAAGCTTCCAATGATTCATCAAGCGGCAAGGGTAAGGAAGGTATGAACTCTACTCCAAAAATTATTGATCTTGAGTCATTGCCTTATCCTCCTCGGGAGGAAATTAGGAACAAAAAGTTAGATAAGAAGTATGCTCGCTATCTTGACAAATTTTGACACTTAAATGTTAATATTCCTGTCATAGAAGCACTCACTAGCATGCCTGCTTATGGTAAGTTTTTGAAAGACATTCTCACTAACAAGAAGCGGTTAGAGGAGTACGTGAACATTTGTCTCAATGAGGAATGTTCTGCTGTGTTGCAACATAAGCTTCCACCTAAACTTAAAGACCCTGGGAGCTTTACCATCCCGTGTGAAATTGGGGACTTTTTGTTTAAGAGGGTGCTTTGTGACCTTGGCGCTAGCATCAACCTCATGTCTTAAGAGGACTTTATCAAACTTGGAATAGGAAAGTTGAAGAACACGGAGATGACTCTACAATTAGCAGATATGTCCATAAAACGCCCTAAGGGAGTCATAGAAGACGTGTTAGTGAAAGTTGATAAGTTCTACTTCCCAGTTGATTTTATGGTTATGGATATGGAAGAAGGGTATTCAACGCCCCTTATTCTCGGTCGTCCATTCCTAGCCATGGGAAGGACTCTAATCGATGTTCAACGTGGAGAATTAATTTTGAGAGTTAATAAGGATGAGGTCATATTTAATATTTTCAAGACCATGAAACATCCATACAATTCACGAGAGTCATGTTCTTTTGTAGAAGCACTATCTTTTGCTTCTATGGAGAATACTAACTTGCAGGTCTATGAAGATAAACTTGAGGAATGTTTGGCTTTGTCCGTCTTTGACGGTGAGAGTGATGATGAGGAGATGCAAGCAAATATTTCTTACTTGGATGCCAGTCGTACATTCAACAGACAACCATGGCATCGATATCTAGAGTCGGAGGATGATGGCCCACTATTGAAACCTTCAGTGGAGGAGCCACCAAGGAACCTCGAATTGAAAACTCTACCTCTTAACTTGAAATATGCTTTTACTGAGAGTGATAATATCCTTCATGTTATTAATTCTTCATCACTAACCAATGTGCATGAAGACTTGCTATTGTGGATGCTTAGGAAACACAAGAGAGCATTTGGATGGACTGTGGCTGATATTAGGGGAATTAGTCCTGAGATCTGTGTTCACAAGATTATTCTCAATGAAGATGCCAAACCATGTGCTCAACCACAACGTCGTTTGAATCCCAATATGCAAGAGGTTGTCAAGAAAGAGGTTATCAAGTTACGGAGATGGGGATTATTTTTCCGATATCGACGGTGAGAGGGTGAGTCCTACTCAAGTTGTACCTAAGAAGGGCGGATTCACAGTGAAGGAAAATGACAAACATGAATGGATCCCGACAAGAGAAGTCACAGGTTACCGCATGTGTATTGATTTTCGACGACTCAATGACCATACCAAGAAAGATCATTATCCACTTCCGTACATCGTCCAGATGTTGGAGCGGTTGTGTGGGCATAAGTTTTATTGTTTTCTTAATGGTTATTCAGGCTACCTACAGATATTCATTGCGGTTGGACACAGAGAGAAAACGACTTTCACTTGTCCATATGGAACGTTCGTGTTGAGGAGATTTTGCATCATTAAAACAAAAGAAAATTTATAAACCTATACTACCATGCAAAACTACCTCCTAACCGGCCGAATACCGGGTAGTTGCTAGTAAAGTTGGATAAGTACGGGTATCGATCCTCAAGGGAAAAGGATGTTGAATCTAATCTAATTAATCCTCTCAATTGTTACTAACGAAAACAAATAAACGAAGAACTAACAAATAAACTCATAGAACAAGTAAACTAAATCTAAACTAGAACAAATAATAAAAACCTAAACTAAGGATACATGGGATCAAACATCATACAAACCAAGTGATTTCAATCCTAGTTCATCTCATGATTTTAATTCAAATTGTGGTTTCACCTTTACACGAGACACAAACCCCTAATCTCTTAGTGAATCTGTATTCTCAAGCTATGAAATCCTACTCTCGTAGTGAGTTCAATTTACCAATCTCTCCTCTCTCGAATGTTGAGACCGATATTCCATACAAAACGAAGGTGTAGATTCAGGTTAACTCTCTTATTTTAGAATCTAACAACCTAGATAATTAACCAATTAATTTGTCACATAATTAATGATTAAAGATCCTATCTTTCTATGGTGATCTAGTCTACGCAACTTCCGTATGTTGTAAAGCGTATCAATAGCAAATCGATCTCTCGATCTAATTCACATCATAGCATCAAAATCATAGAACGATACAAAATAAATTAAAGATCATAAAAAACGAATAAGGACTGAATAAATTAAATAAATAAACTCACGTAGTTTGGTACATGATTGAATCCATGAATCGAAAACGGAAGAAAAACGACATCCTAATCTAACCCGGATCACCCGAGCACAAGGCTCGGGTGACCGCCTATGAAACTCCTCGAATTGCCGATCTTTGCCGTGATTTGGCGGTGGATAATAATTTGTATGTATTAGGGTAAAATCGCTTTGCTTTTATAGAAAAATCAAGTCGGTCGCTACAAGACGCCCTTGGGCCGCCCGTTTGAAGGCGATCCTGAACTCTCTATTATTCGCATGGAATATTTATTGGAATAAAACTTCTAAATTCATATCTTGAGTTGTAGACCTCCAAAAATTATGATCCGAATGTCATAAAAAGCTCTCGGAAAACTCTACAACTTTCATTAATGACTCTTCTTCAGAAAATGCCTTTTTGATTAGCCCGTCATATTACGAGTCGTTTTCGGGATTTTCCCAAGCTTTATTTCATCTTCATCCTCTTGTATCTCTTTCTTTCCACATTTGTGCACCTAAAAGATGACAAAACCGAGCAAAACGTGAAACCATACAAAATAGATAATAAAACCCACGATATTTACTCGATTTTGCATTTTAACTATTCAAAACGTCATTTGCTCAATTAATCGATTATAAGCTCGAATTCTACGAAAAACATCCATATATGGGAATATTGATATAAAATATATCCTTATAAAACACTACAAATTGACCTTAACAACTCCCCCACACTTATCTTTTTTTGCTCGTCGAGCAAAACAAAACAAAGTCAAGCTCGAGACAAATAAACATCCATACAAATATGAAGTATATTCAATAACTTAGAAGTTCACCCGTGTAAGTGTGTGCATAGCCATAATAAACTTCCACTAAGTTCCACAATTTGAAAGTTATTCAAACCAAAACTAGCCCGGTTTCCCATCTAAGTTAGAAATATTCAAAAATTATAACTTTACAAAACATACATATCCCAAAAAGAAATAGTAGAGAATATCTAAAACATTTACGAGACTCGAGAGGATAATCCCTACAACATATCCTTGATTTATACCGGGTATAAGATTAACGATAACTAAGTCCTTACTTATTCATAATAATATATTTCAATATTTTCACTTTTTCACACTTTTCTACCACACATCCAGAATAAGCTTTTGCCCTCATAGCGAGAATAGGACATTTCAAGATAATCCCTACCTTACTCCAATCATAAGGCGACTATAAACCGACTGGTCGTGAGCTTTTGGTCATCATAGTGGAATAGGACATACGTGGTACACCCTACCTCACCTAAATCATAAACCAGCTTCCGACACACACAATTACAATTATGTTTACTTAGAGATCTCTGGTTGGCAGTGGAAAAGATTATTTTCTAGTAGCACAGACCACTGAGCATAACACCTCAAGTAAACAATTTATTACTATTGCAAAGACTTAATCACGTTTCACTTATCACATTCAAACTTACAGATATTCACGTGATGTCATACTTTAATCCTAGAATACAAACTACTAAACTTTTCAAGAATTGTACATAAGCAAAGAAACATGCTATAATCATCAAAAATCTCCAACTAAAATGGGGTAGGCTTTCAACATTTAGCTCATCATTTACTATGGCATGTGAAAAGAGTGTCGGGTGAAACAACTAAAATTACTAAATATACAGAATATAGCAAAATGATATAAACTCAAGCAAAGATATGCCTTTGTCTACTCGGGATATAACAAAAAATATGAAAATTAAGCACTTTTCATAAAAATACTAAAAATATGAGCAAACGAAAGTAGACACATAAATCATCTATCCCTTCCCCCACACTTAGATTGCAAATTGTCCTCAAGTTATACAGAAATAATAAATTAGAGAACTTAGCTGATTGGATGCTGGCAATTCTAGAGGAACCAACAAGAACCAGGATTGCTTGCATAGCTCAGTAGACTGTGGAGCATCACAGGACAACTGAATACATCTTTAAAGTGCACAATAGCTATAGAAAGTATCCTGCAGACTTGATTAGTGCAAAAAGAGTCTTCGGGAAAAGAAAAGATTACATATATAAAGCACATGAAGAAAAGGATCATAGAGATTTTTCAACTTAAGCTCAACTAAAGATTGAATACTATACATGAAATACTACAAAGTCAGAGGCTAGGTGCAACTATATGAAAATATACTACAATGCAATCTACATGATATGCAATCCTAAAAATAAAATAAATAAATAAAATAAATTACGACAGGCTCAGCCGAGAAAGTTGACCCCGACAACTCTACGGTGACTACGGCCTATGCAGAAACTAAAATAAAAGCGAGGTAGTATTACGAAACCGACGATTAACTACACTCAAGAAAAATAAAAGAAAAATAGAAAAACAATGCAACTAGATGACATGCAACTAAATGATATGCATCCGAATGATATGCAAAAATAAAAGAAAATAAAAGAAAGAAAACTAGCCCACTCATTTGCAATATGACATGTATATAATAAACGTCTACCGAGATAATGACAAAGTTACGATAAACGATACAAGATCGTTCATTACATGCAGTAGACGGCGCTTTAAGACTTCGTCAAAGGTGATAGCATTATGGAAAACCAACGATTAGCTATACTAAGCAGATATAACTCATAAGGTTTCCATCAGAGCAACGGAAAACCGGCAGTTACTACCCAAATGAGTTATAAAAATAACAAGGAAGCACATAAGTCTCAAAGCTCACAAGATTCATCACGCGGTATGTAGCATATGGAAACCGACATTAGCTACTAATTAACACGAAGACCGGCTTATAGCATACGAGAACCGATAAAGTAACTATAACTTGCATAGATGAATCATGTATAAGGAATAAGATCATTTACTTAGCATGAATTCATAGATGGAAAGGTATAACATTCATATTCAGGACATCATGTAAAAATAAATAGGCCACAGATGCTCGAATGTAAGCAATCCATACTAAATAAAAGCATTAGGAATGAGATCAAGAAAAACTGGACTACTGAAGCTGGCGTCAAAGACAAATGACGGGCGTTCACCTCAAAATACTGACTTTGGACGGCGTTCAAAGCAAAACAAACGCTCGTTTGACTTGAAACCAACCGGACGGACGTTCGAAAGCATAGACGCCGTCTGGTCCTTTAAACGTAAGCAGTCGAAAATATTTGAACGGACGAAGCGCCCAATACTTTCAAACGCTCGTTTACCTACATAAAAAAGAATCGGACGGGCGTTTCACTAACTTGAACGCTTCGTCCATACAACGAATACACAAAGCAGAGAGCAGAAAACGCAGACAAACCCTAAAAACTTAAAACACATATTAACACAGATCACAAAGCAGCCACTTTCAATTAAAGCACAAAGAGGTTAGATCGTAAAACACATAAACACATACTTCACGTTTAAACAAATCGAGTAAAAACTTTTGCACATTCTTAACCTTATGGTCATCGAAACACGGCAAAATAAAAACTCGATTTGGTAAACGCTACTTTTATTAAAACGAAAAATAAACGTAACAAAATCGAGAAATAACAAGATCGATTCAACATGACACCTATTCCCGGCAACGGCGCCACTTTTGTTGAGGAGATTTTGCATCATTAAAACAAAAGAAAATTTATAAACCTATACTACCATGCAAAACTACCTCCTAACCGGCCGAATACCGGTAGTTGCTAGTAAAGTTGGATAAGTACGGTATCGATCCTCGGGAAAAGGGATGTTGAATCTAATCTAATTAATCCTCTCAATTGTTACTAACGAAAACAAATAAACGAAGAACTAACAAATAAACTCATAGAACAAGTAAACTAAATCTAAACTAGAACAAATAATAAAAACCTAAACTAAGGATACATGGGATCAAACATCATACAAACCAAGTGATTTCAATCCTAGTTCATCTCATGATTTTAATTCAAATTGTGGTTTCACCTTTACACGAGACACATACCCCTAATCTCTTAGTGAATCTGTATTCTCAAGCTATGAAATCCTACTCTCGTAGTGAGTTCAATTTATCAATCTCTCCTCTCTCGAATGTTGAGACCGATATTCCATACAAAACGAAGGTGTAGATTCAGGTTAACTCTCGTATTTTAGAATCTAACAACCTAGATAATTAACCAATTAATTTGTCACATAATTAATGATTAAAGATCCTATCTTTCTATGGTGATCTAGTCTATGCAACTTCCGTATGTTGTAAACGTATCAATAGCAAACTGATCTCTCGATCTAATTCACATCATAGCATCAAAATCATAGAACGATACAAAATAAATTAAAGATCATAAAAACGAATAAGGACTGAATAAATTAAATAAATAAACTCACGTAGTTTGGTACATGATTGAATCCATGAATCGAAACGGAAGAAAACGACATCCTAATCTAACTGGATCACCCGAGCACAAGGCTCGGGTGACCGCCTAGAACTCCTCGAATTGCGGCGGCCGCGTGATTGGCGGGTGGATAATAATTTGTAATGTATTAGGGTAAAATCGCTCGCTTTTATAGAAAAATCAAGTCGGTTGCTACAAGATCGCCTCTTGACGCCCGTTTGAAAGCGATCTGACTCTCTGTATTGCTTCGCATGGAATATTTATTGGAATAAAACTTCTAAAATTCATATCTTGAGTTGTAGACCTCCAAAAATTATGATCCGAATGTCATAAAAAGCTCTCGGAAAACTCTACAACTTTCATTAAGGACTCTTCTTCGTAAAACGCCTTTTGATTAGCCCGTCAGATTACGAGTCGTTTTGGATTTTCCCAAGCTTTATTTCATCTTCATCCTCTTGTATCTCTTTCTTTGCACATTTGTGCACCTAAAAGATGACAAAACCGAGCAAAACGTAAAACCATACAAAATAGATAATAAAACCACGATATTTACTCGATTTTGCATTTTAACTATTCAAAACGTCATTTGCTCAATTAATCGATTATAAGCTCGAATTCTACGAAAAACATCCATATATGGGGAATATTGATATAAAATATATCCTTATAAAACACTACAAATTGACCCTTAACAGTTCGCTTACAAAAGAATGCCCTTTGGTTTATGCAACGCTCCGGCTACATTTCAGAGATGTATGACAGCTATCTTTTCTGATATGGTAGAGAGATTTCTGGAAATTTCATGGATGATTTCAGTGTTTTTGGAGATTCTTTTGAGGCATATCTCTCTCATTTAGAGCGTGCGTTGCAACGATGCAAAGACACGAATTTAGTGCTCAATTAGGAGAAGTGCCATCTTATGGTCAGAGGGTATTGTGTTAGGCCACATAATTTCTGAGAAATGATTGAGGTGGACAAAGAAAAGATTGAAGTAATGAGAAGTTGCCCCTATTGGATGTAATATCGCCGGACGGATCTAGATCCGCCCGATTACGCAGCGGAATAAACAAGAGGATCACGATCATATAAAATTAAACTACATAATTTAAGATCTACCTACAAGAAGGTGAGATCTACTTACCTATCAAAAGCGAGATCCAAAAGATTGATGAAGTCGAGATCCAATTTGAGATGCCACGATCTTCCGATGTGTATCTCCAAGCAACAACCGGTGGATGTTGATCCTTGATGCTTGACCTCCTTGATATGCTACCCGGAAAATCCCGAAGATTTTCCCAACTCTAAACCCTAGCTATTGGCCGAAAATTCTAAGCCAATACTATGTGTATGATGCGTGTATTGTGATGATTCGAAAAGGCTTAGGAGAACTCTCTTTATATAGGAGAGAAATCCTTGTCCTCCAAGGATTTAATAATTAATACAAAATTAATTATAATAATCATTTTCCATAAAAGATACTCCTAGAATAATCTAGAATATTTAAGGATCAATCTAATATGTTTTCCTTAATTAATTATTTAACAAATAAACAATTAATCACATGTCTTATAATTATCAAGAAAACTAATTCCTTAATAATTACCAAGACAAAAACACGCCCCCAATACTAGAAATTTAGGGTTCACATGAAATTTCACATAATGGGCCGAGTCCACGAAAAATGTCTTTTCCATATATTTTATTATTTAGTCCAATAAATAATAAATCGCACATCAATTAAATAGTCTAACTACTTAATTATTATTGAGGCCCAATGATCGATGAGAGTCAACTTTACTATGTTTTGGTGCATGTTTTAACCCCCGTGTACGAAACTTTTGGCTTATATTGGGTAATTTTAGACCATTTATAGGGCAAAATGCATTGCACACTCACTTTGAGGTGAACCGTCACATTGATGGAAAACCTCGGCATTTTACAATGTTTTTGACCCTTTTCGAGACCTATTTATCTTGTGGAATTATGCTCGGTATGTGTTTGAATGTTTTGATACAGGAAATAGGTGACTCGTGAACCCGGAAGTTATGGAATGAGGCTTAGAAAGACGAAACCGAAGCCCGGGAATGGAAACGGCTCAAAGTGGTTGGTGCATTCACCATATGTTCACTTCATCAGCAATTTTATCCAAGATACAAGCAATTTCTAGACTCGTGGTCTTCATGAAAGTTGTAGGAAATTGAATGAGATTTTCAACGCAGTTTGAATCACTCAAATCGGAGGTCTACACGCAACTTTATGGTCAATTTACTGAAGACAATCTATTACCGAACCACCTGTCGAGCCGAGCTTCGAGCAGCTCGGCTCGTTATGCGTTTTTCACCACAAAAACGGGATATCCTGCTAAACTCTCATTCCCCCCTTTTCCCAAAACCCTTAGTCACCATTCTCTTCTTCCCCTTCACCCTTAGATTAATTTCTACACCTAATTTACTTAGATTAAGCTCAAATTAGCTTAGATTCTTAGCTCAACTCTTGGATTTTGGTGTGTTTTAGATCTTCTTCTTCCCCAAAGTGACATGGGTGTTGTTGAAGCTTGGATAACATCAACTCTCTGTGTTTTTTTTTGGTAATTTATTTCGTTTCCTCTCATTTCATGGGTTTAATTTCTTGTTTGATTCTTGCTTTTGTAGTTGTAATGAGTAGCTAATTACAACATAGCTAAATCATGTGATAGTTGAAGAAATCACCCTCTAGTTGATTAATTGGAGTGGGTAGTGTTTAATTGTTGTTATATCGATGAATTCATGTCTTAAAACTTGTTCTTAATGCGTGAATTAGCTTGATCACCTAGTTCATGAACACACACCACTTTTATAAATGTATGTTGCGAAGGGGTGTGGGAAAATGAGTTTTAAGATCGTTATTTACAATTAACTGAGTTGTTTAGATCGATTGGGTAACGAGGTTTGTCGGTGTAAATCAAGCGGCTCTAGAGCTTTTATCTTGCTCCGGTCAGTTAAATCCTTAAAAGCGGACTGTTGAACCGGGCAAAGGGTACTAGGTTGTTGCATGGCGTCTAGTACTATCTTAGAAGTTTGCACCCATGAACGAGTCGATATAAGCATTAGGATGGTTGGTTGGTAGTCTCCATTCCCAAATAATCGATTAGAGGGGCGAAAGTATTCAATTTGATCATGATTTGGCTATGTCTCTTTCTCTCTTTATCTCTCGTTTTAGTATAAATTTCCATGAACAAACATTTGATTGACCTAAACTAAGTACGAAAACGACTTTGGTATTCAATTGATTCCTCGTGGGATACGAACTTGCTTTCCACTATAGTGCTTCCGACCCGGTACTCTGCCGGTTAAGGTTGGTCGTTACTATTTTGGCTCTCAAGTTTTTCTGGCGCCGTTGCCGGAGAATTAATCGATATCTCTTAAGTCATTGGAAGACTTAGGCTTAGGTTGTTTTATTTCTTTTGCTTTTTTTCTTGATGTTGGTTTTTTGTTGAAGAGTCATGTTAATTATGTTCGAGCTAATTTTATACGATTTATAACGCTATATTTTACGTTGATTTCCCCCATATTTGTATTAATTTGCATAAGAAACGTGTGTTTAATGGAAATATTGAGTAAATGATATTTTGGATGAGTTAATCGCAAAATAGGTTAATTTATGTGTTTTAAATTGTGATTTTATGTTTATTTGGATGATATTACACTTTGCGATGTTTTTATGTGTTGTAGATACATGATTGAGGCTCAAAAGATGATCAAAAGTTGATTATGTTCGAGCTAATTGATGATAAAAGATATAATGAAGAAGTGGGATTGAGATAGAAGAGATAGAGATCAAGAAATCGAAATTCCGTCATATTGGACTGGCGTCCAGGTCCCGTCCATTGGACGGGCGTCTGATGAGATTGAACGAGCGTCCGGTTGAGGAAAATTGATTCAGGATGTTTGGACGCTTGTATGGACGCTGGATGGACGAGCGTCTGGTCATGACTCGGCCCGATTTGAAGTTCATACGAAGAGTGGACGGGCGTTCACCTATCCAGACGGGCGTCCGGTAGCCGACTTGCTGAAACCGACTTTAAAATCTATATATAGTCGGCTGTTTCTCCACACAAAAGATACCATACACTCATTATTCAAAACCCTAAACCTAGGGGCGGCTTTAGGCTGCGTTTTTCTCCTTTTTATTCCTGTTTTTATGCACTTTAGATCTAGATTAAACTAGTTACTTCTTATGTACTATTTCTGCAAATTTGAGTTGCTGAGGATGTTTAGAGGCTAAAAGCTTCATCAAACGAGTATTGTGAAGCCGTCCAACGATTGTTGATTTCGTTTTCTTCGGTTGTACTGTGAGTTTTTGAAGAGAGTTTGAGAATGTGTTAACACAAGAGTAAACTTCAACTTATCTTTTATTCATTGATAATGTGGAGTATATGTAGATACAATTGAGGAGTTTGAAAGGTCCTAGACAAGATAGTGACCTTTCATAGAAAAAGTAAAAGCTATAAACGAGGCTAGATGCTTTTTAGTCTCTTACATAATAAATGTCTATGACATAAAGTGAACTAGAGTAAAAGCTATGTCTATGAATAGAGTTTGACATATTAATTGTTTATATGTACTACAATTAATATGTCTCTTTATAAATAAATAAAGTGTACATGAGAGAAAATCCGGCACATGAGTTCAAGAGTTTCAAGCCTCTTTGAACCTCAACAGTTTTATCAAAGATCTTTGAATATTGCCACACCCCCTCAAATCTGGTCAGTATATGTTGATGCAGCCAAGTTTGCTACTTAGTCTCTTTGAACATGAGAGGTGGAATAGCTTTGGTGAGAATATACGCATTTTGGTCTCTGTGAGGGAACATCTGGAGTGGATAATCTTGGCATCAATCTTTTCCTTTAGGAAGTGTCTCACAATGTCCACATGTTTTGTTTTATCATGATGGACTGGATCCTCTGCCATGCATAGTCTTTGAGTGATTATCACAAAGCAGAGTGTGATAGGTTCTTTGAAGAGGTGCTTGAAGTTCGATGAAATCTGTTTGAGCCAAAGAGCTTCACAAATGCCTAAGACAAGTGCCCGAGTTCGACTTCAACCTTTGCTTCTGAGACACGAGGTTGTTTCTTGCTCCTCCAAGTAACAAGATTGCCCCATACATAGGAGCGATGAGCTTTGTGGTCGACCTTCTATCTATGTGGCATCCAGCCCAATCGACATCGGTGTAGACCTTGATGGATCTATCGCCAGACTTGGTGAAGTGTAACCCTTGGCGAGAGTAGACTTCAAATACCTCAAGATTCTATTTATCGCATCCCAATGTTGCTCGAGTAGGGCAATGCATGAACTGACTAACCGGATGACACCATATGCAATATCAGGTCTTGTATGGGAGAGGTAGATGAGTTTCCTACAAGCCTTTGATATTGTTCTTTTCGACAGCCAGTGTCACCATGTAGCAGGTATGGCCTGGGTCTACAGGGATATAGCAGTTTGCACCCCAAGATGCCGATTTCTTCAAGCAGATCCAGTACATATTTCCTTTGGGAGGCAGAAATGCCTTTCTTTGTTTCTTGCTACTTCCATGCCAAGAAAATATTTGAGAAAACCCAAGTCTTTCACCGAAACACCTTTGCCAAAGCAGAGTCTTCAAATGTTGGATCTCGGTAGAGTCATCTCTAGTGAGGATGATATCATCCACATAGACAATAATAATAGACCTCTTACGGTTGGTTGTCTTGATGAACATAGTGTGATCGAATTGCATTGGTGATATCCAGCAGACTTTGACCACGCTTGTTAATTTTCCAAACCATGCCCTTGGTGATTGCTTGAGGCCATAGAGAGATTTCCTCGTTTGCACACCTTGCCTTGAGTATGAGGATTGATAAAACCGGAGGTATATTCATATAAACCTCCTCGGTGAGGTCCCCATTTAGAAAAGCATTTTTGATGTCCAATTGGTGAAGAGGCCAATCAAGTTGGATGACCAGAGAGAGAGAACCACGACGGTGTTGAGTTTTGCCACTGGTGCAAAAGTTTCCTTATAGTCAATGCCATAAGTTTGAGTGAATCCACGGCTACCAATCGGCTTTGTACTTGTCAATAGTGCCATCGGCATTGTATTTTATAGTGAATAACCATCTCAGAATCGATTGTCTTCTTGCCCCTGTAGGAGAGGTGTCAAATCCCAAGTATGATTATCCGTAAGTCTTTGTCATCTCTGTTTTAACAAAGACCTTCCATTTATCATTTTGGAGGGCCTCCGAATATTTTTAAGAATAGAGTGAGAGTCCAGTCTGTGAAAACATGGCAAAGGCAGGAGATAACTTATCATAAGATAAATAAGAATGAATAGAGTGATCGGTGCATGATCTCTTTCCCTTCCTAAGAGCAATAGGCCTATCATCAATGTCAAGAGCTCTTGAGGATCTCAGAGATTCTTTGAGTGTCGATGAGGCTCGGGATCGCAGAGGCTCTCGGGTCGATGAGACTCTTGTTCGGGGAGGTTCTTTGAGAGTATTAGGTTTGTAGAGAGTCGGTAAGAGGTACCAAGTTCATCTCACGAGGATCGATGAGTTCTTGAGGTTAAGAGTTTCTTTGAGGAAGGGTTTAGGTCAACTTCAATCGAGTTTCCATCGATGAATGGCTCAGAGGGTTCTTTGTAATAAGGGTCCTTTCAAAGAATTTTACATCCATAGAATTGTAAAATTTCTTTTCAATAGGGGAATAACACTTGTAACCTTTTCTCGCCCTTTGCATAACCTAGGAAAATGCACTTGTGAGCTTTTGGATCAAGTTTATACGTGTTGAGCATGGATATACACAAACACAGTACAACCAAAGATCTTTGGAGGCAACTGGGAAACAAGATGATGGCAGAGTGTGTGGTCGGTAGGGTTTGGAGTGGAGTTTTGAAACCTAACACACTCTTGGGAAGTCTGTTGAGTAAATAAGTTGCGATCAGATAGCTTCACCCCACATATATTTAGGAACATGTGTGGTGAACATGATTGATCTGGCCATTTCAAAGAAGGTGCTGTTCTTTCTCTCAAAACCCCATTCTCTGTGAGGTGTTTCCACACAACTCTTGATATGAACAATTCCTCTATCTGTCAAGAAGGTAATCGAGATTAGACTCATAGTATTCTAGAGCATTATCGGTCTTTAAGATCTTGACCTTAGTATCAAATTGAGTGGAGACCATATGATAAAATTCTTGAAAGACAGGACCAACTTGATTTGTCTTTCATTAAAAACCCAAGTGTTCTGGTATGATCATCAATAAAGGTGACAAACCACCTTTTCCTGTTATACTTTTCACCCTAGAGGGTCCCCACACATCACTGTGTATTAAGGTGAAGGGTGAGGAATGCAAATGAGGTAACTTAGCATACACTGATTTAGTAAGTTTAGCAAATTGACAAATATCACATTGAAGGTCATTGATTACATCCTTTAAACAATTCAGGAGTTAAAGATTTTAAGTAACCAAAACTTGGATGTCCTAATCTATAATGCCATAACATGATATTGTCTAAAGTGCGGGGAGCAGTGTCTTGAGGGCGGTCAGTCTTGATCTTTCTGTCTTGGCGAGGTTGACGAGAAACAATCTAGCGCAAGGTTTAGCCTTCCCAATCACTTCTGTGAAGTAGGATCTGGAATGTGCACCGATTTTCCTTAAAAACAACAAATCCAATTCAAATCTTTAGTGAGTCTCTTGAATTGAGATATAAGATTGCAGTCTAAGTTTGGAACAAATAGGACATCCCTGTAGGCATATCTTATTAGTGAGTTTAACATTTCCAACACCTTTTGCACGAGAGATAGATCCATCATGATTTTAATGTTATGAATTTGGTGACAAGGCATATAGTTGGTTATAAGGTTTTATTACGAGTCATATGGGAGGATGCCCAGAATCAACAATCCATGTTTCATTGCTAAGGAAGAGTAGAATTTACTGTATGAGTATGAGTAGCAACATCGGTAGAGTGACTACCTTCCTTTTGTTGATTCAGGGAAGGCTTTGAATGCAAACAACCGAGCATTCATCTCAAGGTTGTCATTCTCCTCCTCACCGATGTGTCTCGCCTTGACTTTCCTCGATAGGTTTTGAGGTTTTGAGGAGTTAGGCTTGCCATGGAGCTTCCAATAGATTGTCCTTGGTGTGATTTGTGCGTTTGCGGTGATCACGAAACGCTTTTCGATTTTCTCGTTAGGCTTCTTGTATGTCTCGGCAACCTCGTGACCTTTCCCGCGATTTAGCGAGCAGCACCTTGATAGGGTTGTCGGTAGTGGATTTGAAGCATGACTTTTCTCTACACTTTCTTCATGTTTGACCTCGGCAAACATGGATTTGAGATTTGGAAGAGGTTTGGTGAGGTCAAACATGAAGAAAGTAGGAGAAAAGTCATGCTTGAAATCCCTCATCGACAACCCCACGAAGGTGCCGCCTGCCGGCAGATTAGCAGGCAAACACCTTGAGTAGGGTTGTCGTAGTGGATTTGTAAGCATGACTTTTCTCCTACTTTCTTCATGTTTGACCTCAGCAAACATGGATTTGAGATTTGGAAGAGGTTTGGTGGCAAGAATTCTTCCCTAACATCATCAAGAGTAGGATTCGATCCAGTGAGGAACCCGAATACTCTCTTCTTTTCTATGATGTCTTTATAAAAAGCGCAGCATCCTTGACATCATTCCATGAGTGAGTTTCTAACATATCTAAGTGTTGCCAAGCCTTAGATAGTTGATTGAAATATTGAGTTGAGACATATCCCTTTGCGCAAGTTTGAATCTGAGCTTCTAGTTCATATACCTCGGATGTATTATCCTTCTTGGAGTAAAGATCTCGGCATTATCCTGCATTTCTTTGGCGATATCATACATCATAAAGTTTTCACTTATCTCTTTTGTCATTGACCTCGTGAGGATGGTCATGAGTTGATTATTTGTTGTGTCCCATGCTTCAAAACCGGGTCGGGCCAAAGAGTGCGTGTTTTGTTCAGCATAAGTATCCCATCTTACTTTGTCCGAAATGTACATTTTCATAGACGCTTGACCATAATGAGATAGTTGTTACCATCAAGTCTATGGTTTGTATAAGAAGAGAGTTGTCAAGACTCCCGGTCATTTGAGGTCTTGAGAGTCTCTTGAGGTTGAAGTAATGTCGGATGTGGAAGACATTCTTGAAATATGAGTTTTGCAAATGGAAAAGTTAGAACACAAATGGCTCCGATACCATGAAGAGAGTTTGAGAATGTGTTAACACAAGAGTAAACTTCAACTTATCTTTTATTCATTGATAATGTGGAGTATATGTAGATACAATTGAGGAGTTTGAAAGGTCCTAGACAAGATAGTGACCTTTCATAGAAAAAGTAAAAGCTATAAACGAGGCTAGATGCTTTTAGTCTCTTACATAATAAATGTCTATGACATAAAGTGAACTAGAGTAAAAGCTATGTCTATGAATAGAGTTTGACATATTAATTGTTTATATGTACTACAATTAATATGTCTCTTTATAAATAAATAAAGTGTACACAGAAAATCCGGCACATGAGTTGGCGAGTTCGAGTACCTCACTTTGAACCTCAAGCAGATTTATCGACATCTTTGAATATTGCCACAGTTTTTATTTAAAGGTTGTTTCTTATTCATGTTTATTACGTTTAATTGCTTTTACATCGAAAGATATGCATGTGTGATTGTTTATTGTTGATGGAAATCTTAATAAACCCTAGATCATCATGAATAAGAATAGTAATTCGAATCTATCATAACGGAAGTTAATAGGTTTAATTACTAGATTACAAACGTAAAGTTTACACCTTTGGTTAGAAAACGCGTTAATCTTACATCGGAAGATAATAGATTAATAGACGAACTTTCTAAGGAATTAGGGTTCATAAGTAGATAAGGTGAATCACAACCTAGATAAGAACCACAATATAATCGAGATAGGGAATCAATTCCTGTTGGATAGGTGGATCAATCCTCGTTTGCTCGTTATAAACTTGATTTAAATCCTTAAAACTTGAATTTGTTTAGTAGTTTACTTTTATTTGCATCTTAGTTTAGTTAGCTTAAATTGGTTCGCAGCCCGTATTCTTCCTAGCTTTGGATCATATCCTCTGTCTAGTTTTATTTTCTGTTCTGTCTCGTTTTATTCGCTGTTTAGATTAGTTTCGTGACATTAGTTAGTTAGTTAAACAAAAACTAGGGTTAGCAATCGCTTGATTCCCGTAAGATCGACCCGGCATAGCCTCTATACTACGATCCTTATACTTGAGGTTAACCGGATTATTACTTGTTTGTTTTGTTAGATAAAATCCGTGACAAGTTTTTGGCGCCGTTGCCGGGGAACCGGACGGTTGTCTAGTTTTTGTTTTTCGTTTTTTTTCTGTTTGTTTTCTGTTTTTCCTGTTTTTATCTCGTATTAAATTCCTGTTTTTAGTTGATAATTGTTTTAGATAATTGTTAAGCAGATAATTAGGGTTTAGTTAGGGTTTAAGACCTTCCCTTAGTAGTTTCCTTTGAGATTAGATCATCTTTCTTTCTGTTTTTATGTCCTTCTGTCTTACCTTCTTTTCTTTTCTGCAAATAACTGCTTCTGTTCTAGTTTTCCCGCTACCAAGCGGGCGTCTGGGGACTTGGGCGCCCGTCCGCTGAAAATTATCAATTCTATTCGCTTTTATTCACTTAGACGAGCGCCCATAAGATTTGGACGCCCGTTCAAGTATTCGCCTTCCAGCAGGCAGCGTTTGGACCACTAAATGCTCGCCCGATCAAATTCCACCGGACGCCCGTCCAAACCCTTGGGCGTCCGTCCGGTCCCTTTTCCTCAATAATCTTGTTCTTTTTCTTCTTTCCCTTTCTTTTCTTTAGACTTTTAATTTTTAGATAGGCTTTTAATTTCTTAGTTTTTAGGCCTCTTTTCACTTGTTTTTGGTCCGGCTTATGCAAACTCGGAGTCAAAAGGGACCGTTGTTATACACCCCTGACCCCGAGCGAACCGTAGTCCGGCCAAACAGCGGATTTTCCGTTCGCGGTTCTCGCGCATGCGAGCGGCGAGATCTTGAAGAACAACTAGCTAGAGAAATCATCGATTTTGTGATAATGGCCGCTAATAATAGGCGTCGTTGGCGGACTACGCCATGCCAGGCGAAGTCAAAGTCAACCCGGCTATTGTTATTCCGACCATTCAAAGACAAACCTTTGAGTTGAAGCCAGGACTTATCCAGATGATGCAGCATGCATCAATTTTTCACGGCTATCAATCAGAGAATCCGCATACCCACTTACATACATTCTTGGAGATATGCGGCACTACACGCATCCAAGGAGTAAATGAGGATGCGATCAAACTTAAACTATTTCCATTTTCTTTGAAAGGAGAGGCTAAAGAGTGGTACACCTCTCTCCCATCTGAATCTATCACCACCTTGGCAGAACTCAAAAAGGAGTTCTTGAGTCAATATTTTCCACCTTCAAAGACGGCCCAGTGTTTAAATGAAATATTCACTTTCTATCAGAAAGAGAATGAATCTTTCTTCGAATGTTGGAAGAGATTCAAGTCTCTTCTTAGAAAGTGTCCCCACCATGGCTTGCCACTGGAAAGGCAAGTCAATACATTCTTCAGTGGATTGACCGAGCTCACCAAGGGCATGGTCAATAGTTCTTCTGGTGGGGCATTTCTGAAGAAAACACCTGAAGAGGGATGGGCATTGTTTGATGACATTGCAAAGTACAACTATGCCCCCTCTTATCAAGCAATTCAAGCACCTCCTCCTCCGAAGGTTGAGGAAGTTAACGTGCAAAGTTTGATCGCCATGCTGCAGAAGCAGATGGCAACAAATCAAGTTCCAAATCCGATAAATCAAACTTCTTCTTTTCCACAGAACCCTCAGGTTATGTACTATGAAAATTGCTGTCAGACTGGCCATATGAATGGCCAGTGTCAATTTATTCCCCCTACGCCTTATCAAGTGAATGCTGTTCATGATTATGGACAGTACAATCAAGTCACATGTCGAATTGTGACGAGGTGGGGCACACTTCTAAATTACGCCTATGAACGGACGAGAACGCGGAAGTGAATGCATTCTATGGCCAGAACAATCCAAGGTTCAATCGGTTTCCTGGCCAGGGCAATTTTCAAAACCAAGGGTTTAATCCATCTTCAAATTTCAATCCTAATTCGAATTTTAATTGAATCAATTTCAATAGAAACCACAGGTTTAATCAAAACCAAAACTCGAATTTTTCTAATCCCACGTAAAAATTCAATCAGAACTGGCCTTCCAATCAAAAATCTCAATTTTAAAGTCGGCCCAGCCAGCCCTATTCTTCAAATTTCCAGAACTCTCAAGGCCCCTCCCAATCTACCAATCTTGAAGCTAAATTGGAGGAGCAAAGTAGATCAATGAAGAATCTAGAGAGACAAATTGGGCAACTGGCTGAACAGTTAGCTTCTAGACCCCAGGCGTACCGCCGAGTTTCACCGAGAAGAATCCAAAGGGTGGTCAAGTTGCTCAGGTGACTTGAACAAAGGCCCATGTATCCGACCTCGTGCCATCAATTCAATACGGTAAAGAGGAGGCCGGTGCAATGAATCGAGGAGAGCGGTACTCAAGTTAGTGGTCCTTCCCATCCGGAAACCACTAGCCCTCCTCGCCATTGATAGAGGCGGGAGGGAAGCCGAGCACCTACACTCCCCTCAATCGCAAGAGAAAACTCAGGTGGTGATCCCGAGAGGTGAAAAACACTGGAGATCCTCAAGTGGCTGATCCTCGAGGACCGAAAGAAAGCAAAAGTCGGAGGTGATCACGACTACTAAGAAATCTGAAAAAAGTGTTCGTTGGAAGGATCTGGAAGGCAGAGTGTTAGTGCATCCTCAAAGAAGGTTTTCTCGAGGATGACCTTAAGAAACTTCCATTTCCACCAAGAAAGAGCAACATTCCCTTGATTGAGGATAAGAAGTATGAAAAGGTGCTAAACCTTTTGAAAAATACTCAGGTGAATCTTCCATTATCAGATGTCTTGGTCGAGATGCCTAAGTATACAAAATTTATCAAGGATGTTGTGTCTTGAAAAAAGAAATTATGGCATGGAAAGGCAAATTGGTGAGGATTGTTCCATGATTAATTATGAAAACTTACCAATTAAAAGAGGTGACCCTGGTAAGTTCGTACTTACAGTAGTAATGGGAGGTCTAGTTTTCCCTAATTCTTTGTGCGATCTAGGTGCCTCTATAGGCCTTATGACAATGTCTGTATGCAAACAGCTCGGTTTACAAAGCCTTCTAGAACCCACTACTATGAGTTTACAATTCACGGATAGATCTTCTAAGAAAGCTTCGGGGATCCTGAAAGACGTTTTGGTTCAGATTGATAGATTTACCTTTCCAGTTGACTGGTATGTCTTAGACATGGAGAAAGATGAAAACGTCCCCCTAATTCTTGGAAGACCTTTCTTATCTACAGCTAGAGCCCTCATCGATTGCGATGGTGGGCAGGTGACTATCCGAGTTGGTGATCAAGAGGTGAGTTACAATGTCTTAAAGTCCATTCAAGTGCCCTCCGGCCCTCCGACCGGCTTTTCCATTGATTATATGTCGGATGATTTCACCGACTATATGGATAAGCAAGTCATGGCTGTAGAAGCAGAATACGAGCGATTGGTTGATAATCTAAATACTCATGGTGTGGTCAATCTAGATCAATTAGCATCTGATTTTGAGGAAGAATTGTTGGAAGGAGAAGCTTTGGCAGTGGGACCACAGAGTAAACTCAGTGATATTGAGTTGAAAAGTGGAGATCTCAAGTCGAGTTTAGAAGACACCCCTGCAGATTTGGTGTTGAAGCCGTTGCCTAAACATCTTAAGTATGTGTTTTTAAGAGAAGGCGACAAGCTTCCATTAATCATATCTGCCAAGCTTTCTCGTATAGAGGAAATGAAATTGATCAACGTCTTGAAGAATAATGAAAAAGCTTTTGGTTGGCAAGTAGGAGATATCAGAGGAATATCTCCTGACATCTGCATGCACAAGATCAAGACGAATGAGGGTGCAAAGTGTGTCAGACAGCCCCAGAGAAGGCTCAACCCTCATATACAAGAAGTTGTTAAAAAGGAAATCATTAAGCTTCTGGACATAGGAATCATTTACGCCATCGCGGATAGTGAATGGGTCTCCCCGACTCAAGTAGTTCCCAAGAAAGGTGGAATTACGATTGAGAAGAATGAGAAGGGAGAGGAAATAGCATTAAGACTTGTCACTGGTTACAGAGTCTGCATCGATTATCGAAAGCTCAATGAGGTAACCATGAAAGATCACTTTCCCCTTCCATTCATTGACCAGATGCTCGAGCGTCTGGCGGGACACGCATTCTACTGCTTCCTAGATGGATATTCAGGATACTTCCAGATACCCATTGATCCAGCTGACCAAGAGAAGACAACCTTTACCTGCCCTTATGGTACATTCGCTTACAGGCGAATGCCATTTGGTCTCTGCAATGCCCCAGCTACGTTTCAAAGATGTATGCTGGCTATCTTTGACGGGCTTGTAGAAAAGTGTATGGAGATTTTTATGGACGATTTTTCGGTTTTTGGTCAATCTTTTGATGATTGCCTTGACAATCTTGATCAAGTGTTATCCAGATGTGTGGAAAAGAACTTAGTACTTAATTGGGAAAAATGCCATTTCATGGTAGATGAAGGAATAGTTCTTGGCCACAAGATCTCAAACCAAAGGTATGAAGTTGTGAGGCAAAAGTGGAAGCTATCGAGAAGATGATCTATCCTAAAAATGTGCTGAAGTGAGAGGCTTTCTTGGACATGTCGGTTTTTCTGAAGGTTCATTCAAGACTTCTCCAAGATAGCCAAGCCCCTCGTCCACTTTACTAAAGGAAGGCGTTGAGTTTAATTTCGATGAAAATTTGCAAGCAAGCGTTTGAGGAGCTTAAGGATCGTTTAATATCTGCTCCATTCTTATTTACTTTGATTGGAACCTACCGTTTGAGCTTATGTGCGACGCATCAAACTATCTTTGTTGGTCTTTGTTTTAGGACAAAAGATCAAGGGAAGTTCCAACCTATCTATTACTTGATCACACATTGAAACCCTCTCAAGTTAACTATACCACTCATCCGAAAAGGAACTTTGGCCGTAGTTTTGCTATGGACAAGTTCCGCACTTACTTGTTAGGAGCTCAAGTGATCGTGTGGGTGATCACGCGCTTTGCGTTATCGATGACTAAGAAAGAGGCTAAACCGCGCCCTCTGCGTTGGAATCGACCTACAAGAGTTTGATGTTGGATAAAGGACAAAAAGGCGGTGAAAGCGTAGTGGTGATCACGTTTCTAGAATGTTAAGTGAGGAAAAGGATGATCCAGATGATATAGATATTTACTTTCTCACAGAGAACATTATGTTGATAGACGGTTGTCCTCACGATGTTCCGTGGTATTCTTCCATTGTAAACTACCTTCATGGCCGTTATCTCGATCCGAGAGATGTCTTATCGAGGAGAAGAAAAAGTTCTTCTCTGATTTGAAATATTTCATTTGGGATGAACCTTATATTTTTAAGATCTGTAAAGATGGTTTGCTAAGAAGATGTGTTCCTGAATCCGAGCAACGGGATATTATTGAGCCAGTGCCACAGTGGACCCACTGGGGGTCACTTTGGTCCGTGGAAAACCGTTGCTAAGATCTTTCAATCCGGTTTCTATTGGCCTACGATCTTTAAAGATACAGAAGCTTTCTGTAAAGCTTGTGATAGATGCCAAAGAACCGGTGCTCTGACAAGGCGTTTTGACATGCCCTTGAAACCCATTCTAGAATGTGAGGTCTTTGATGTATGGGGTATCGATTTTATGGGACCATTCCCATCATCTTGCGGTAACAAATACATCTTAGTCATGTAGACTACGTGTCTAAATGGGTGGAGGCTCAAGCCACTCCTCACAATGATCATAAAGCGGTCATGAAATTTCTAAAGAAAAATATCTTCGTGAGGTTTGGATGTCCACGTGCCTTGATCGAGTGATGAAGGACGCATTTACGCAACCGACCCCAGAGAAAGTCCTTGAAAAGTATGGTGTCCGTCATAAGACAGAACACCATATCATCCGATGACTAGTGGTCGAGGTTGAAAGGAGCAACCAGAGTATCAAGAAAATCCTGGAGAAGGCGGTAAATGATCATAGGAAGAATGGAGTTTGAAGTTGGATGATGTACTTTGGGCTTGTGAATCGCCTATAAAACTCCTATGGGTACATCTCCATATCAAATGGTCTATGGTAAACCATGTCATCTGCTGTCGAGTTAGAGCCACGAGCTTATTGGGCTACAAAGTTTTCGAACTTTGATTCCCAATCTTGTGGGAAACATCGACTGCAGCAGTTACATGAGCTAGACGAATTCAGACTCCAGGCCTATGAAAGTGCCAGGATTAGTAAAGATAAGATGAAGCTACTCCACGATGCTAAGATTAAGAAGAGAGAATTCCATGTCGGCGAACAAGTTCTTCTATACAACTCTAGGTTGCATTTGTTTCTGGAAAGTTGAGGACACGTTGGTCCGGCCCTTTCGAGATTCTCCAAATCATTCTGGGGCGTTCTAGAACTTCGTGGTTATAGTGGTGACCCGTTTGAGTGAATGGCCAAAGGTGCAAGCACTATATTGGTGAACCTAAAGAGAGACCTTTGAATGTCCGTTGCCTCGACATCCTCGGGTGTGGTGCTACGGAAGTCGAAGAATTCGACGAGTCTTCACTCAACCTCGCTTTTTTGAGAGGATGGTCATTTGTAGTGGTCCTTCCGAAGAAGTTCTAGGTGGTAGTTGGGATATGGAAGAATTGGAGAAGGAGCGTCGGTTGAAGCGTCATCGAGGGCTCGAGAGAATGAAGAGATCACCCATGGGGAAGTTCAAGCGTATTTGGAAAGCTATTAAAGATTTAACCCCATGTGTGAGATGCTGTTTCTGCAGCCACACTATTGATCAGAGCTTACACAAGGTAGTGGCGGATAGAAAAGTCAAATGGCCTGATCCAGGCTGAGCCTTAAACGGTGTCGAGCTAACGACATTAACCAAAAGCGCTACTAGGAGGCATCCTAGATATCCCTTATTATATTAGTTAAATTACATTCATCTTTGTTAGTGTTATATTTATTTAAGTTTTAGTTTAATTAAGTTTTAGTGACTAAGTTTTTCTATTTACATCTGTCAGTTAGTGTGCTTTTTAGATATGGATTACGGAGTTCTTCACGAGAGTTCCCCATCATTAGTCGGATCCCACTGATTATGTGAGTGATGGACCAGGAGGCACTATAGTCTTGCACGTAGATTTTAAGCTTAGTACCCGTCACGAAGACCATCACCTATGTTCTCATTGTCCCCATTCATTGTTCGGGAGGTAGTGACTTACTCTTGAGGAGCTACATGTAGCTATGGGGCGTCCATATACGGTCCTAAATGACCCTATCTTCGAGATCTAGCTAATGGTACTACTGAGCTTCACATTTTAGAGGTTTAGAGGTATTTGGAGATGGTTGGCGCATAAGAGGCGACTATGATTTCCTCCTCGCGCTATTGATATGCTTCGTCGTCTCATCCGTTTGGTGGAGTGGGACGAGATTTATGCAGACTAGCGTTAGTTAGGTTTGTTTCGTCGAGCAAACGACGTAAAACAAAAGCGCTTTGTGGGAGGCAACCCACTGTTTTCTATTTGTTTTTATTTATTTTCTAGAAATTTTATGTACTTCGTTTGATTTTTACTTGTATTTTTGAAGCTTTATTTAAGTTTAATAAGAGATGAAATTTTGAATTTGAGTTATATGGGAATTTTATGATTTTTTTGCACATTTTCCTGCTTGGACGCCCGTCCTCTATGACCAATCCTTGGACGAACGTCCACTAAGCCTGGACGCCCGTCTGATTTATTCCCTCCAATCTTGTATGTGATTTAAACTTTTGGACGAGCGTCTACTAAGCTGGACGCCCGTCCAGTTCATCTGATTTCTCAGTGGACGCCCGTCCACTGAGTTGGACGAGCGTCCAACCTCTGTCTATATATACCCCTTCTTCGAGTGAACCTTCACTTTTCAGGATATTCAAACGCGAAAAACGGTTTCTCTCCCTCCTTTTGCCCTAAAATATTCAATTCTAAACCATTTTGAGCGATTCCAAGTGCTATAGACCGCTCTTGATACCCTCTCTTCGATTTTCATAACCAAAATCCCCAACACGCTATATTTTTGAAGAATCAGGAGCCTTTTCAGTCCGACTTTTTGATAGAAAAATCCGATTTTTGGAGCCCATTTGGTGTTGTTTGGATTGATTTTCACCTCGATCAACATCTACTCACCCTACTTGGTAAGTTAGTAACAACTTTTCTAGTTTTTATTCACGTTTTTGCGAGTTCGATCTTTGGGTCGGCTCGTTCCCTTGAATATCATCTTAATTCGTTTTTTTTTTTTTTTTTTTTTTTTTTTTTTTTTCTGGTTTTGTGTTTCTTTCTGCTCTGTTATGGTGATGTGGTGTTGTGATGGATGGTGAATGGTTTGTTTGGTGTTGATTATGGTTGTGGTTGTGGTTTGGTTGCCTTGAAATCCCGCTTTGGATGTTAAACGGGTATCTTTTGTTGTGATTTGGGGTTGTTTTGGCTTAGTCTAGGCTTCAAATGGTTCATAAGAAAGCAATCGTGAAGAGGCATGGTAAGGAAGTGGCCCGGGAGGCGGGGAAGAAGCGAAAAGAGATTGATCCTACCTTGGTTGATCCTAACCGGGGTGTGAGTATTCGAGAGCAACCCCCTAGAGCCACCCAAACTAGGGCAACCTTAAGGGATGAGCCAACCTCGACTCGAGGCCCGATGAAGATGTGCCTTTGGTATGGATGTCTAGGACTCAGAGAGGTGGAGGTTCGTCTAGGGCTGAGGAGACTATAGAAGCTACACGGGAAGATGACCCGGTTGTCCCTAGGGCTGCCCCACCTAGAAAGAAATCTAAAACCATTGCCCCGATGCCATTGCCTCGTAGATTCATAAACCCTAGAGCTCATGACGTCTATTCTAAACATTATTTCTCGAGGACGATGTTGATTGAGCGGGCTACTTTGGAGGCAAAAGTCGATCCGGGGTTCGTTAAGTTGCTCAGGGATCGGAAATGGGAAGCCTTGATGACAATCCCGACTACCCCGGTAAATAGCTCCCTAGTTCGGGAATTTTATGCGAACTGTTCGGAAACCGACTTGGGGACAAAGGTAGTCGTGGTTCGAGGGGTGGAAGTTCCCTTTACACCGGAGGCGATCAATCAGAAATACAACTTAGCAGCCTTTGAGGGGAGGGATTACAAGGAAGAGATTGTGCATAGACAGAGTTTGGGACAGGATCCTTTGGAGGAGTTGAGGTTGCGAGTTTGTCCGGATGTGGCGTGGACGTTAAGGCCGGGAGGAGACCGGAAGGAGTTGGTTACCATGACCTGGACGGAGGACTGGAAGGTCCAGTGTCGATTTATTCAGAGTCGGTTGTTGCCTAAGAACAACCTGACACACTTCCACATTGGTGACCTAGGTATGTTGTATGCGTTGACGTTTGGCTTGAACGTGAATGTGGGGCAGGCGTTATATGATGAGGTGGCTATTAATCAGAAGATCTATACCCGATGCTTGATTATCCCTCACTTAATCCACAGTCTCTGTATCGATGCCGGTGTGCCTGAGTATGGAGCCGATCATAAACCGAAGAATCCGAGGCCGATACAGCGAGAAAAGGGTACGTCTTCGGGACAGTCTGAGCCGGAGGCACCTCAGGAGCCTGGTTTTTCTTCGGCACCGCCTCAAGCGTCTACGATTCCTACTTTATCTCCTGCAGTTAGGATGCGGTTGAGCATGGCCAATAGTTTTCGGGAATGGCTGGGTGATATCCGGGATACGCAGAACAACATTTTGTCGATTCTTCAATGTATCTGTGAGGGCCGGCAGCCGAGGCACGAAAGAACCTTCAATCCGAGCTCTGTTGATTATCTCTTTGCTGATGAGATTGAGCAGGCCATTGCCGATGTTCTTCACGAGTCTGAGTCGTTTGATGAGGAGCAGCCTGACTCTGTAGCTAGGACTGCGGCACCACCTTCTGGACCCTCCTCTGATCCTCCGGCCGATGATTCTGCGACACCGAGCCACGCTTGATTTTATTTTTACGAGTCCGTTTTTTTTTTGATTCGATGGATGTATGTTATTGGTACTTTTTCTTATATGATTCGTTGTAATTTTGATATTGCTACTGTTACCTTTCCCGATGGATCATGTAAGCCATAAGGCACCCGTACTTTCTTCATTTTATACTGTGTTTTTACTTTCTGGATGTATTGAATGCTTTCACTTTTGCTTTATCTTCATTTTTGATATCTCTTTTCGTTCTGGTATGATTCCCCGTTTTCCCCGATATGGTTCCATGTTTGTCAAGACGTGCAGGTATATTTTTAGCGGTTTCGTCGAGCTACATTATCTGGTTACGCGTTCTGAGTGTCATTATGTAGGCTCCGGCCTGACCGACGATTCGAGTTTCGATTTAATTCAGCTAAGTCTTTTCCTTTTTCTTTCGTTCTGCACAACATGAGGACATGTTGATTTTTAAGTGTGGGGGAGGGGAATGTATCGATATGTATCTACACATTTGCTTAGTGCGAAATGTTTCTATGTTTCTATGCAAAATGAGCTAAAATTTTCGTAATTTTTCGACACTTTTGTTTTTGTTTTGTCCCGAGTAGGCAATTCGATTCAATGTTCGTTATTTATATAGTCATTTAAGCTATGTATCATATGTTTAGTAAGTTAGTTGTTTCACCTGAGATCTATTTTTCACGAGCCATAGTAAATGATGAGCTATAATATAAAGTTATACCCCTTTTTGATTAGTGATTTCTGATTTTCTTATAAGTCATGTGCTTAGTGCTACGTATATATCTTGAGATTTATGCTAGTTTGTATTTAGTTCCGAGTATGTTATACTGTGAATATCTAGAAGTTTGAATGTGATAAGTACCACGTGACTATTGTCAAATGCAAGTTGAGTTAATAATTGAATTAATTGTGTGTGTCGGAAGCTAGTCGATGATTTGAGTGCGATAGGGTATACCACGTATGTCCTACACCACTATGATGACTAAAAGCTCACGACAGTCAGAAAAAGCTGCCTTATGATTGGAGTAAGGTAGGGGATTATCTTGAAATGTCCTATTCTGCTATGACAGGGCAATAGCTCATTCTGATGTGTGTTAAATGTGGAAAAAGTTGAATCAACTTGAATGAGAATTGTTATGAAATGTATATAAGACTAAGTTATCGTCTATCTTATCCCCAAGAGAAAGCCGCGGATATGTTGTAGGATTATCCTCTCGAGTATTTCGGAAAGGCCCTAGATATATTCGATCATTCTTTTCGGGATATTTCACGTTTGTAGGGTGCACCTTATGAGTGTCATTTATTGCTAGTCTGCGAGGGGGTATTAGCTAGTTTTGCTTTGAGTTTCTCGAGTTTGGATTTAGTGGAAGTTTTCTATGGCTTGGCCCACACGCACTGGTGAACTTCTGATTTATTGGATATGTGTTATATATGTTTAGATGTCTATCTTTTCTCGAGCCTTTACTTTGTTTTGTTTTGCTCGGGACGAGCAAAAGCTTAAGTGTGGGGGAGTTGTTAAGGGTGATTTTATATGATTTATAACGCTATATTTTACGTTGATTTCCCCCATATTTGTATTAATTTGCATAAGAAACGTGTGTTTAATGGAAATATTGAGTAATGATATTTTGGATGAGTTAATCGCAAAATAGGTTAATTTATGTGTTTTAAATTGTGATTTTATGTTTATTTGGATGATATTACACTTTGCGATGTTTTTATGTGTTGTAGATACATGATTGAGGCTCAAAAGATGATCAAAAGTTGATTATGTTCGAGCTAATTGATGATAAAAGATATAATGAAGAAGTGGGATAGAGATAGAAGAGATAGAGATCAAGAAATCAAAATTCCGTCATATTGGACTGGCGTCCAGGTCCCGTCCATTGGACGGGCGTCTGATGAGATTGAACGAGCGTCCGGTTGAGGAAAATTGATTCAGGATGTTTGGACGCTTGTATGGACGCTGGATGGATGAGCGTCTGGTCATGACTCGGCCCGATTTGAAGTTCATACGAAGAGTGGACGGGCGTTCACCTATCCAGACGGGCGTCCGGTAGCCGACTTGCTGAAACCGACTTTAAAATCTATATATAGTCGGCTGTTTCTCCACACAAAAGATACCATACACTCATTATTCAAAACCCTAAACCTAGGGGCGGCTTTAGGCTGCGTTTTTCTCCTTTTTATTCCTGTTTTTATGTACTTTAGATCTAGATTAAACTAGTTACTTCTTATGTACTATTTCTGCAAATTTGAGTTGCTGAGGATGTTTAGAGGCTAAAAGCTTCATCAAACGAGTATTGTGAAGCCGTCCAACGATTGTTGATTTCGTTTTCTTCGGTTGTACTGTGAGTTTTTATTTAAAGGTTGTTTCTTATTCATGTTTATTACGTTTAATTGCTTTTACATCGAAAGATATGCATGTGTGATTGTTTATTGTTGATGGAAATCTTAATAAACCCTAGATCATCATGAATAAGAATAGTAATTCGAATCTATCATAACGGAAGTTAATAGGTTTAATTACTAGATTACAAACGTAAAGTTTACACCTTTGGTTAGAAAACGCGTTAATCTTACATCGGAAGATAATAGATTAATAGACGAACTTTCTAAGGAATTAGGGTTCATAAGTAGATAAGGTGAATCACAACCTAGATAAGAACCACAATATAATCGAGATAGGGAATCAATTCCTGTTGGATAGGTGGATCAATCCTCGTTTGCTCGTTATAAACTTGATTTAAATCCTTAAAACTTGAATTTGTTTAGTAGTTTACTTTTATTTGCATCTTAGTTTAGTTAGCTTAAATTGGTTTGCAGCCCGTATTCTTCCTAGCTTTGGATCATATCCTCTGTCTAGTTTTATTTTCTGTTCTATCTCGTTTTATTCACTGTTTAGATTAGTTTCGTGATATTAGTTAGTTAGTTAAACAAAAACTAGGGTTAGCAATCGCCAGTTCCCCGTAAGATCGACCCGGCATAGCCTCTATACTACGATCCTTATACTTGAGGTTAACCGGATTATTACTTGTTTGTTTTGTTAGATAAAATCCGTGACAAGTCACACCATCTACTACGGTAGTGGTGGTGACTAGATACCGTGATTGTGTTCTTGTTTTTCCATTGAATCGCAGTGTATGGATTCGTATGGCCATGAGGGCTCTCCTCCCTTCTCATTTGGAAGCTTTAATTTCGGTGCTATGGGTTTTGGATTCCAACCATATTATCAGTTCAACCCATACACATCACCATACAACAATGAGTGGGAGAGTCCTCCAAGTTCTCAGTTTCAACACCCCAATGCGTATTTGCAATATTCTCAACCTCCACAAATAGGTTTTTCACTGCAAAAGTGCTCAACTGACATCCTCTTAGAGCAAATCAATGAGACTTTGCAAGAGCAAGGCCGGGAGTTGATGGATATTAAAACGAATGCTACTACTCTTCAATCGGCATTAAATAATTTGGAGAACCGGGTAGAGCAATTGATTGAGAAGAGGAAGGTTGAGAGGAGTGCTAAAAATGATGACATTTCATTTGCTCCACCGTCGACTCTTGAGGTAATCACCCATCATGAGTGTTATGAAGAAGGTATGAAACATGCTACTAGTGAATCATTTGTCCCTTCTCATTTGAACCTTATTGAAAAAATAGTGGTGGTTGATCACATTGAAACTCATGACTATTTTCCGGATGAACAACTCATGATGGTGGATGTTCCCCCAACAATGAAACTTATTCATGTCGGTTCAAAACCGAAGGAGAGCTCACCGTGGTTTTCCAATATTGTAAATTATTTCTCATGTGAGAATGTTCCACCTGATTGGACATGGCAAAAGAAGAAGAAATTCTTTCATGATTTGAAATTTTATTATTGGGAGAAACCGAACCTTTTTAGGAGGTGTTCGGATGGCATCATTAGGAGATGCGTTCCCGATGATGAAATCTCAAGCATACTCTCTTTTTGCCATGGTCAAGACACCGGAGGCCACCACAGAGGGTGGAAAACGGCGTACAAAGTTTTGCAATGTGGATTTTATTGCCCTACACTTTACAAAGATGCACATCGTTTTGCACGATCATGTGTTTAATGTTAAAAGTGGGGAAATGTGTCCAAAAGGCATGAGATGCCCCTCCAACCTATTTATGAGTGTGAGATATTTGATGTTTGGGGCATCGACTTCATGGGCCCATTCCCTCACTCATTCGGTTATAAATTCATTTTAGTGATGGTTGAATATGTTTCTGAATGGGTTGAAGCGCAAGCCTACCCCACTAATGATTCTAAGGTAGTGTTGAAATTCTTAAAGAAGAACATCTTCACTAGATTCGGCACTCCCCGAGCTATCATTAGTGACCGTGGCTCACACTTTTGCAACCGACCATTCACTAAACTTCTTGACAGCTATGGTGTAAAACACAAAGTCGGCACATTGTATCACCCACAAACAAATGGGAAGGTTGAAGTGTCCAACTGAGAGGTGAAAAGGATCATTGAAAAAACGGTGGACACTAACCGTATGAATTGGTTGATGAGGCTTGACGGTGCACTTTGGGCTTACCGCACTCCTTTTAAGACACCTATTGGATGTTCACCATATAGATTGGTTTTCGGCAAGTCTTGTCATTTGTACGTTGAATTGGAGCACCGAGCTTATTGGGCTATTAAGTTTCTTAACTTTGACCCCAAGCTTGTGAGTGATCATCGGTTGCTCCAACTCACCGAGCTTGACGAGTTTCGCCTTGATGCATACGAGAATGCCCAAATTTACAAGGAACGAACCAAGTCATTTCATGACAGGAAGATCTTTGATCAAAGTTCCATGTAAATGATAAGGTGCTCTTGTATAACTCACGATTGAGATTGTTTCCAGGCAAGCTTAGATCCAGTTGGGCAGGTCCATTTATTGTCACAAGGGTGTATGCATCCGGTGCAGTTGAGCTTACTGATGGAAAAACGATATTCATAGCAAATGCTCATCGCGTTAAACATTTTGTTGAAGGAGAGGGCATACCTCAAGAGGAGGTGATGCACCTCGAAGACCCTCCAATGGACTGAAAAATTGCATAGTCTAGCTAAAGACTATAAATTTAACACACCACGGGTACTATCTTCCATTTGTTTACTAAGCATTATCCTTTGGTTGGTTTGTATGGGTAATTGCTACGTGCTTATGTGAGTAATTGTTGGTAGTGTCCCTAAACGATAATCTGTATAATTCCATTATCTCTACCGTATAATCTCGTCGAGCAAACGACGTTAAAACAAAAGCGCTGCCGGGAGGCAGCCCCTTATTTGATAATTTGAAGTCATTTCATTATTATGTTGATAAGTTTGGTGAATAATTGTAGTCTTTGAACTTGGGGGATTTGTAGACAAGCTTTTGGCGTACGCCGAGTTGCTCTTGACGCGCGCCAAAGTCACTGTAGACATACATAGAGTTTAGGCATTTTTCATGGCATGCGTCAATTTGCATTTGGCGTGCGCCAGATTGGCAGTTATTAAGGCTAGGATAGGAAGTGGGCGTACGCCAATATCACATGGAGTGCGTCAAATTGGCAGTTTTTGAATTAGAAACGGTTCCTCTTCGCTCTCCCCTCCATAACTCCCATATCCATCGAATTTCTACTCCTCTTCTCCCCATTTTCATCAGTTTTACCCCCACCACCAACATTTACTCCATCTCTCCCTCTACACCAGACATTGTCCATCTTTCCCATTCTTTTTCTTCTACGTACTCTTGCACGGGAGGACTCTGTTTTTATTTCAAGACAGACTCATCGGCATTTCGGCGCGAACTCCATACTTTCAGCGACTTCCATTTTTGTCTGCGGTGTTCCTCAATCCAACAAGGTATCTTGGCTTGTTCCTCCTCTTTCAATTTAATATCTTTTGGCTATTTATATTTTGTGGTTGATTGAAACCGGAGGAAGGGCTTATTTTTGCTATTGTTGTATTGTTGGATTGTTGTGACCACCCGTAGCCATGTCTGAATCTTCCGCTCATAGTGGTAGTCGTCAGAATGAACCGAGTAAGAAGAGGAAAACTCAAGCCACTAGTGACCCTAATGCACCCGAGACCCCAAACACCAACTCCAACCGAGTCAGTCATTTCTTTTCCCTCGACAACTTTTGGTAAGAAGGCTAAGAGACTTTGTTTCGTATTTTAGACAGTGTACTATGCATTTTGAGCAAGGAATATAATTCAAGTCGGTTAGCTCTAAGATTGAGAAAATCATTCAGGATTGTAAGTGGGAAAATCTTGCAGCTAATCGTACTTTTGTGGTCAATGGCACTATTGTGGCTGAATTTTATGCTAATCTTGCTGATGATCTTGTTGAGGCGGCCAATGGCTCAGTCCCCGTTCATGGTAAGATTGTCCCTTTTTTGGTCAAGGTTAAACAGTTTAAGTATGTCAATGCACACAAGGACGTGAGGGTGTTGAAGCACTTTATCAGTCACAATCTCATACCCTCCCACAAGATCAACACTTTCAATTTTCCTGAAGCTTGTTTGGCCCTTGCCATCTTTACTGGAGTGCCTGTAGACGCAGGGTATCATATTTACCAAGGAGCGGTGGACTTTTCTCTCAACCGCCGTGTGGGTGGTAATTGTTAGGAAATCTACCCGGGAACGCAGCGGAATTTTAAATTTTATTTCCTTTTAACCAGGATCGACTTCGTTTAAGCAATAAACAAACAAGTTAGTAGACATCGGTTACCTTGGTTGATCTAAAAGATCGACGCTTTGACCGTCTAAGGAGAGTAGTTCAGCATGGAGCCGCCCAAGTGTTCGGCCTCTACCGCTTGACCCACACGAACGACCCGCGGAATCCCACCATGGATTGCTCTTGAAAAGTTCGATTGCTAGACCGGACCTTTTCTTCCCTCACAAACTCACTATAGGAAGCCCCCCTCTTTCTTACACAAGAACTATGAGTTCTTGCAATTTTTCACAAGAACAATTGCTCTTGGAAGAATGGTGTACTAAAGAGCTTGGCAATCCCTCTTATTTATAGGTATAAGGGCGCCACTTTTCCTTGGAGTAGAGAGAAGAAAAATATCTTTCCAATAAAATAAGGAAACATAATTAATGTGATTGATTTATCTCTTTTAATTTAATATCTTATATTAAATGAATCCATAATTTATAATTCTCCAATATCTTATATTGAATGCAAATTATGTTATTACCATAAATCAATTTACACATTTGTATATATCACATATATATTACACAATTAAATCTATTAATATCCAAACATCAAATATATCAATTTGATCAATTGGCATTTACGTATGTCAATCACATACATAAATTTAGCTGCCATATATATATTGATATATATATATATATATATATATATATATATATATATATATATATATTAATATCTAATATTAATAATAGGTAATACCATTAATTAAATTGCACAATCCAAGTGTATCTTACACACAACAAGAATGCGCCCCATATCTTCATTAATTGACTTATGGAAACTTCTTTAATTAATATAATGCTATGATTAATTAATTTGCAAAAAAATACATGTATATCATATATACATATTTTCGAAAATCATATGTATCAATATACATATTTAATTAATCATCATAATTAATATCTTGTATTATATTTATTCATAATAAATAAATACCACCATATTAATTTACCACTATAACCCTTATAGTCTCGAGATAAACTTTCCTTATTTGGTTATCATCTATAACCACATTTTAATCCATTTGGATGTTCATATGTGTGTGACCCGATAGGCTTCGAATATGTTGGCCGTAGACACAAAGTGCAAATTACTTAAATTGCCCTTCATGCCTAACGATCACGGGATAGCGTCAGCAACACACCGTGACCCCCAATCATCGGAAGAGTCAAATGCAATGACTACTACCTTTCATGTGAAACAGTTACCGTGTAACTTACAATCCCATCGCTGTAATAATATCCATACGGTCGTACGTCGAGTGTCAAACATTAACGACCGTATCTTATAATCTGGATATCATGCTCTCTCGAAGTAACTCGTTTACTCCCACTTTGCAAAGATTCACGAGAGTAAGACATTCCTTATAAGAAGGCCATTTCGGATATTCGATCCCAATCATAGGATACGCGATTCCCGGACGACCAATCATGTATACTCCGCAAGCCTTCATAATCACACCCAATCACTACCGCATGATCGCCCCGTGGCTAGGGGAAACCTCAATAGTGTCAAAGCATGACAATCCACACCGTGATGCCATGAAGACTCCGGTCTTAAGGATAATTACACAACCGCCACATAGTGTGACACTTATCCGTGTAAGTGGGTCAGTCTAACGTACGCATTCTCTAATACACGTCCACGCATACCCAAGTGTCTCTACACTTCGATAGAGCGAGATCTATCCACGCGCCTTAAAGATGAAGACATCTAATACGTGCTAGTCTGTTTATACTATCAATGCCCTGTTTAATAGTACATCGCCTCAGAGACATTTAAGTATCAAACTTATTAAAGTGATTAGAGATCTCATCAACCACAATCTCCTATCATGGTTTCTCTATCACGATTTAATACTAAGGGCGTTATCATATAACAATTCATAATTGGTTCTTTAAAAGAACATATATAAATGACAACAGAAAAGCCATTTAATATATGTATAAACATAAAGAAATAGTAGAGATGATCCGACCCGGTCGGATCCGGTCCAACCCGATTGGGTTTAGGACACTATTTCAACAGTAATATGCCCCTGCCGTGGTTGATTCATGAGCTTTGCACCCGAGCTGAGGTTCAGGGTTTGTCTAGTGATTCTACGTTTCCTCCTGCTAACATCATGATTGGCCCTAACTGTTAGGTGTAGTACCCGAAAGACAATTTATGTAATTATTTTTATTTAATAAATGACAGATTTTATTTCATCTTATTATTTGCTTTGTGCTTATATTTAATACACTGCTGAAAATCCCAAGTCGTATCATATGTGGCCATATAACTTAGTGTGTGTCACACATGAGGATTAAGTTTATGGTAATACACTTGAACAATTAGCTGTTGTGAACTTAATCAAAGTATGGGGTCTATTGATTAAACCACCATTAATGCGGCCAGAACACTTTATGTTGTGACCGTCCTATCCGGGCCATCGACATTGGTTGTCTAAGTGGGGCATTTATATATGATGAGAGTCATATAGGACTGGACCGATTTAATCTGAGTTTCTCATATAATTCAATGATTGAGAAATCTTATTAAATCACAAGATGATCATATATAGATTAACCTTAATCCTGAAGTGATTACAGACTCCTACTTGTTTCAGGATAGGGTTTGATGTGTTCGTTAAGGATCGCTAAGTGGCGCCGTCCGAATCACTTTCACGTTGGCACTATTCTGGAATGAGTGAGAAGTGTGTGTCTCACAGATATGGAATCCATTCTTTCTTGCGGGAAGTAGAAAGACAATCCCTTTATTTGTTGATCCTAGAAACTGATCGATCCCGGGAGTTCGTATTGGTTATGAACTAATTGATCATTAGTAGGTTAATGGTAAATAAGGATAATATGTATTGAAGAAGGTTTACGGAAATAATCCTACTTCAGTACGGATAGTCTATGGAGGGTTAGTTTATATGAAATGATTATATCAATGGACACTTATCGACTTGACTCGACGTTTTGAGAATAAGTTATATCTATAATCGATAGAGTTCAGTTTCGGATTTATGGTGGCGTAATTACGGAATTAACGAATTAAGCAGAAATATTCTTTTTGATGAATATTTTATTTAATTTATTGTAGCTACTGGTTATAGGTCCATGGTCCCCGGGTTGGCTCCTAACACGCGAGTGTTTTCTCGTTTTATGGAACCTCGAGATTAAATTAAATAGTAGGTCTATTTAATGAATATGCAATATTATTTATTTGCTAAATAATATGTAAAATAGAAAATACATTTTCTATTAAAAATGATTAAATAAGTGGCGCCACATCTATTTGTTGGATGATTAATGGAAAAATTAAGAGATTGATTTTTTGGGAATTATCTCTTATTTTGTAAAAAAAAATATCTTTTCCTTATGTGAATAGGTAATTGTGTTGGCAAATATATTTTCCTTGTGGGAATAGGTATTTGTGGTGTGAAAATGATAACTCTCTTGTCTAGTTATTTTCCTATATAAAGAGAGTTCATCCTAGCACAATAACAACACACACTTTCTGCTCCACTCATCAAATAAAGGAGAGAAAAATTAGTTTCTTGTGCATATTCGAGGAGTTTCTACGGCGAGGATCGACGTCCGCCAGTCGTCGCTAGGAGACACAATCCGGAAGACTACGGCATCTCCCTTTGGTCGAATATCTCTTCCTCTCCGATAAGGTAAATCTTCAACATTCTCGTAGGATTAATTAGTTATGTCTCATATCGTAATTCGCATAAGCTTCCGCTGTGCAAAGATCGAGTGTCTCGATCGGTGCTACTACTTCTAGCATGTGGTATCGGAGCCAGGTTAAATTTTTACGATACCGAGAGCATAATTAATTAATTTAGGAGTTGAATTGCATAGAATGTTGCATCTTTTAATTTTATTCATGTGATTGAATGTTATGGTTGACGAGATAGATTGATGTTGATACTTGTTTACCGTTAGATCTATTGTAAACTCGTATAATTAGTATTATACAAGTATAGGAAATATGTAATTTATTTTTGCAATTTAAATTTCATAAGAAGTAGTATTTTTTTTTCCGTCGGATCCGTCGGCCAAATATCTACGATGGAAAAGGAAAAGGGCGGCTGCTGTATGTGGAAAAGGCATCAATTTTTTTTGTTGTGACGCTGAATGATAAAAATAAAAAATATAAAAAAATACGGCGGCAGCAGCAAGTATGAAGAAAAAGGAAAACAAAGGCATCAATTTTATATCCAATATCAGGCTGGAAACAAAGATGAATGCTTAGAAATTTTTTTTTTTCTTTTCCTTTTCCTAGTTTAAATAGGTTAGATACGGGATACCAACGATCAAACTCAGTGGTTTATTTTTACGCATTATTTTCATGTACGATAATTTATGTGAAATAACCATGCCATGACATGCATCATATTCATGAATTCCATTCCTAGCATATGCATACATGTAGAAAATTAATATTGACATTAATTAGACATGTATGAACACGATAATTAATTTAGGTAATTAATTAAATTAATTAAAACGAACAGAATTTTATCAGGATATAAAATTCATATGATAAACTTAATTTGGGATAATAAATCCTACAGGGTTTAGGTTATGTAGTGTCTACATAAATTTTGAATTTTGATAATAAAAAATTGGAAAATCCGGAAAAGTTGGGCACCATCTGACCAAAAGGTTCGAAAATTGGTTCGGGCGGTCAACAGGGCTTCGGCTCGACTCGACTTGTCCGTCCAAGTGCGACGTTAGCGTTGGGGGTCCGGCAAGGTCAAGCTATCCGGCGAGCTGAGGCTCAATGGGGCAACCTTAGCCCGATTCATCCAAAGATCATGACATGAACCAACGAAGAGGACGGGTCGGCTTAGCCGATCCCGACACCATTCAGTGAACTCGATTAAAGCTCAGCCAGGGTTTAAAACCGATAAGTTGGTGTTTCTTTTCTTGATTTATTGTTTTTCGATCTATTCGAAAAATTCAAAAATCCCAAAACTTTTATCGTAACAATTTAGGATAATAAAATTCTTTGTGAATTTTATTTGTGTAGTGTCTACACAAAAAGAATTTTAATCCATAAAATTGGAGGATCGTGGATATAGTGACATTAGTTAGACGGTATTTGGAACCGATGAACTAGTGGGAGGATTAAATTAAATATTCATGATCTATTGTTTTTTGGATTATTACAAAATTCTAAAATCCTAAAAGAGACTCCCTAATTTTCAAAATAACGAGTGGGAGCGGGGAAGGTGACAACCGACCCCACGGCCTCTACTGTTGACATAAGCAAGTGAGAGAATGGTGACGCCTCGTCGTGCCACTTTGATTTCGGCCCCCTGAGGATGGCTTTCACCGCTATCAAAATGCATGGCTTGGTCTCCGAAAGGATAGGATTTTGGGTACTCGTCAAGTCACTGACCGACCCTAAAGCGTCATACTCGGGGCGTACTTTGAGATCTGAAACAGTAGGTCACACTTATAAGGATATTTTTTGGAAATATCTTGGCTGAAAAAGGAAGGTAATCTGCAATTAAAAAGAGATGTCCGATTCTCAGTTAATTGTTGAGGGAGATCGTCTCAACTTAATCGTCACCTCTTTGACCTACCCTAAGGCGGCACTGTAGTTGTGAGATTAAGTCATTGGAATGGTAGGATAGTCCTTGGAATTGGTTGGTAGTTGGTTGTGTTTTTATGGTTGGTTGTTGGTTGTGTTCGTTGGTCGTTTATCGTCTTTTCTATCTTGCTTGTTTGTTTTGAATAATGATTGTAACATTTCCAAACAATGCTATCGCACCTTCGCTTTCATTTGAATAATGTAATACATTTGGTTGCATGTTTTTGTTTGGTTGTGCTAGTTCATTTTACTTTCATGCATCCGTACTTAGCTCATTCTTTTATGATGCATGACGACTAGTTTAACCCCCCCCCCCCCCCACGTGCATTTCCCACCCTTATTTTGCAAAACATGCACAACTGACCCATGCCAAAATGGTTTGGCGCGCATCATCCATCTTATATTGAGGGATGGCGTGTGCCATTACCCTTTTCGATGCGCGCCAATTTTCACTGGTAGCTCTCTGTATAGCAATAGTAATTTCTGGCGTGCGCCATTTCTCTTTGGCGTGCGCCATCTTGCACATATTTTGCCCTAATTTTGACTTGGTTTTATCTTGATTTTTGCTCATTTCGATTCCCCGTTGTCTCCCTAACCCCATTTTTTACTACTCAATTAACATTGAGGACAATGCAAGCTCGTAAGTGGGGAGTGAGAGTGTAGTTAATCCAACAACGGGTAATGTCATTACTTGCCTAAGAAGAGCCTTAGCTTTGATTATTTTCGAGAAATTGAGAGCTGTATAAACTATCTTTTGGCATGAACGATAATCTTGTAATTGATAGAGCGAGTATTTCAATAAAACGAGTAACTCTGATGAAACATAAGTACATGTTATTCACTAATCTTCGATGGTAGTGTGATCCATTGTTCACGTATATTCTAATATTTTGTTAACAAACAACTTTTCATGAAATCATGCATGCATACTTGTACTTGCAACTTGAACTTAAGAATGTTATTCTTTTGAGACGAAATAACAGGTACTTGGAATCGGAGTAGGGATGAAAATTTTTGGCATAACTTTGACTAGCCCATAGCCAAATGTCCTTCCTGAACACAAAAATTTTCCTTTATGTCCTCATCTCAGCCTTGTAGAGTGGTGAGACCCCACTCGAACTAGCAGTTCGTGTTTAGCCTCATTATAGTCCGACCCTTAACCAGAAATTTGGTCTACATTTCCTTGGCCTCCCGCAATTGTAGTAAGAGTCTATTGATTGTGTGGGCGGCGGAGTGGAACTAAGAGTTGGATGAGTTGTTTTGGCACAAGTTGAGAGGGCATCTTATGAAGTTTGGTTCGGAACCCATTGTTGTTGGTAATCTTTACATTAAAAAAAAAAGCAGTTTTTCTTATAATGTACATATTCCAAGAGTTGAATAAAGGCTTCCAACAAATCAAAACTCAAGCCAAAAAGAAGCATAAAGAGATGTAAATACTTAGTTGTTGAATAATGAGTCATTGAAGGCAATTTTGAAGCTCGAATTGTAAGATCCTAAAGTAATGTATGGATGGGACGAGACTAATTTGGAAATTTGGTGTCAAAGAGAGGAAGATGTGGATTCTTGCTATCTTTCCTTGTTCTTTTGATTATGCTTTTATTCCCTTTCGGTTAGCCCACTACCCTAGCCTGAACATTACAAGCCGATTTGTCAACTACCTGACCTAACTTCTTGATTCCGAGTGCCTAATTAGTGGAGATTCGTATCATTCCTAAGCTTAGAGTTGCATCTTTTGAGTAAGGCCTGCATAATTTGATGATCTTTAGTTTGATGGCAAACTTGAGGATTATTCACTCACATACTCCACTACTCCTTTAGATCGTGGGGAACATGTTCTTGTGATTTTGATTGGTTGCATCGTCTAGTTGAACTCTCATCTATCGATGTTGCATGATTGTAATTTTGTGGCTCTTGATAGCCTTATCGCTATAATTGCTTGAGGACGAGAAAAAGCTAAGTGAGGAGTGGTTGATGAAAGCCAACCCTATGATACAATTTCCGATGATTTACCCATTTTTTCTCATGCAATTAGTGATATTTTGACATCAACTTGAACAAAATTTATGATAAATTAAACTATTTTGTGTACATAGGAAATTTCAGAAAAACATGCTTTTACTTTTATTATATTAGTTACTAGCCGATCTTGTTATCAGAATTACACGTGGTATCTTCGTGTCTATTTTGCAGCACAGAAATCACGGTTGGAAGCGTGGATTTTAACTTGATGGTGTCATCTGATTTGTGAGTGATGATTTTGTAGTTGAGGCATGGATTCCAACCCACGAGGATGATTGATACCCATTAGAGGGTTCAGTCCATGTCCATTGGAGAATAAAATTGATCAAGGGCATTTTACATACAAATGGCGTACACCATGTTACTTTGACCCGCGCCAAGTGAAGATATCAAGTCTGCTGAGCATTTAATGCGGATGTCATCCAGCCAACCACCACATTAGATCTGGCGCATGCCAAAGTCCTCTGACCGACGCCAATCCTTCATTAAAACGCATGACGCACACCAGCTTGAGTGACTTGCGTCAATATTGCAGAGTCAACAAAAATTTGATCTCTTTTATTCTTCCACTCACCAAAAATTAGCATATACACTTCATTTTCCCCAACTTTTCCTCATTGAAGACACCCCCCACTAGAGGTGTTAAACGAACCGAACGTTCGCGAACAAGGCTCGAACTCGGCTCGTTTAAGCTCGTTCGAGCTCGTTCATTTATGTTATCGAGCCGAGCTCGAACAGGTTCTCCTGCTCGTTTAGTAAACGAACGAACACGAGCCTGTTCGTGAACACTCGTTAGTGTTCATGAACATATATTATATATAATATAAATAATAAATATATAAATATATAAAACAAATATCCAATATCTATTGAACGAGCTATTGAACGAGCCCCTAAAAAAATTTGCTATTGAACGAGCCGAGCTCGAGTTCGAGCCTGTTCGCGAGCTTGATCTCGAGCTCGAGCTCGAGCTCGAATATTTTCCTTTCTTATCGAGCCGAGCTCGAATAGGCTTTTAAGCTCGTTTGTCTTAACGAGCCGAGCCGAGCATGCTTGATTATAAACGAGCTCGAGCTTGAACATCAGGTACTCGGCTCGGCTCGGCTCGTTTACAGCACTACCCCCCACCCCCAAGGCTCTTATAGTCGAATTTTAGTAAAAGTTAACTCTTGAATGTGATTGTAATAGTTAAGGATCCTAGTTTAGCTCCCATTACTTGATTGGAGTTAAACACACTAGTGTTGGTTCCATTGAAGCTTTTCGAGTTGGATGAGGAACACCAACTCAAATTCTTGCTTTTGATTTGGTAATCCTTAATCTTTATTGTCATTCAATTGTTCTTATGGTTATAAATGTCAACTTTGAGATGTTGATATTTGTAGTTATGAGTGGCTAGACTTATCTAGCCAAGAACATGTTGTACGCTTAGTTTATTCTCTTATGTTGATTGGGGTTGATTGTTTGTGTTGATTAGTTTAAGTGTTGTGAAGCTTTTCCTACTTGTGTTGCATTGATTGCTTGCATTAGAGTTATTGACTAGTGTTAGCATCTACACGTTTAACGGAGACCGAAAGGAGATGTTAGTCGTGGGAAGAGGGTAGGAAAACTGGAAGGTGAAATCGACCTTTCGAGGCATTCGATTTCTTATCCGGGGATAGTTGACCTTTTCATTGCATTCACGTGCGTAGCATACCAATTCATTAGGTTTAGGACACCTAGACCAAGGAGGATGTATAGAGTAGTTTCATGCACTCGTATGAGGGGAATCTGCTTGCTTAGGAATGCACCGCTCCACACGTTGGAGCACCAATGGTAGGCCGGAGGGAAATCATTCCCATGATACTACAAGAGGATGACTAGTCTATGCATTATCTTGGTTAGTTTCTTTTATCATTTTATCATCTTTGTTATCACGAGAGATTTTACTTATGCATTCAATTACCATCTTGCAATTTGTGACCTAGATCAAATTAATATAAACTTTTAAGTGTTTAACCTCACAAGTTTTTCCCCGTGGATTCGACCTTGACCCACCGTCTTTGATTACAATTGACCTTCTGACTCTTAGGTTAGATTGACACCTAAGAATTGGCCATCAAGTATTTGTTACACGTGTACTGCATGTTTATTTTAAATAATATGGAGGTTATTAATTTTTTATTGTTCTTTTTATAGGTATAATATATATTGGATGATGCACGTGACTTAATATGACATGTCATTATAAAAAAAAATGGTGATGACATGTATGACCGACATGTCAATTACAATCAACATTTTATATTCGATTCAAAAAAGTGGAGATGACATGTATGACTGACATTTTAATTTTCGATGACATGGCATTCTTTTAACATGTCCAATTACAGAACGAAAATTGCAATTTAGCCCTAATTTATACATATACTCAATACATCACATTTTAATTACAATAATGTTATTTCTACCTATAACACCACATCAATCAAATCTTCCGTTCTTATAAAATATCTATATTACAATCCTCAAACTTTTAAAATCTTGCAAATTTAACCCCGCCAATACATTAACGCGAAAGATGATCGGAGCAAACTAAGTGACATGTGTTTATCTGCGGTGGGAGCATCCCATACACATTAAAAAGAGGGAGTATAACGTGAGTGAGTGTGAATGGTTATGAATCCAGTTGAATGATAATGATAATGACCCAGGATGAATAAGAGAACACTTGCCGGCAAAATGGGGAGGGGTCGGGGAGACCGGCAGTGGTTCGCGCTTCTTGTGTTGTGATGGACAAAATGCAGACGAGAATGATGAGTGGAGGAGTTAAAGATGTGTTGAGATGGAAATTCGGAGCTCTCGCCAGTGCTATGAAGAAGATGATCGGAGTGGTGCTGCCGTGCGTGTTTCAGGCCCCACTGACCTCGAATCGCGTGAGAGAAATAAGGTAAAGAAGTTTAGAGATTACTTTGATGGATTGAGAGGAAGAACGAGGGATGATTTTAAGGAAGAAATTGGCAAAGATGAGAAGATGGGAAGAAGGTGCCGTCTATTTACAGAGAAAAGTTATGATGCATCGGTGATTTGACGGGGTTATACACCAAGTGGAGGGATGAGATGCATCCAACTCATCCACTTTCACACAATAGATGTGTGTACCTGTGAGTGGATGTATCACATCTATCCACTTGATATAACTCACCAATAACCGTTGCGTAATAACTCTTCTCACAGGGGTGAGGATCCAAAATTTATGAAGGGGAAGGGGAAGGGGAAGGGGTGAGGGGTCTAAACGTAGCATTCATTCTTTTGAGGTTCATTTTATAAATAAAAAAAATTGTCAACAGTCAAACCTATTTGGATATAATAAATTTTAACAATATGGTGCCATCGATTGAATTATTGTTTAAATATTTAACGTGTGATGTTTTTGGTATATGCCTGTTTTTCATACTGCTGTAGTGCATCAGGTAAAAAACTGTGGTGTCTTTAAATGTACTCATAACAAAAACAAAAACTTTGTAGAGTCAAACGGTAAACAACCACAACAAATAAATTCACTCATGCCTGGCAGCTGTACAAAAAAACAGAGGTATAAAGCCCTCAACTTAACACAATAAAATAAACTAAAAGAAAAATAAAACATAACAAAATACAACACTCGGGATACTACTACCCCGTTCCAAAAAAATATGTTCATTTTTTAAAACTAAATTATTTCATAAAAAAGTATTTTTTTCGTCCCAATTTATTTGAGTCTTATTTCTTTTTAGATTGTCCTAAAATAAGTCTCATAATTCTAAATAGATTTAAAGTTTTTGTTTTATTGCCTAAATTGCTCCAACTCATTAATTGATGTCTCCTTAAATATTGTGAAAATAATGCTACATATATAACAATAAAAGGTAAATTAGTCAAAATTTAAATGACCAGACAATTCATTAATTTATGTATCCCTAAATATTATAAGTTCCAAAATATCCCAAACAAATTGTGGGAGGTATCAATTTAGAAAATCAATGTATCATTTAATACATTTTTTCCAAACATACTTCTATCATACCTTTTCATATTTAAAACATACATTTATTATGAAATGGAGGTATATATGTCCATTTGTGTTTAAAATACAACACATTAATTGCTTTCTTAATCTCTGTTTTTCATAAAAGTGGACAATTTTATGGAGGAGCATTGTCTCTCTCATTGGTGTATGTAGGTCAGCCACTGAATGTACCTTCTGCAATATGATGAGAGGCTATTCCTCCCGGAAACAAAGTATCAAAACCTTCTACGCCACATGCGGGACTTACATGTTGTACTTTTCCAGTTAGTCCATAAGGATCGGACACCCATATTCCAGAACCGTACAAACCTGTTATATGAAATGCACCAAACCCAAAGCAAGCCACTCCTGAAAGAAATAAATGAATTTCAAAGATCTTGGGTAAATATTGATGATTTTGCATCTCCATAGAGAAATTTTTCCTTATTAGTTTGTTTGCTTGTTAATGCAATTATGTTGTTGATCCGTGTTTTGCAATCATTTGATGTTGCTGGTTACAAGTGCATTGTTTTGTCGATGTTTATACTGTTTTGTTTATGCTATCACTCTATTCAGGCTACTGATTCAATGTTTTTTTCCCGACATTTGTAATATGTTATTAGATACTATTATCATAATTTAGCCTTCAGCGTGATTTGAATTATATCACTATTGTATGAAATTTAATTTTGTTAATTAAAAACGAGTCTTTCTTTTAATTATGCTCCGGGCACACATGTTCAACATTGTTACTTTTTAACATTGCCATCTTGTCTGTTTTTTTGGTTCAATAAGTACATTGTCATATTGGTTGTAGCCCAATACAGAGAGCCTGGCATAAATGTCATATCTATTATAACTATTATGAAGAGTCTGATAAGAATGTATGGCATACCGGATCGAATGATATTTTATCCCATAGAAAAGGCCTGATCGACACCGGTATTTTCTCCTAATTATATCCCGAGAGGAGAACTTGATACTAGAGACCCTCGGGAGTACAACGATAACCGTATTCTTATATTTTTGTTAGGTCAATAATGTCAAGATGATCACACCAGAAAATTCCATTATTTAAAGGGAGAAAACAATAATAAAATCCATGTAGCGTGGTATCCTCTAACCTCTCCTAGTTATAAAATCTTCAGAAAAGTAGTATTTCTTTGGGAAAGTTGAAACTGTATGCTTTTCAAAAGCGTTCTATATTAAATATGCTCATTTTTTCTTGACACTTTACCATAAAGATGTGTACAACTACAATTACTCGTATACGAAACAATAAAATGTTCCCAAAATATGTTTCATTATCATAGAGAGAGGCAAGTGCAGATGCGCAGGACCCATACACCCGTCTCGTCTAACCCCGTTTGACACGTGTCCTCGTGAAATAGGGCACAAATGAAAAATACTTGTACATTTAAGGAAACAAACAGTTCATTAAGATGATACAAGAAAATTAACCCGAAATATATAACAGTAATCAAAAACTAAAGCTGTGAAGAGCAAGTAAGAGTGAGCTAGCATAAAACACCTTCCAAGTTTACCAAATTAAGGAAGCACTTCATTCATTCAAATATTTCACAGCCTTTTTTTTTACAGCATGAATCATCATTTGCTTCACCTATGAGAAACTTTTCTTTATTAGGGCATTCAGATTCAGGGTAACATAATTCAAACTGTATTGTATTTCATTGATTCAACTGTATAGAGATAGTACAAATATTTAGGGTTCGGTGACTTAGTCAATAAGTCACTACAAGATAAATATGACAATAATAATATTAAAGTAAATAATAATAATCAAACGAGATTGTCCTCGACACGCCCCTGCAATCCAGTGGAAAGTGGCTGAACACCGAGATTGGACTTTAAGCTGGCAAAACGAAGCTGAGCCAACGGTTTGGTGAGAACATGATCCTTCGAGGAGATAAAAGAGATGCCGAGCTTGCGAGCTGCAACTAATTCGCGAACATGATGGAAGTCCATCTTTATGTGCTTCGTGCGGGCATGAAACACCGGATTGTGTGCAAGGTAGGTGGCGCCAATATTATCACACCAAAGAGTACGCGGAGAAGATAACGAAACTTGCATCTCATGAAGAAGACTGCAAAGCCACTGGAGTTCGGCGGCGGTGTTGGAAAGAGTCTTATACTCGGCCTCAGTGCTGCTCTTGGAAACGGTCAAGTGTTGTTTACTACGCCAACTAATGAGATTATCACCGAGGAAGACACAATACGCCCCAACAGATCGAATGGCGATTATCACTGTCAGCGGCCCAATCAGAGTCAGAATAAGCCCGGAGCGAAATAGGTGACCGGAGGGAGAAGAAGAGACCATCAGAGACAGTGTGCTTCAGGTACCGAAGAATACGTTTAACCGCAATCCAGTGAGATTCGGTAAACGAATGCATATACTTACTGACCTTGTGGACCGCGAAGGCAATATCAGGCCAAGTGAAACTGAGATACTGTAGACTGCCAACAATAGTGCGGTAGAGCAAAGGATCGGCGCAGGGAGGGTCGTCGTCAAATGTAAGACGGGTGGAGGCCGACATAGGTTTCTGACAAGGCTTGGCCTTGTCCAGAGAGGCACGCTGCAGAAGCTTAAAGATATACTTGCGCTGAGTGAGAAGTAGCCCATCGGAGGTAGGAAGCACCTCAATGCCAAGAAAAGAGGACAGAGAACTAAGGTCCTTACCCGGAAGTGCCGACCAAGATAAGAGATAACCTGCTCAACAAAAGAAGGACAACGAGCCAGTAATAATAATATCATCCACAAAAATAAGAATATAAACACAAGCACTATCACAAGAATAAATATATAAGGAGGTGTCGGCTTTGGAGCCGACAAAACCAAATTGAGTCAAGACATCGGTGAAGCGAGAGAACCAAGCACGGGGAGCCTGACTGTAACGCCCTGTTCCCGGACACCAAGTCCTTATCCGGAAAAGAAACGTTCAGCACGTATAATATAAAAATAATTTTCACATTATACGTCAGCCTCTACTACGTCGTATCGAGTTAAGCAAAACGGAAGCAAAAGACTCGGGTATATTTTTTTCCTAACAAACCAAGAATAGAAACACAAATTTCTAAAGATAGAAATGTAACTTTATTACATCGAAATTCCAAACGATACTTAAAACGTACGAAATTCTCCAAAAGTATAATAAAGAAAATGGGAAATTAGGGATAAGGACACAATCTGGAATATTTTTAAGTAACATGACAGCTACATATTTTTTATAGGGAGAAGGACAATCAGATAATTTTATAGCGAGAAGGACAAATAGTGAATCCGAAAATCGGTGAATCTCCCGGTGAATCCGAAATCGGTGAATTTCGACGGTGAATCGAAAATCGGTGAATTTCGACAATGAATTTTGAAAATTAGTGAATTTCAGCAGTGAATTTAAACAGTGAATTTCGACAGTGGATAAATAGTTTTATCCTTTATGCAAAAGTTTCAAAAGACTGTCCTTCTACTCAATTGATGAAATATTTATGTCCTTCTCCCTCATTCCCCCTAAAGAAAATTACACGGTTCATCAAAAGAGCATCAAGTCTAAAAAGTCATAAAAACAAAGAATAAAGTAAATTCTTCAACGTCGGCGTCCTTAAACGTCGTCATCAAAGTCCTCCTCGTACTCTGGCTCATCATGTTCATCTTTTCTCCCCCAAACACGTAGGAAACATGCATTTGATGTAAGTACAATGTACTCAGCAAAAGGTAGAAGCTACAAATTAATTAAGGTTTATAACACAAGATTTATCATTAATAGATTATCTTTATAAGACCGACTCAATCTAGGGTTCACTTCATGTCCATCAACATGTCATGACTATACGTATCTAGCTTAAGTTATCTTGGTTACGTCAGCATTCAAATGCACTACACATGACGTTTATCAGCCTGAAGATATACTTTCTAACTAATGGTGAATAGCACCTGATAGCTTTGGGGTCTCCCCGGTATGCGTATACATCCGATGAATTTCCTCCGCTACCCTTCAGCCTTTTGAGCCAGTAGCGTTGTTCACCTTTATGAACGTACCACATCGCCGATATGAATTGGTGCCTTACCAAGAACAGTCTGACATTTTATCTTTTTACTAGCACGTATGTAATTTATTATGTGTTAACTAGCCACCTAAGTGTTTTCAAAATAAAGCTCACTGTAACGACTCTACTCCCTTACTTAGACAACTAGACACCACATCATATCAAGTACACAGATATTGATGAATTCTAATCCATCAAAGCACAAAACTATACCTTCCAACGGTCCCGGACTTCAACTCATTGGAAGAGTACATCCGGTACCGGAACTAAACGTATCAGAAACTCAATCATGGCTTGTTCATGTTTAATTAATGTTATTAGATCATGAAACAACGTTTAAAACTCATTCCATAGCTTAAAACAACATTTTCTCCAAAACTGGGGTTAATGCGTACGCATTCCCTGACTAAAAACTTACTGAAAGTTTCTGTCCAAACAATGCTTATGCATTGCTCATGCTGGGAGCAAAACTGACTTTCCTGAAATAGCAATGCGTGCGCATTCCATTGATTGAGTGTGCATTGCACCTGCTGTGAAAAGGATTGAACATCCTGAATCACGAATGCATGCGCATTCGATGCGGTAAAAACCTTAAAACTCGACTTTCTACACTTTAAGACCTCTACTCGATTCCAATCATGTTCTACACGAATATACTCAGAAAAACAGCAGACAAACATAACTTCTACAATCCATAACTGTTAGGAAATCAACTAGTTTATGCAGCGGAATTTTAAAAAATTGTTTTCCGATCCCAAGATCGACTCCGTTTAAAACAATAAACACGTTAAGTAGTTGACGGTGATTACCTCAGTTGATCTATAAGATCGACACTTTGACCGTCAAAGGAGAGTAGCTGTGCGAGCAAGCCGTACCGTGTCCGGCCTCTATCGATATCCACGTTGCTAGACTAGCCTTTCCACTCTCTCAAAATCTCTCTCTAAGAAGCTCTCAATTTATTAGAACTATTCTAATTGTGATGTACAAAAGAGCTAGCCAACCCCTTGCTTATATAAGGGTGACCTGCGCCCCACTCTGTCCCAATCTGATTGGGAAAAGCTTCTGTGTAGATTGATGAGAAAGAAAAAACATTTTACTAGTAAAGAAAATAATATTCTAGATTTATCTCATTTAATTGAATACCTTATATTAAATAAATCCAAGATATTGCCAATATCTTATATTGAATCTTTATCTTATTACCATAAATTCATTTATGCAAATCTATTAATGTCTAATATTAATATATGATAATAACATTAATTAACTTGTACAATACAAATGTATCTTATACACTAGTGTCATGCGCCCCATATGCCAAATAAATTGGCATCCGGAATATTCTTTAATTAATCAATATAATTAATATTTTGTATTTAATTTATTCATAATAAATAAATACCACCATATTAATTTAATCAATATAACACTTTATAATCGAGATAAACTTTCCTTATTTGGTTATCACTATAACCGCATTTTAATCCGGCTAGATGTTCTTTTGTGTGTGATCCGATAGGCTTCCAAATATGTTGGCCGTAGACACAAAGTGCAAATTACGAAAATTCTCTTCATACCTAACGATCACGGGATAGCGTCTAGCAACACACCGTGACCCCCAATCATCGGAAGAGTCAAACCAAAGACTACTACCTTTCATGTGAAACAGTTACCGCTTAAATAGAATCCTATTGGTGTTACAATATCCATACAATCGTATCACAAGTGTCAGTACATCAACAATCGTATCTTATAATCTGGATATCATGCTCTCACGGAATAACTTATTTACCTCCACTTTGCAAAGATTCACGAGAGCTAGACATTCCTTATAAGAAGGTCATTTCGGATATTCACTCTTAGTAATAGGATACGCGATTTCCGGACGAACAAACATGTATCCTATGCATGCTTCAATATCATACCTGAGCACTACCGCATGATCGCCCCATGGTTAAGGGAAACCTCAATAGTGTCAAAGCATGACAATCCACACCGAGATGCCATGAAGACTCCGGTCTCAGGATAATTACACCACTGCCACATACTGCGACACTTAATGTAAGTGGGTCAGTCTAACATACGCATTCTCCAATACACGTCCACGTACAGTCCAAGTGTCTCTACACCTAGCTAGACAAGATCCATCCCTATCTTCAATAAGATGGAAGACATCCAATACGTGCTAGTTTATTCTTACTATCAATGTCCTGTTTGACAGTATATATGTTAAGGGCTAAATTGTAGTATTTATACATATATTTTATATATCAATTTTCTCCCATATATGTATGATTTTCATAGATTTTGAGCTTATAATTGATTAATTGAGCAAATGGTGTTTTTAATGGTTAAATATGAAAACGTATCAATTTTAGTCTTTATTTGACGATTTTATGTTATTTTGGAAATATGTTACACTTTGGTATGTTTTGATCCTCTTGTAGATACTCATTGATGATGGAAAAGATGATCCTAAAGAGCTAATTTCGAGATGAGAGAGGATCAATCAAAGATATGGAAGAATAAAAGAGATAAGGAAAGAAATCAATGAAGATAAAGATGGAAATATCAAGATTTTGATTGAGTGGATCAAGCGTCCAAATAAAGCGGACGGCGCCCGAGATCGTAATCTGGCGTTTAAAAATCTGAACGAGCGTTCAAAGGCATAAAATCGAATCAGAGTTCAGACATTTGTCTAGACTAGCGCCCAGCACTCCGTCAAGCATTCGGGACGGGCGTCCAATTTGATGACGGGCGCCCACCGCTGCTTTTCTTTGAAACCGACTTAGGTTACTGTAGCAACCGCCTCAGTTTTCTATTTAAAGCACAGCAGCCCAAACCCTAAATTAATTCCGAATTTCATACACATCAAACACAAGAGAGCAGCCGCACCTTGGAGATTTGAAGGCCGGTCACCCGAGCCTTGTGCTCGGGTGAACCGAGGTTAGATTAGGAGTAGTTTAGATGCTTTTCTTTTCCGTTCTTGGATCAATCCTTGTATGAAACTATGTGAGTTCTCTTCGATTAATTCAATTCCAGTTTCTCTTCATGATTTGATTTCGTTTTGTATCTTTTCTATGTGTTTATGATGCCATGAGAATAGATTGAAAGATTTGTTTTCTATTGATGTTTATAATACGGAAGTTGCATAAACGTTAGATCACCATAGAAAGATAGGATTTTTAATCGTTAATGATGACAAGTTAATCGGTTAATTATCTAGGTTGTTAGATTCTAAAATACGAGAGTTAACCTGAATCTACACCGAGTTTTGTATTGAAAATCAGTTTCAACTTACGAGAGAGTAGAGATTGATGAATTGGATTTACTAAGGAATTAGGAATCCGTAGCTTGAGAATAAATTCACTAAGGAATTAGGGGTTTATGTCTCGTGAAAAGGTGAAACCACAAATCGAATTAGAATCATGAGATTAACTAGGATTGAGATCACATAGGTTTGTATATTGATTGTTTGATCCCATGTCTTTAGTTTAGATTGTTTTATTTTGTTTTCTAGGTTAGATTTATTTGATTTGTTCTTTGTTTTTTTATGTCTCTTTCTTTCGTTTATTTCGTTTAAGAGTAACAATTTAGGAGATTAGTGAAATTAGATTCAACATCCCAATTCCCTGTGGATCGACCTGCATTTACCCTACTATGCTATCAACTACCCGATATTTGGTCGAGTTAGAGTTAGTTTGCATGTTAAGTATAGGTTTATAAATTTTCTTTTGTTTTTATGATGCAAAATCTCCCCAACAAAAGTGGCGCCGTTGCCGGGGAATAGGTGTCATGTTGAATCTGATCTTGTTATTTCTCGATTTTGTTACGTTTATTTTTCGTTTTAATAAAGTAGCGTTTACCAAATCGAGTTTTTATTTTGCCGTGTTTCGATGACCATAAGGTTAAGAATGTGCAAAAGTTTTTTACTCGATTTGTTTAAACGTGAAGTATGTGTTTATGTGTTTATTTGATCTAACCTCTTTGTGCTTTAATTGAAAGTGGTCTTTGTGATCTGTGTTAATATGTGTTTTAAGTTTTTAGGGTTTGTCTGCGTTTTTCGCTCTCTCTTTGTGTATTCGTTGTATGGACGAGCGTTCAAGTTAGTGAACGCCCGCCCAGCTTCTTTAGCTGCGCAGTAAACGAGCGTTTGAAAGTATTGGACGCCGTCCGTTCAAATATTTTCGACTGCTCGTTTAAAGGACCGCAGACGAGCGTCTATGCTTTCGAACGTCCGTCCGGTTGGTTTTCAAGTCAAACGAGCGTTTGTTTCTTTGAGAACGCCGCCCTAAGCTGTATTTTGAGGTGAACGCCGTCATTTGTGCTAAACGCTGATTCGTGAGTCTAGGTTTTTCTTGATTTTATTTCCAATGCTTTTATTTAGTATGGATTGCTTACATTCGAGCATATGTGGCCTATTTATTTTTTTACATAGATGTCCTGAATATGAATGTTATACCTTTCCATCTATGAATTCATGCTAAATAAATGATCTTATTCCTTATACTCGATTCATCTATGCAAGTTATAGTTACTGTCGGTTTCCGTATGCTACATACCGCTGTGATGAATCTTGTGAGCTTTGAGACTTATGTGCTTCCTTGTTATTTTTATAACTCATTTGGGTAGTAACTGTCGGTTTTCCGTTGCTACGATGGAAACCTTATGAGTTATATCTGTTTAGTATAGCTAACTGTTGGTTTTCCATAATGCTATCACCTTTGATGAGTTTTAAGGCGCGTCTACACTGCATGTAATGAACAGCACTGTCGTTTATCGTAACCTGTCATTATTTGGTAGACGTTTATTATATACATGTCATGTTGCAAATGAGTGGGCTAGTTTTCTTTCTTTAATTTTCGTTTATTTTTGCATATCACTTAGATGCATATCATTTAGCTGCATACCATCTAGTTGCATTGTTTTTCTATTTTTCTTTTATTTTTCTTGAGCGTAGTTAACTGTCGGTTTCCGTAATAGTACTACCTCGTTTTCTTTATTTTTAGTTTCTGGATAGGCCGTAGTCACCTGTGTAGAGTTGTCAGGGTCAACTTGCTCACTGAGCCTGTCGTAATTTATTTTTATTTATTTTATTTTTAGGATTGCATATCATGTAAAGCTGCATTGTAGTATATTTTCATGTAGTTGCACCTAGCCTCATGTTGTGTAATGTTCCATGTATATGTATTCCATCGTTATATGAGCTTAAATTTGAAATATCTCTATATCTCCTTTTCCATGTGCTTTATATATGTAATCTTTTCTTTTTCCCCGTAGACTCTTTTTGCACTGATCAAGTCTGCAGGATATTTTTGATAGCTATTGTGCACTTTAAAGATGTATTCAGTTGTCCTGTGATGCTCCACAGTCTACTGAGCTATGCAAGCAATCCTGGTTCTTGTTGGTTCCTCCAGAATTGCCAGCATCCAATCAGCTAAGTTCTCTAATTTATTATTTCTGCACAACTTGAGGACAAGTTGCAATCTAAGTGTGGGGGAAGGGATAGATGATTTATGTGTCTACTTTCGTTTGCTCATATTTTTAGTATTTCTATGAAAAGTGCTTAATTTTCAAATTTTTTGTTATATCCCGAGTAGACAAAGGCATATCTTTGCTTGAGTTTATATAATTTTTGCTATATTCTGTATATTTAGTAATTTTAGTTGTTTCACCCGACACTCTTTTTCACATGCCATAGTAAATGATGAGCTAAATGTTGAAAGCCTACCCCATTTTAGTTGGAGATTTTTGATGATTATAGCATGTTTCTTTGCTTATGTACAATTCTTGAAAAGTTTAGTAGTTTGTATTCTAGGATTAAAGTATGACATACTGTGAATATCTGTAAGTTTGAATGTGATAAGTGAGACGTAACTACAGTCTTTTGAAATTTATAATGAATAAATTGTTTACTTGAGGTGTTATGCTCAGTGGTCTGTGCTACTAGAAAATAATATTTTCCACTGCCACTGTAAATCTCTAAGTAAACATAATTGTAATTGTGTGTGTCGGAAGTCTGGTTTATGATTTGGGTGAGGTAGGTGTACCACGTATGTCCTATTCCACTATGATGACCAAAAGCTCACGACGGTCGGTTTATAGTTGCTTTATGATTGGAGTAAGGTAGGGGATTATCTCGAAATGTCCTATTCTGCTATGAGGGCAAAAGCTTATTCTGATGTGTGTTAGAAGAATGTGAAAAAGTGAAAATATTGGAATACATTATTATGAATAAGTAACGACTTAGTTATCGTCGACCTTATCCCCAGTATAAACTGAAGGATATGTTGTAGGGATTATCCTCTGAGTTTGTCAGAAATGTTTTAGATATTCTCTACTATTTCTTTTTGGGATATGTATGTTTTGTAAAGTGCCTGTTATAATTTTTGAATATTTCTAACTTAGATGGGAAACCGGGCTAGTTTTGGTTTGAATAACTTTCAAATTGTGGAACTTAGTGGAAGTTTATTATGGCTATGCACACACTACACGGGTGAACTTCTAAGTTATTGAATATATTTTATATTTGTATAGATGTTTATTTGGCTCGAGCTTGATTTTGTTTTGTTTTGCTCGAGGACGAGCAAAAAGATAAGTGTGGGGGTGTTGTTAAGGGCTAAATTGTAGTATTTATACATATATTTTATATATCAATTTTCTCCCATATATGTATGATTTTCATAGATTTTGAGCTTATAATTGATTAATTGAGTAAATGGTGTTTTTAATGGTTAAATATGAAAACGTATCAATTTTAGTCTTTATTTGATGATTTTATGTTATTTTGGAAATATGTTACACTTTGGTATGTTTTGATCCTCTTGTAGATACTCATTGATGATGGAAAAGATGATCCTAAAGAGCTAATTTCGAGATGAGAGAGGATCAATCAAAGATTTGGAAGAATAAAAGAGATAAGGAAAGAAATCAATGAAGATAAAGATGGAAATATCAAGATTTTCGGACAGTGGATCAAGCGCCCAAATAAAGCGGACGAAGCGCCCGATCGAATCGGCGTTTAAAAATCTGAACGAGCGTTCAAAGGCATAAAATCGTAATCAGAGAGTTCAGACGCCGCCTCAGACTAGCGCCCGAAGCATACCCGTCAAGCATTCTCGACGGGCGCCCAATTTGACAGACGGGCGCCCACCGCCGCTTTTCTTTCGAAACCGACTTAGGTTCCGTGAGCAACCGCCTCGATTTTCTATTTAAAGTACAAAGAGCCCAAACCCTAAATTAATTCCGAATTTCATACACATCAAACACAAGAGAGCGGCCGCACCTTTGAGATTTGAAGCCGGTCACCCGAGCCTTGTGCTCGGGTGAACCGAGGTTAGATTAGAGTAGTTTAGATGCTTTTCTTTTCCGTTCTTGGATCAATCCTTGTATGAAACTATGTGAGTTCTCTTCGATTAATTCAATTCAGTTTCTCTTCATGATTTGATTTCGTTTTGTATCTTTTCTATGTGTTTATGATGCCATGAGAATAGATTGAAAGATTTGTTTTCTATTGATGTTTATAATACGGAAGTTGCATAAACGTTAGATCACCATAGAAAGATAGGATTTTTAATCGTTAATGATGACAAGTTAATCGGTTAATTATCTAGGTTGTTAGATTCTAAAATACGAGAGTTAACCTCGAATCTACACCGAGTTTTGTATTGAAAATCAGTTTCAACTTACGAGAGAGTAGAGATTGATGAATTGGATTTACTAAGGAATTAGGAATCAGTAGCTTGAGAATAAATTCACTAAGGAATTAAGGGTTTATGTCTCGTGAAAAGGTGAAACCACAAATCGAATTAGAATCATGAGATTAACTAGGATTGAGATCACATAGGTTTGTATATTGGTTGTTTGATCCCATGTCTTTAGTTTAGATTGTTTTATTTTGTTTTCTAGGTTAGATTTATTTGATTTGTTCTTTGTTTTTTATGTCTCTTTCTTTCGTTTATTTCGTTTAAGAGTAACAATTTAGGAGATTAGTGAAATTAGATTCAACATCCCAATTCCCTGTGGATCGACCCTGTACTTACCCTACTATGCTATCAACTACCCGATATTTGGTCGGTTAGGAGTTAGTTTGCATGTTAAGTATAGGTTTATAAATTTTCTTTTGTTTTTATGATGCAAAATCCTCCCAACAATATACGACTAGAGACATTTAAGTATCAAACTTATTAAAGCGATTAGAGATCTCGTCAACCATAATCACTATAATGATTTCTCTATCATAGTTTAATACTAAGGACGTTACTATATATACAATAACATAATTGATTCATAAAGATAAACAAAATATATAATAATAAAAGTGCTTTTATTAATCATAATAAACTTGTTACATGGACTAAATAGACTGTAAACGACCCCACCCGGTCGGATCCGGTCCGACCCGATTGGGTTTAGGACACCTATTCAACAATCTCTCACTTGGCCTAAAGCAAATCACTCATATGCCTAAGCCCATGCATGTGAACATGTTTCTCATGCTTTGCTTGTGACAACGCCTTGGTTAATGGATCGACTATGTTATCATCCGTGTGGACTTTCTATCTTTACATCTTCTATCTACTATCTCTCGAATCAAGTGATAGCGCCGTAGCAAATGTTTGGACTTCTGATGAGACATTGGTTCCTTGACTGAGCAATTTCCCCATTGTTATCACAGAACACTGGGACTGGACTGTTAATGGAGGGAACCACACCAAGTTCAGTAATGAACTTCTTCATCCAAACCACTTCATTTGCTGCCTCCGAGGCTGCTATATACTCGGCTTCCGTTGTAGAGTCTGTAGTAGCCTCCTGCTTGGAACTCTTCCAGCTCACTGCTCCGCCGTTAAACGTGAAAACAAATCCAGACTGTAACTTAAAGTCATCATTGTCAGTTTGGCGGCATCTGTGTAACCTCCTAATACCAAATCACAGTTCCCGAAAACCAGGAGCATATCCCTAGTAGGCTTTATTTACTTGAGAATTTTCTTGACTGCAATCCAGTGACCATCACTTGGATTTGACTGGTACCCGGACACTAGTCATACTCAGAGGGTACGAGACATCCGGTCTTGTGAACAACATGACATACATGATAGACCTGATTACCGAAGCATAATGGATCTTACTTATATGTGCCCTTTCCTCATCTGTCTTAGGACACATTTCCTTCGACAGGTAGACCCCATGTGACATGGGCAACAATCTTTCTTGGATTGCTCCATGTTGAATCTCTTCAGCGTCTTGTCTAGATAGGTGGATTGTGACAGACCAAGCAACCTTTTAGATCTATCTCTATAGATCTTGATTCCTAGAATATAGGCTGCTTCACCCAAGTCCTTCATAGAGAAGTTCTTGGACAACCAAACTTTAACCGAATGTAACAAAGGAATATCATTTCCTATAAGCAATATTTCATCTACATAAAGTACTAAGAAAACTACGGCACTCTCACTAACCTTCTTGTAAACACACGGTTCATCAGTGGTGGACCCAGAATGTTTTTTCAGCGGGGTCCGTAAATATTTAATACACTAAATAATTTTTTTCACGGGGTCCGAAATATTTTTCTATAGGTAAAATGTAGAGTATTTTTATTTTTAGCGGGGTCCGTGGACCCCCTTTACTATAACGTAGATCCGCCCCTGCAGCTCATCTTCGTTTTTGATGAAATCAAACTGTTTATGTCTCATCAAAGGACATATTCTAACTCCGAGAAACTTGCTTCAATCCATAAATGGGTCTTTGCAACTTGCACACCATCCTAGCGTCATCGTTTGTGAAATCCTCAGGTTGTGTCATGTACACTTCCTCAGACAGATTCTCGTTAAGGAAAGCTGTTTTCACATCCATCTGCCAGATCTTATAATCATGGTATGCTGCAATAAGAGGTTTCTGCTGATAGAGGGGGTAACAAGAATATTAGATAAATAAAATGACTGGGAAGGGGAATTTATAGAAGAAGAGCCGTAATGAGTAATAGATAAACATGTATTGTCACCTACATGCACTTTGTCAGGCCCAGCATAAGGTGCAGATGATAAGTTGAAATTTCAAAGATAACGAGTGAGATGATGAGTGGCCCCGGTGTCCGCAATCCAATTAAAGCCGGGGGTGTGGATATCGCATATGCTTGAGGAGGGGAGGAGCGCTGATATCGCAAAGAGCAGTCTGGTGCGGTATGGCCGGGGGCGGCACAAATCTGACAGATAGAGGGTGTTTGACCATTAGAGAAGCTGGAGTGTGGGAGACGAGGGTTGCCATGATCACAGCCTCGCCCCCGGCTCAGAGAAAAATCCAAACTATGGCCATTGTACGGGGAAGTACATAAATTAAGATTGTTTCGTCGATCTGCCATTATGTTGTTTTTTTTTTTTTCTTTTCTGATAGTATAATATAAATATAAAAAAGAAGAATAATCGACGCCGCCGCTGAAGAGAAACTACTTTTTCTTCTGTTACGGGCAAAAGACAGATTGCACGAGGAAAAAAAAGGATTCTCTTCTTGTCTTTTTTTTTTTTTCCTTTTTTTTTCCCGATTGCTCTTCTCGTCCTTTGTTGTCTCTCTGTTCCTCTTCTTTCAATTTCCTCATCATCAAATATATTTCTTTTGTGCTACTTTTTTTTTTTTCACTATTGCCTTCTAGAAAGTAAATGACAAGTTTGAAGGCCTCCTCTTTACCTCTTCC